>CM075868.1:34179796-34501409 GCA_038021265.1 Cyprinella venusta
TGGACCAATGGCTGGATCTGGATGGAGCTTTACCACAGAGCCAGGTTCTCCTCAGGGCACAGCTGAAGGTTAGACAACATTATCTTCTCACGGAGTACATGAACACAATAGCTCAACGTATAAACCCACATGTTCTGTTTTATCCAGATTTTGGATTCAAAAATGGCGGCCTTAGTAGCCATGGGTTCAGGTCCAGTTCTGAGTAATAAGCAGACGGCCACCACTGGACAGATCAAAATCTCCATGTCCTTCCAGAAACAGCTCACAGTGACCGTCCATGGATGCAGGTCAGCATACTTGTGGATTGTAGTCTTGCTTATATTGTATGGTGTATGGTGTGGGCATGATTATTAACCTGTTTGAGCAACGAAGAAATGTTTTTTCCAGTGGTGGAATGTAACGAAGTACAAATACTTTGTTACTTTACTTAAGTACATTTTTCACGTATCTTTACTTTACTTAAGTAGAATAAATAGTGCATACTTTTTACTTTTACTTCGTTACATTTTGCAGCAAATATTATACTTTCTACTCCACTACATTTCTACAACTTCTGTTGCATTTTCGTTACATTTTCTGATCAGTTTTTCCCCTACCAAAACGTAATCTGACCGTCTGTCCATTGCACGTTTGTCTCACCAGTGACGTTTGGTTGCCATAGATACAACAACCCGGTTACACCAGAGCCGTTAATGGCCACATCATTTTTAAATGAACATCATATTTATCATATTTAATTAACGTAAACATATTTAACGGCTCTGGGTTACACTAAATAAAATGCGTCTTGCACGCAGTGTGTTTATCGTGCAATTTATCATGGATATCTATCTATGCAATTTATACCCGAAAATTTGTTTTTACGTGCATAAACGCACCGTTTGGTTAGGATTATGGCAAGCCAAGAGGTTCAGAATTACACCATAAATGAGTCGCGTTTACTGCCAAAAAATAGTTATTAACATATAGTAAGGATAAGCATGATGTGTATATTGCTCAATTGCAAGCTTGTTTCAGAAATGGTGACAACATTTTTTTTCCATCATTATTGAACATCATTATAGGAGTATTAGGTTAAATGAGCTAGAATTAAACGTTTTATTAATCATTAGAAAATAGACATTAAGACAATAAATTGTTATGCAAGTACTTTTACTTTTAATACTTAAAGTACATTTAAAAACAGGTGCTTTTTACTTTTTACTTAAGTATGGTTGTCATTGTGTTACTTCTACTTTTACTAAAGTAAATATTTATCTGGTTATTTGTACTTTTACTTAAGTACTGAGATTCAGTACTTCCTCCACCACTGGTTTTTTCAAGTTTATAAGTTGCTTGTGTAAGTCTAAAGCTTGAGGTAAAGTGAGGACGCTCTGTGCTTGTGTGTTTTCAGGGGTCTGGTTACATCATCGAAGGACAGTTTAGACACCTACGTCTCCCTCATTCTGCTGCCGGATAAAAGCAAGGCCACGAAAAGAAAGACGAGTGTTAAGAAGAAAAGCCTGAACCCAGAGTTCAATGAAAGGTTTGGAGATGTGTGTGTGTCTTTGTCGTTCATGAGTAAGAGAGAACGACATTTAAATGCATTGTAATCTGTTCTTCAAACTATAATAATTGCCTGATTTTTACAATTTAAATACCATGGTGAATAGATATGAACATTTTTTAGTAAGGATGGTGTGTCTGATTAATCTTTAAAGCATCCTGTTGTGTAAGTGTTTTGGTTTTATGTTCTCAAATGTGTTTGCATGTTCTATCTTAGATGTGAAGTGGTTTGAAGTGTGTTTTAGGAGTCCTTGAACCAGTGTGTCATCATCTGGAATGTTGTTCTGTAGGTTTGAGTTTGATATGAGTGCAGAGGAGGCTCAGAGACGAGAGCTCAGCGTTTGTGTGAAAAACGCATCCTCGTCCTTCATGAATCGAGACAAAGATGTGATCGGCCAGGTCAGTCCGCATTGCTTCACTCCAGCTGAACGGGAATATAATGCAAAAATCATCGTTTCCATACACAGTATTTTTGCCTCATTGTCCGTTTAAAATATGTAAACATCCTGACAGCAAAATAAATGTGCAAGAAATTGGGTAAGAAAATACTTTAGGAAAATCGTCTTTTTTGTAGCATTTGTTTTTATTTATAAACCTAACAAAATTTTAACTTTGTAAGATTTTGAAATGTATTTGTTTCGAAATTTTCACTGGAAAACGAGATAAAAATGTTTTGTGTCAGATGTGTCAAAAAATGTCAGATGACTTAATATTACATAATGATACATAACATAATGACTTAAAATTTGCACAATTTATATAAATGTATTTTAAAACTTAAAATTAAATAAAATATCATTTTGATTTGATAAATATGAAAATGTGTTTAATATGTGTTTAGTATTATATAAAATATATATATTTACTATTTGTAAATAGTATTATTTTAAATACTATTTACTATTATAAATAAGTAATATATTATAATAGTATTATATATAGTATTATATTTATTTTGTATATTTAATTTGAAATATTTTTATTTATTTATTCTTCACAATTGATTTAGTAATGATAAAAAATCATATTTGATTTAATGTAGTAAACTTATTTTTTGTTTAATGTTTTGTTCATTTATTTTCGTTTTTCAACGTGTCCTATGACTTTGTGCCACAAATACAGAATTTAATTTACAAAAATTAATTTATTTATAAACCTAACAAAATTTTAACTTTGTAAGATTTTGAAATGTATTTGTTTCGAAATTTTCACTGGAAAACGATATAAAAATGTTTTGTGTCAGATGTGTCAAAAAATGTCAGATGACTTAATATAAATTATATGAAATTAAAATTTGCACAATTTATATAAATGTATTTTAAAACTTAAAATTAAATAAAATATCATTTTGATTTGATAAATATGAAAATGTGTTTAATATGTTTAGTATTATATAAAATATATATATTTACTATTTGTAAATAGTATTATTTTAAATAGTATTTACTATTATAAATAAGTAATATATTATAATAGTATTATATATAGTATTATATTTATTTTGTATATTTAATTTGAAATATTTTTTTTTTATTTATTCTTCACAATTGATTTAGTAATGATAAAAAATCATATTTGATTTAATGTAATAAACTTATTTTTTGTTTAATGTTTTGTTCATTTATTTTCGTTTTTCAACGTGTCCTATGACTTTGTGCCACAAATACAGAATTTAATTTACATAAATTAATTTTAAAAAATATATTAAATAAATATACATTGAAATAAATATAATTTAAATATTAATTACTTTAAATATTAAACTATCTAATTTTTTATAAATATGCTTTTAATAATTGATTTAATCAAATATATTAAATGTATATTTTAGTGTTAAATGTGGTGTTGATTTATTCTTGTAGGTGCAGATCGACCTGGGACACGTCGACTTTCTCTCTGGAGTCACAGAATGGTGAGTTTTGGGATTGATAATGCACAAATGCACTAAAATTTTACAAATCCTCATGGAATTATATTGTTCATATCTTTATATGTATTTAGTTCTGATACCTTTCTTTAACTTCTTCAATAATAAAATGCTTATTTTTAGGTGAACTGTTCATTTAATAATTTCTAATCATCGTCCTCTATCAGGTTTGATCTGAAAGAAGAGCAGAACTAACTGAACCCTGAGCACTTCACAGCCAATCTTAAACCTCTTCCTGAAGGTCATCATGTCAACACCACTGCCAATGCTTCCCTGCCGTCTTTTTCCACAACTTCACCAACCACACTTCCTATCAACAGATGAGTTCTGAGTGACAAATTCATATGAAGAAAATGAGTGATTTGAACATATCATTGTTGCATTGACAAATCAAGGTTAGAGTATTATATCAGAACTGATGTTTAAATCGGTGATAGCTGTTTGTCAGTATCAGAGAAGTGAACGTTGTCAGGAAAGGGTCTCGTATTTCCTGTGCGGGTTGTAGGACGTTACATTTGCGTTTACATTTAGAAGGAAAGGGATGTTTTAAAATGGGTTTCATGTGTCATTTTAAGAATATAATTGACAGAACTTTTATTTAGACAGCCTGTAAGAATGTCTACACATCACCCTTAAAAATATTTAAGATGACTTTTATGGTGTTATTATTGCAGATCTCCCACTATAGTGTTGCAAATAGCTGCTGTGTACACATCGATGTGGCTTGTGTAGCTTCTGCAGTCCATTGTGATGCCCAATATCCATACACTTTTTTATGCAAAATATGTTATTGAAGCTTGTTACATTTTTTTTTTTTTTAGAGTTATTTTCTGGTCATTTTTATGATTCTCATTTTCGGTCAATTACTGCCAGTCCGTACATGGGGTTCCCATGGATATGAAAAACCTTTAATTTAAATATTATGGAACATAAAATGGATATTTATACACTGAGTTTAAATTTCTGGTTCTGAGTTTCAGAAAGTCTTAGTGTTACAAATGGAACTCCTATCCAGTATATTTCTACAAAATGATTTTAATTAAATTTAACCATAATTGGCTAGCTACATTATTAGAGATCAAATTTAAAAGACCATATACACACCAAAAGCAAATGCCTTATGGGCTTTTATTCCCTTCTTACTATTTTCATGATTTTTTCCATGTTTAATATATGCTTCACACACAACCTTTTCAAAGGTTTGGAGTCGGAAAGAATTTTTTTGTCTCTATTTTTTTTTTTTTAGAAAAAGAAAGAAATACTTGTATTCAGGAGAGTGCATTTAACTTGTCAAAAGTGACTAAAGGCATTTCCAATGTTACAAAAGATTTCTATTTCAAATGAATGAACTTGAGGAAATACATACAGCCTTGGTTTGAATAAGAAACTTCTTTCAAAAACATCTTTCCAGCCCCAAACTTTTGAACAGTGGTTGACATATTTTCCATTTACTGTTGTTTTTTTTTATTATTTTTGCTCATATTTTGTCACATTCCATTCATTTTGTGTCACTTTTATTACCGCAATTTTCATGTTCTACATTAAACATGCTTTAATGTGTTAAAATGTATCCATGCAAATCAGAAAATACCAAAGAATCAAGCCGTGTTAAAGATGACCATGTTCAGTCTCACAGCTCTCAATAAAACATTTATTGCATCAGGATGTTGTCAAAAGCCTTTTATTGTTCGTCAGACTGCATGAGCATAAATGATGATCCCTAACGAGACCTAATGTTTTGATCATGCACAGCTTTATTGATGTTGAATTGTGTGAGGAAATAAGTATGTCAACATTTAAAGAATAGTCTTTTATTTGAAGTGAGTAATTCAGATAAAAGCAGCCATCTAACAAGGTTTTTTCATTTTGGCATTTTACAAAATGAGTGCGACAGGCAGTTTATACATGAATATTACAATGACAACATGTTTCCTCATGGTATGAAGGCAAGAGTGCGCTTCTCCCTGAAGGGAGACATGATAAGCCTTCAAAACATCTTAATACCAACTTCCAGGTCCACTCGGACATCTTCCCGCAAATATGCAGAACTGTTTCAGTTTTATGTAAGACTGGAAAAGAAGGAATAATGAGGTTTAGTCTACCTTGAAACGAGATCAAACTTTGAGATATTAGTCTTTTGCTTAAAATCAGCCCATTTTATTAAGGTGAGACACTACAGGTGAATAGGGTAATTTATTTAACTGGCAGATATCACCATGAAACTTTCCCAGTTGACTACCTACATTAAGATGAGAAAAAATATATTACAAGTTTTCTGTAATTTAATGTATAAATATGCAAATGACGCATTATCTAATTAAATAGGCACTAATTTGCATATATTAAAAAAAAAAAACGAAATCTGAGTATTGGATAAAGCCAGGTTCAAAATTCTTTTTTCATTGTGTTCACATATTAGATAAGAAAGAAAAAAATACCGAGGGATTCATGGATATCTACTTCTGTTATACTGTAAATCAGAATATACTGTCAGTAGCCTTAAAAAAAATGATTTTCGCCATGTTTTTTGGAATAAAATGTTATATAAATCAGGCTAAGAATAATATATTTACAAATCCCTCTGTTAATGTCTTGATTACATAACTAGGTACAAGACTGGAAAGTTTGGTGTATATAGACGCTTTCATCAGACGCGTTGCCATGGTGATGAGCTGGCCCAAAGTTAACTTCCGTTCTGTTCGTTTATTAGTGTTTACTGGATAATATGGCATTGACTACAAATGCAGTGAAAGTTAAGGTGATGAGCAGGTTGTTGAGCTGTGGGGTGCAACCTGACCTAGGGAGCAAACGCAATTTTTAAAAATAAAAATGTCAAGGTTTGAGGGTGACGGCGGTATTAAAATAGCCTAGCTATGTTTATCTGAGTGATAACCGGTACAGTGTTTCCCATACATTTATTAGTGGCAGCCCACCACATTATAAGACGGGAAAAGTTGTAATTGACTGCAGAGTTGCGTGCAGCGCATATTCGCTCTCTCTCTCTCTTGCAAACATTGACAGCGGACCAGTGTGTTTATTCAATGGTTAGTATCATAAACAGCGCTGCACAGATCCATCCAACATGCTGTCAATGTGGAGACCCACCTTAAAAAAAGGTTAGCAAGCATGTAAGAAGCCTAGCTAATAAGAAGAGCTATGTTAACCTTATCAAACCACGCCGTCGCGCTCGCCACAGTTTTTTTAACACTGCGGTAAATCAGACACGTCAGTAGAAAAACATCTTGTCTCCAATTTTTGTTCAACGGGTCTGGTAGCGTCACATTTCTGTTTGGCCAGGTAACATTTATTTTCTTTGACTGGCAAAAAATACCAGCTACTAAGGTTATTTACTTGTTTTGGATCGTCTCCGCAAGTCTGCCGGAAGTTAAGTTTGGGCCAGATTAATGCACATGCGCAGTACCGTTTGTTTATGTTGTCACTGCTGAAAGCGTCTATAGGTGCTACTGAAGTGGAGATTTCAGAATATGAGAGAAAAGTCATTTTGAGAAAACTGGCTTTAAAGATTTAGCATCAGCCAATGAGATTGCACATTTAGAGTTAAATCCCCCCTTTTACTTTCACGATTGGTTGGCGATAAAAAGGAAATGACCATATTTCAGGGATGCAAACAGCGTGCTTTTCGGCACCTCCCGCTTTTTTCACATCAGTTTGGGTGACTTGTGTGAATCGTGCAGATCCGAAGAGATTTTTTTTGGAGGGGTGAGGGGGGGTCTGATTATTTCACCAACAGTTAACTTATTTGGATTGCCTCCACTAAACAAATAGGAAATAAGTAAACCAGAACATTGCACACCAAAACAGCAGTATGAGTGAACCAGTAGTGTTTCTTCCACTAGCTCGTGGCCGTCAAGGGGCCGCGCGCGAGGATGGCATCGAGCACGCTCACTGTGCAGAAACGCGCCCGCGCGTGAATTGCATTCTGTCCGTGTAAACAGTTTTTTGCTCTCGTATCCTGTGCGCAAGTTTTGGGACTAAATAAACGCTGTATGAAAACTTCTCAGAATGCCGCAAGCGCACCGGATTTCATGTTACAAGCAGCGTGCCGCCGCTCCCACCATGCGCATCACGCGCTGTGCGTAGGGCACCAAGTGCTGAGGGGGCACAGAAATAGCCTAATGAAAAATCAATCATCAAACTTCTTGTTATGATTCAGCGCGTTCTTAATCTTCAGTCCGCAGCGACGCCGAGCAGAGAGCACATCAGAAACAGAGGGTGTGTGTGTGTGTGTTCTGGTTCTGAGCCTCTTTGGCCTGTCACTGCTCGTCAATGTCAGAATATTTGAGATGAACAATCAAATCAAAGTAGGCGGGCTTTATGTTAACAGACGCTGAGCGCGAATTTTTGACAGTGCAACTCGACGCTTCAGTGTGTGGTCAAGTGCAAGATAAGATGTAAGTAGCTAAAATTAACTTTATATATTTGACAATTTTTTTAGGTCATAAATGTTAAACGAATGACAAAAAAATAATTAGGCAAACTAATATAGTTTTGTCTAATTTCGCCATTTTGAACTGAAAATAGGCCTATGCAAGTAAACGTAGTTTAGGCTAGTTACTGTCATTGTGAGGGGACAAGAAACATGAACAAAGCCGTTTATCATGTTAGGCACAGGATTAATAATGAATGTGTACATATTGAGAATAAAATATAAATTGTAGCCTTTAGTAAATTAAAAAAAGTCAACTTTAGGAGGGCAAGATAAAAACAAAGAGAAAAAGAGTGTGATGCTGATGAGGAGAGAAAAATAATCAGCTCACTGACATGGTTTTAAAGCTGTTGTTATCGATTTTTTTTTCTTTTTTTGTCGTCACAATATCTTAAAATGCACATCTGTAGTTTAGAGAAATCCAAAAATTTTTCGGGGAAACCCAGAACCCCCCTAACTACCCTGCCTCAAATTTGGGACCATATTATAAAACCATGTAGGTCTATTTACAAATAGGCTAAATCATGTAGCAGAGCTACAGAAAGCATTTTTCGGTAGTGAATATCTATTAGCAACTAAAACTTCTTTGTCGTTGCGGTGTGGTGTGCAGTGCATGGATGCTTAGCAACACGGGAAAATGGGACCGGATTTTACTATTAATAAAAGATAAGCTTTTAGTCTCACTCTTTTGATAAAAAAATTATTTGAATGCTGAAATATGGGAGGTTTATCTTTTTATAACACCTTTTGTTTCTGTGAAAAATGATTTAAAGGCTAAAATATGTAAGGTTTGTTTTTTATAATTTTTATTTTTTGTGAAAAAATGGTTTAAAGGCTGAAACATATTTACTATGTGCCCAGGGGTGGGCCTGGGATGGCAGGGGTTGGTGGCAATATAAGTATCTGGATATTTTCTGCGGGCGAGGGTTTCGATTACCCCTCTCTTATTTGACCATACATGTGTTTGCATCCCTGATATTTGGATCCGACAGCGTTGTACAGGAGAAAGAGAGCTTTCTAACTGTGTGTGTGATGACAGTGATGATTTATAACGACAACTTTTTAAGAATTTATGAGAAATCTACAGGCGCAAACAGACAAAGTGTCGTAAAATAAAGACCTAAATGTGTAGTCTGAAAGAAGACATGTTATTGAAGACAAATATCCCAAAATCTAAAAATTCACCAGTGAATTTGATCTAATTTGCCGTATTTTATTATTATTTTTATTGGGTTTATTTTTTAAATTATTTTTTTTTTATTTTTTATTGATTTATTATTATTTTTATGATTTTCCTCTCTTATGTTAATAAACCGTTAAAATAAATAAAAAGACAATTTAAATTTTTTTTTTTTTTGCCTGCCATGTCTCGCCTTAATATTTGATCCTCTATGTACTTCCCTCTGGACTGAGATGCCTCATATGAAGTTGTCACCACATACCTGTCGATGAGCGAGTCTCTCATAGTGGTTGCGATGGCGCTGGGCTGCGTTTCACTCAACCTGAAGACGCTCTCGATGACGGACAGCTCAGTGCTCGTGGTGTCCAGTCCACAGAAAGCACACCAGTCGTTCACCACCATACCAGCGGCGATCACCTCACTACCACGATTGACCGTTCCAGCCTTGAGAGGAAACAACACGTTCATCAATTAGCCAACAGAAGTGTAGAGGAACTCACTCTTGCATACAGCCATGAGGGTTTACACCTAAACACAACAGCTACTTTAATCTAGGGTTTGATGATAGTGAATACTTGTGCCCAAGTCATTTCAAATACATTTATAGATAAATACTGATATACAAAAGCTAAGCATAGGAAATCATATCTATGCTTGTCATAGCAACCATCATTAATCACTCTAATGGTCAAAAGAATTTTTTCAATGATTTTGAAACATGCTCATTAGGGAAGCATTTATTTAATCATACATAAACATTGCAAGTTTAACTAACTACTAAGTTGAACTATTTTGACATATTTTAAAATGTTATTTTAAATGTCATCATTACATAAAAATGTTATTGTATGTGATGATGTTAAAAATTGAAACATTAATACATGATTTTCAGTCACGTGATTCTTCAGAAATCATTCACAGTTATTTTAAATTGTAATAATATTTCACAATATTTTGGTTTTTGATGTAGTTTTGATGAAATAAATCCAGTTTTGGTGAGCATAAGAGACTTCTTTCAAAAGCCGCTTCAGTTTTAAGTGAGACTGGAAAAGAAGGAATAATGAGGTTTAGTCTAAGATCAGACTTTGAGATTTTAGTCTTTTGCTTAAAATCAGCCCATTTTATTCATATTTGATCCTATATGTACATCCCTCTGGACTGAGATGCCTCATTTGAAGTTGTCATCACATACCTGTCGATGAGCGAGTCTCTCATAGTAGTACATTTATAGCTAAATACTGATATACAAAAGCTAAGCATAGGAAATCATATCTATGTTTGTCATAGCAACCATTATTAATAACTCTAATGTTCAAAAGTTTGGGGTCTGTCATTTTTTTATGTTTTTGCAACATTATGCTAATCAGGACTGCATTTATTTAATCATACAATCATAAACATTGCAAGTTTAACCAACTACTAAGTTGAACTATTTTGACATATTTTAAAATGTTATTTTAAATGTCATCTTTACATAAAAATGTTATTGTATGTAATGATGTTGAAAATTGAATTAATTTAAAAATTAATTAAAACATTGTTTTAATTATTTACTGTATTTTATTTTATTTTATTATTATGATTTTTTTTATTCTAAACTGTTTTAATTATTCTGGTTTCTTTTGATTATTTTAATTTCTTCCATGTAAAGCACTTTGAATTGCCACTGTGAATGAAATATGCTATATAAATAAACTTGCCTTGCCTTGCCTAATACATGATTTTCAGTCATGTGATTCTTCAGAAATCATTCTAATATGCTAATTTGAAATGGAAACATTATTATGTTGAATAGTTGTGTCGTTTAATATAGTTCTGTGTGAATGAAAAGTTCAAAAGAACAGCCTTTATTTGCAATAGAAATATTTTGTAACATCGTAAATGCTTTTACTGTCACTTTTGATCAATTTCATGCAACTTTGTTAAATAAAAATATTTTTAAACTCTTATCGACCCCATGCTTTTGTGCATATATTTTGAGTATAATATATAACAATTGTGCAGAAGTCAATGTGATTCTCAGATGTCACTCACCACTAAAGGCACTTGCAGGAGTGACGAGAGCTCATCTTGATCTTCTATGGAGGTTTTGGGGTGGACGAGGCCTCCCTGGTTACTGAAGGTGCAGTAACTACCCACAAGCACCTGCTCTGCAATCGTCTGCCGGAACACTTCCACCTTCAGAGTGTCTGCAAGAATCTCTTCTGTTTCCTGAGGACAAAAATGCCCTAAACTTAATACAAAAAAACACCAACTTTGTGGCGAAGTGTTGAGAAATCATTTGGACAATGCAAGGGTTTGGCGAAAGCTCTGATTTCATACAGTTTGCCATTAGGGATGTCCTTACTCTGTCTAGGTCAGGATGAACAAGAGCAACGTAGTCGTTACAAGCGATGACGTTCCCCAGCGCAGAAAGACGCTCTTCTACTCTCTGAATCCGCACCGAATCTGGCAGGCAGTTCCTAATGTGCTGTAACTCTTGATCTGTCGTGTTATTGGGCACCAAGAGACCGTGACGATTTCCTGTGGAAGAGCATCCCCAGACACACACACACAACATTTATTATACATCAGGTATGAGGACAGACAAAAGTAGCAAGACCTAATCTGACCTAGAATGAATTGAGAAAGGCTACATTATTCACAGACACATGCGTTCTTGTATTATAGCCCTAAACCCGTATTTTGGACAAATGTGGGCAAAATAGTTTTGATTTATTTTAAAAAATACTTCCCTTGATCTGAGCCGTACAAGACTTGGCTAACTTTCCTAAGTTTGCCTCCTCAACACACAATTTTTTTGGACTCAATTTTACAATGTTAAGTGGGTGAAAAAAAACTCCTTAATCTTGTATTTGGGTCAAAAATGGGCATCCATAGAAATGAATGGAAAAACTGTAATTTAGAGCAGTCTAAAATAAGCCAAAATAAGACAGCAAAGTCACTTCATCTTTAGGTTTTAGCTCTAAGAACTTATTGGACTGATATTTTAATTTAGTTAACAAAAATTAAACATAAAATAAGCATAATTTACATAGAAAATATGGTACTTTTTGAAGTAAATAAATTCAAAAATACCCCCAAAGTATAAAAAAACACCATAAATGGATAGACAAAACTTTATCGAAGACAGTGATATAACATTTATAATAAATAAAAATTAGGATCACACCTGAGTCCTCTGTGCCCACATTTGCCCACAATTACAGGATTAAGGGCTATAAAGTGAATACGCTTTGAGGGCTACTCAACATAAGAAATAAATGGTATTAATCCTGCAGAAATGTATACAAAGATAAGATAAATTGAATTAGATAAATGCTCTTACCCACACACATTCTGCCAATGATTCGACATCCTGCTATAGAAGCATGGACGACAGGTATTGTTTCTGACAGCTCACCTTCAAAGACACTGTGGGGAAAAACAAGAAGCATTCAGAAAAGAAGTGACTCTGAAGCGACTCTATGACGGAAAGACCACTGCAAAATTAGCGGTTTCTCTGAATCAAATGAACAGTTTTGTTCTACTCTATAAATTGACAACATGTCATCCAAATGTCAAGCGACAAGCAGTCATTTATTGACAGAAAATGAGAACTGGTCTTACAAAAAAATAAGTCATTGTAAGATTTGAGAAATTAGAAAATGCAAGGCAGTCTGGTTAAGGAATGAACACTCCCCGAGAAGACAAAGGACCTTTCTCGAAATGAACATGACCTCTCTCTACATAGAGAAACTAGCATCCCGAGTCAATCACCTTCCCCATGTTGTCTCTCTCTCACACTGAGATCACCATATATTCACCCAAAAATATATATGATTTTATGTGAATAATTATCATACAGTTTTATGCATGTTTGGCATCATTTGAAATGTCTCAGTGCGACTGGTACAAAGGTCTCATTCTCCACAAAAGGTAATAAAGTTTTTAAGAGTTTAGAGATAACTTGCGCACAGAGGAGGGTGTGTATTCCAGGGAAAATGGCATCTTGCTCCCATAAGGTGTAAACTCAGAATGCAAATTTCCATTGTACGCAAATGTTTCCATGTGAAAGAGTTTCTGTCTATATAAAGAAAAGCAACAAGAGGCTCTGGGGCGTATGCAAGTATGCAAGAGACTACACATTATGTATTATAGGGCCAGGTTTGCATCTTCTCTTTATTCCAGAGCATTGAATGTTTTGTATTTATTATCTTTGAACCGATTATGAAATTGGCATAATACATTTACCTGACATAATAAATTTTTTACATTTGATTTTATTCCGGCTGACTCTGAAATTTTTTCCCAAGCAGATTAAACGGATTTGTATGTTACCGCAAGTTTTGCGTCAGATAAGTTACGACTAATATTTATCACTAGTAATTCAAGTGTACGTGGTTCGCAAAGACAAGAAGTGAATTTCCGTTTAGAACAGCAAAAGTGCTGCTTGACCAATCTTAAACTGGGTGCATCTTACCTGTGTTTTAATGTAATGTTACTTTAGATAAGTGTACATGGGAAACCACGGCATGGCCAATCCCAAGCTATTATAAGAGAAATAATGTTGGTCAGCTTGTATCTGTAATATTGGCCATATCTCTACTGAAGAAAACATTAATTTAATTTCAAGTGTATGCAATCATGGGGACTATACCAAATAGAGCCCGACCGATAAAGGATTTTGAAGGCCGATACCGATACAAATATTTGTTGGTTTTGAAATCCGATATTCCGATATATTGGCCGATATATATATTTTTTCAAAACGCGCAACAAAAAAATGAACAGATTTCCCTAACATTAGTTATTTATATGGGCTGTCAAACGATTAATCGCGATTAATCGCATCCAAAATAAAAGTTTGTGTTTACAAAATATATGTGGGTGCACTGTGTATAATTATTTTGTATATATAAATACACACACATGCATGTATATTTTAAGAAAAAAAAATATTATTTATACATAAAATATTTATATTTATAAATAATATAAATTATATATATATATATATAGTATATACATGAAAATATTTCTTAAATATATACAAGCATGTGTGTGTATTTATATATACAAAATAATTATACACAGTGCACCCACATATATTATGTAAACACAAACTTTTATTTTGGATGCGATTAATCGCGATTAATCATTTGACAGCCCTAGTTATTTGTAGTTATTTATGAGTTTTAACTAAAATAATATGATAATGTATTTTATAAAAAAAACTTGTTTCTTTTATTGTCACAACAGAACAGACTGATGACTGAGTGCCCTCTGGTGGACAAACTATACAACTCCAACAATCATGACGTGGTTCAAACGTGTTTTTTCCGTTTTTATTTTATTTTTTAAATATTCATTTATCGGCCATTATAACTGCTGATACCGATAGTTTAGAAAATTCCTAATATCGGCCTACCGATATATCGATCTGGCTCTAATACCAAAGTATCTCTGATTGTGTAAATGTGATCAATCTCAGGTATATAGAAAATCACCTCTGTTTGGTGATCAAAACTGACGAGCTTGTGATCATGAGACGTGCGTTACGCAGAAGGCGTGAGGACCTCAGAGAGACTTATCTTCCTAATATAAACAGGTAAAATATAATAAAGAGTTAAAAGGAATAATCAAACATTCGCTCACATTTAACGATGCTCGGATATCATTAAAACCTTTTTCATTTATGGCGTTCAGTTCAGCATATAGTTTCTTAAGCGATGAGAATAGTTTTAGTGCGCAAAAAAAACAAACTAACGAGTCTTCATGTTCTTCTGTGTGCCTCTGACGTGAGTTCACGAGAGCGCCACGACACATGAGCGAGAACTGAGATGACGCTCACGATCATTTAATGGGAAAGTATGAAAGATAAGTCATTCATTTTGCGGCATTGGTAAGGCACTTTTCCAGCTCTCAGATTTCATCAAAAATATATTAATTCGTGTTCTAAAGATGAACGAAGGTCTTATGAAGTTGGAACAACATGAGGGTGGGTGATTACTGACAATTTTTATTTTAGGGTGAACTATCCCTTTAAATCCGGAAAACTGCTAATTTTGCAATGGTCTCTTAATTTATTTTTTCTCCCCAAAATTGTATGTAAGGGCAGATATTTGGCCACGTTGAGATCATCAGTAATATAATTTCTGACTTACCTGTAAAAGTTTTCTGAGCCACCAATTGCTACCAAGCAATATGTGTTTGTGAGTTTGGCAAAGCATCCTATCTCATTATTCTTCTCAAATGCCGCACGAACTGCCATTGCTCTGCTATGGGACTGGTCAAAGTTGTCTGAAACTGAAGAGAAACAATTATATTAAGATTATACATATTACTGAAAACTAAAAAAAAACATGATTATAAAACAAACAATACAGTATATACAGTCTTGAAATATACAGTAATATATACATTGGTTGACACACACACATTTACATTAGATATGGCACGTTGACATTCGGAAGTTCTTTACTGTTGTTTATTTGCATTTCTTGCTTTTTAAACAGAAAATTATTACAACAATAATATTACTAAACAGTTAAAGGCTATTTCACGCTCAACAACGGGTTAAACTTTTCACTTTAAAAAAGTTTTTTTTATCGTACTTTAAGGAACATACAGGTATCTGTGGCACCAATATTAAATAAAAGTAATTTAAACCTGCGGGTTAAACGCGTTGTGGGTAACTTTATTTCAAACAGTAAACAGTTAACGTTACTAGTCGAGGTGGTTAGCAGTCGGCTAAATATAGCTCTCCAAGCAATAACGCTACCAATTCTATGACTTCAAATGCCAACAGTGGTTAACAAAACATATTACATGCTAAACGTAATGACTTTACAATAAAACTCAAGACAGTTGCAACAATAATCTTATATTTACCGATGGTTAGAGATGAGACGCGTGGAAAACCGTAAACCACGTGTTCAATTCCTTTCCGGGTCGTGGTGAGGCCGTAACGTGACGTCAACGCGTCAATGTCACTGATATATATAACGTTTGAATGATTTTTTTATTGCTTAAACAAAACATTACATGACAAACTTTAAAGCCAGGGGAGATACAAAAATACGATATAGAAGAAAAAGACAAGGGAAAAAAATAACGTTAGAATGATGCGTGATATCCATAACCCATGTTGTCATGAGAAACAATGCTGCCTTAGTTTTTATTCTCAAGTGTATTAAGATCAGTATTCCTTTAACAACAAAAGATTTATATTCGTAATAACAAATGATTTTTTGTATTGAATTAGACATAGCATTTATATAAATTTATATCCCTCTGGAAAGACCATGCTACAGACTATTTCTGTAAAACAAAATAAAAAAAGCTAACAAAAAAGTTGATAGGTTTCGAAGTATTATTTTTACTACGTATTTTTAAATAATAATTAAAATAACAATAATGATGAAGTAAGAAATCATTCAATTTCGCAAACAAAAATATCATAATAAAATTAATAAAGCCATATAAGAATCTGAATCACACGCCTTTTTAAACTGTAAATGTTTAGTGTACTCATACATATATCTACATTTATAAATACATAAGCCTCTGCTCTGCATATACATACAGGTAGTAAGTGAATGAAATGTAGAAATACTACAAATACTTGATGATTTAACAAGTCACTTTTGCCATACCTTATTTAATTTAACAGCCCAATAATTAATGAATTAATTAAAAAAGATATATTCTGATGTCTTTTTCAATTAGCACATTTCTATTTCCAAATGGAGACTGGCGAGCCATGTTGTTTTTATCATCCACTACAAACCTGCATAGCAACTGGACACACCTCTCCTAGCTTTGTGCATTTGTAAGCCAATCACTATCGAGTTTCAGTTGTGACGTCGTTTTTGTTGACACTTCCATTAGCTGGCCACCTGCGAAACGTCACTGCAGCAGCGCGCGCTCGTGACCCTCGACGACGTCCACCCTGCGTTTTCTGCCTGGAAACATACACCGCGAGCTAATCGAAGCTGTGGAAAAAAACGTTAGATTCCAGTGGTTGGAGGCTGCGTGGGGTAAAGTTTTGCCGTGCCTGGGCTCGTTAACACACTATTGATCTGTTTTTGCCTCAGTCACGGTGACAAACACTCCCTAAGTGCTTGCTTCGTATGCAGTTTTTGCCGTGTCTTCAATACATTGCTGTCCTGATAGAGAGATGATGTCTCTCTTTTGAGTTCCTGCCTCACCGACTCCTCTGCAAACAGTTTCTGAAGATCTTCATTAAAAATTCTTCTGAATTGTTAAAGATATCTGAAAAATAAACCATTATACATTCTATATCTACAATGGTATTATTTTAAGTACATTAGAGTACCATGTTATACATTATGATTGTATAACATGGTACAGTATTGGATTGATATTGTAGAACTTGTTTACCCTGACTATTTGCAATATATCTAAATAATGTCTAATGTATTTTAAGGAAATGGGGTCGGATCAAAGTACCAGTTCGGCTGTTGACCAGCAACAGAGGAATTCAGGCAATCTGCCATTCCAAGGTGAAGCATCTTCATCCAGTATCCAAACTGATACTGGTCCTGAGCCCCAGGATCATCTGGATCCAGACACCGACCTGCCTCAATGCCGAATAGGCACCAGAAATGTAGACGACATGAGCTTCATGATATCCTGCACTAACTGGTACTGAAGACCAGATACCAACTATATGAATCGTTTCGTCCATGAATGAGATCCAGATTCAGTGTGGGATAACAGATGACATGGAGGTGGAGACATTGAACAGATGACATTGATCAACCTCCAACGTCCTGTATTAATGGGTTTGATGCAGTTTCTGACATTAATATGTCATGCAGTGTGCTTAAAGACATCTAAGATCAAGTTTACACTTATGCACTGATTGCATTGTATTAAAAGCATGTATATCAACTTGCACTAATGAAATGTGTATGTACAAATATCATACATTTCATTGTTATATATTGTAAAGCATCCATCCAGAAATCACCAAACACCTTTATGTAATTTTCTTTTATTGACATTTCTTTGAACAAGGTGATATTAGATACACAGTGTAAAACTGTAGACTGAAACCGTAAATAAAAACGACTCATTGTTCAAAGGATTCAAAAACAGGATTCAAGAAATAAAACTTAAATCATATTTAGTATTAGTAAAGCAATCACTCTCATTCTTAATAATCAACATTATGCATGACAATGTGAAATCATAGACTACCGTTAGAGTGAAAGAAAAATACAAAAGGTCTGAAAAGTTTCAGTAAATCTTTGTATTTACATGACCATTAAAACCCGGACGAAGCTGAGCAGACAGCGACATTTGACCTGTAAATCAGAAAATATCAAAAGTCCAAGGACAGAATCTGAATTTATTGAAACCACAGAGTGAGATGTTCACTCTTGTCAAAGGGAAAAAACAACCAGTTATATACACTTATACAGTAAATCCCCCATGGTCAGTCAAGAAAAAGAATAATAAAAAGAAAAAAAAAACGTTAAAGCTATCTCAGATAAAATCTTCATTAAAATTAAGCCTCTGTAATTAAAAAGCATAAATACAGTCAGTTCCTTGACTACCTCTGATATGTTTGTCCTATTGTTAGTCTCATAAAAGGACCATAAAAAACAAAAGGCAACAGCAGCTCGGGTTTAAAGTGACTGTTGTCCGAAGCCACGATCATACCCATTAAAAAGAGGCAAATTACCAGAGAATTCCTATTTATGTATCTCCCTGTACAGTTCTGTATTTATTTATTTGTCTGTGCAACTAACGTGGTTATAGGCATGGCTTCACCTTGATTTCAAATGAAAATGTGTAGAATACCCTAATGTCTCCTTTAATGATAAATAAACAGCTTTTTTCATATGATAAGCCTCTATCTTTACAAACCTTTCACATGACCGTACGACAAGCATTTCTAAAGATACCCACCTTTGATAAATACACTTTAGTTCTGTTAAACGTTTCACTTCTGACACTGCTAAATGTTCACTGTGTTAATATATACATATAATACGGGCTTTGCACAGTGCTCCGTTAGCTTCACAATTCCTCATGAAATGGCATGGTTTGTAAACCTAAATGTCCTGTTTTGTTTCACAATCCAATCCTTAAGTGTTAATAGTGCAGATTAAAAGATAAAAATGCCTGCATATCTTATTCTGAGACACATAGTCACGTCATGCATTTTTGTTAATGCCTTCAAAAAAGGCATTTTAGACCTATATCCTGGAGATATTTTGAATGGCATAGTAGATGCAACATAGCAAAAATGCACATCTGTAGTCGTCCCAAATTGAATTACGGCAGCGTAAAGACGTTTGGAATTGCACACAAACAAGCAACCATGTTAATCGTCAAATCGGCAAATAGATTGTAGGGATGCACCGGTATGAACATTTCGGCCGATACCGATAACCGATAATTCTTTATATTTGAAAGCTGATAACCGATATATCGGCCGATAAATCTAAATCCAATTTTTATATAACTTTTGAAAGCCTGATTGCAACAACAAAAGTCTCACAATTAAAATCCGTCTCCTAACACAATTGTAATGTTCTCATTATAATTTCATGTAGCTGATATGACAGCACATTTTGCACTTAACTATATTTTCCTTTTTGATTCCAATCATATTTAAAGCAATTAAGATCAATCATGTTGAACAGTGCGCATCTTAAGTGTCTCAGGTGGCTCCTCAAGTGTCCTCCTCAATTCATTATTTATCAGCTTTAATATATCAGCCAAATTTTATTATCGGGCCGATAACGATAACATAAAAATGAGCAAATATCGGCCGATACCGATATGGTGGCCGATATATTGTGCACCCCTAATAGATTGTACAGCAAACAAACAATATTGTGTTTCAGAAATAGATTCATAGTCGGATTTGCGGAAAAACTTTTGGATTGCAATACGAATGATCAAGATGCATGACGTGACCATGTGTAAAAAAACGTCTAGCATTTATCAATTATCCTATAAATAAATTTGAATTTGACAGTTTGATCCCAATCTACTCAAGAGTACTTAATCAGCCTTAGAGGATCACAAGACATCCTCGTATTGATAAAGAACATAACCCTTTTAAACTCTTACAATTTGAACTCCTACAAAGATGTCAGTCATAATAAAACACACAAAAAACCTCTTAAGTTTGGAACTGGAACACACTATTGTGCCACATTGTCAAATTCAGTTCATGGCTTATTAGAGCAAGTGGTTTTGCTGTCTCTTACATCAACACCAGCTCATCAGATGGATTGAAAGTTGAGGAAGACAATTGGTGATGCACAGTGTGTTCCATTAAAAATACTCCCACCCAGTACTTCCTGCACCCGAAACGTTAGATCACTTCACGGCCACATTGCTTGTTGTTTGCGAACAGGTGCTCTAGATTCAGAGCTGACTAATAAAAACGCTTATCTGAGAGACAATAACATTGAGTTTTTCCCAAGTGGGCACAAACATGTAAAATCTGCTCTAATTTCATGCCACTTCTCTACCCACGATCAAGCTGCTCGCACAACAGATCCAAAAAATGATATACGAGAAGAAGGGCCACAAAGATATGCATTGTTTTCACTCAGTAAAGGCATTGAATAATATATCAAGGGATGTATTCATGTATCCACGGTTGAAATAATGAGGTGGAAATCAATGTAAATGAGCAGTGTTCAGTGTGCCATAGCGGACTTAAAGACAAGGCACAATGTCTTAAAGGGGTCACGTAACCCCTCCACAATACTACTGCATTGAGCTAATTCGACCAGAACACCAGACTGTATATACATTTTTTCCACCATGTTCTAAAACATTCCATAGTCAATCATTACACCAAGCATTCTTCCAACAAAAACGTACCATGGGATCATGTATCAAGGTACAATGATAATACAACAGGCTAAAAATCGCACAGTGTATGACCGCCTTGAATCATCTCTTTGTCTTTTAAATCAGTGGTTACGTGATGGTTCCCCTTTAAAGAAGGCTCAAAAGCTGTACAGACCACACAAAAGAGGGTGAAATGTTCCTTTGGAAGACACAACTAATTTTCTCAAACCCACAAAGCCTTCAACGGACAGCAGGACTATTCAGAAAACATTCATATTGGTTGAAATCAATGCATTACAAAATTAGATGATCTCCAAGTGGGCGATCGTTTGGGTAGATGTATATATGGCAACTACAAAAGTGACGTAATGTTACAAACACCATGCCTATAAAGCCAGCCCAGTGTAAAAATATGGTAACGCTCAAACCATTGGTGGAGACACATTGCAAACCTAAAAGTAGATGCCAGGTAGTTTCTGTTGCAGATCCATGCTCCATTGAACTGTGAATACAATATGTACACGATTCTCTGCGGAATTAACAAAAAGTGGCTTTTTCGTAGCTAAAAATGCTCTTTCCACAGAGAAAAGTAAAAGGATTTCAGTACATGCAACCTAAATGTGTTAAGGCAAAAATATCAATATCAAATGATAAACTATGTGCCAAGTGAAGCCTTATAGGGAGTCTCGCCAAATCTACCGTCTTAATATCGTGATTAGGATGCTACAAACCTTTAATATATATATATATATATATACGCTCAGGTTAATCCATTTGAAATTCTAAAAACATCAATTACATCTCAGCTCCTTCAAATGCGTAATGTATTCTATCCAATCACACAGCAGATGAGCACGAAATGATGTGTTAATATGGTACAGACACACTTCACTGTTAAATAGCACAGTAGAACCAATAAAAGCACCCGACAGACATTTTTGAGCAAAGTGTTAGACAATCCACACCGAACACATGAAATTGAAGTCACTTCAACGCAAGACATACGGCATGTTACGTTCATTCGAAGAGGACAGATGAACAGTTGAGAGATCATCTACTGTAGGCAACGGGAACAAAGCTATTTCATATTCAGATCTGTTCATTGTTCGTGTTCCTGCCTGGCACCAGTGTTTCAAATATTACACTTGGTGAAATAGTAACAAGGTGGGAAACATTACTAATTACTAATAAAAGCAAAGAGATTGCAAGGAATAGGCATAATCCTTGACAACCTGTTATGACACAAATTTACTCTCCTATAAAGACATAATGCAAGTGCCGTCTGATCGAAAAGATATGATCTTTTGTTTCCGACTGATAAATACAGCATAAGAAGAAAAGGAATAGTGTACAGTAGCAAGAGGGAGGAGGTGTTAAGACTGCCCTAGTTCCTTAAAAATCGTTCTTCCTACTCTGTGAAAAAGGGTAGGCAGCAGAGAAAACAACGCAAACAAACATTCAGATTGATGTTATGAAGCTAATTCATTTGTAAAAAAAAGCCACCTAACCTCCCTTAAAAACATGTTGCCGTCTTCGAGGAGTGCTAGCGGAGATCGTCCCCATAAATGAAAAAAGACTGCAAGAATTCCTTGGTATTCTTTTCTATGGCCTTTCTACCTACATGGTTTTGAAGTCATTTTTTTTTTTGTCGTTTTGCTCGATTTATTTCTTTGATAATACTTCATGTACAAGTTTATGTTGAGAACGAAACAAGGATTTGCTGGCGTTCCGCAAATTTGCCGTTCTTCTTACTTTCCCGGAGAAGAGAAAGTGATGGTTTCGGTCAAAGCTGAAGTGACCGTCAAGACTTCACCTGGTTAGCGTAAGGCCAGGGCACAACTTCACATGTTCAATCCCCAGAAGATTTGCCCGTTGGGCTCATGCTAAAAAATTGCAATTTTTGTTTGGGAAGGAAGAGGAAACCCCCTTGCCTCGTCTTTTGTTCACTTTCTGGGACAAGGTTGTTCATAAAACAGGCACTGGTCAAACCTCAGCATAGTAGCCCTCACTTATGTTCTCAAGCATTCGGGGTCCATCGCGCCCCTCGGTCCGTCATACCCACTCCTGCACGGGGTGTTTGTAGTAGGTCACGTGCTGTTGGACGTTTTTGTTCTTGAACTGGAAGATAGTATATACAAGGACCAGAATGCACAGTGAGAGGATGCATGGGATGACCACAGCGATTGCGTTTACAGTGCTGGGTACGTCGTTAATGGCGACCATGATGTCGACGTCATCGTGTGGAAGGTGACGGTCCTTGTTCTTTTCTACTTCTGACTGATCGCAGCCCATCCAGTCTTTGACGATTGATTTGGGGTAGCCTGGCTCCACCGTTAACTTCTGGTTGTCGAACTTCCAGTAATCCTTTCCCTTGTAAAAGTAGGTATAAACTAGGAAAGAAACAAATTAAGATATCAGAACATACCCATAACCGGAACTCATCTACTATCGGTCAACAAACAGATAATCCCGCCCCCAAACTCACGCCATTGGTGCCACTGGTGAAGATGCTCAAGCCAGATTGATCTCATGAAGTAGCGTGTGTATGACATGCCAATTCGTATTTCCATTTTTGGCGTGCTATCAAGACGCATAATCGCTTTTCAGCGTGTTTATGAACGCCGTTGACTTAACGTTATATAAATATATGACTTACCTCAACCCTGTCCCTAAACTTAACCGTCACTGGGGTTAATGGCATTTATGACTGGATATTTGACGGCGTGTGGAATGACACAGGCGTTAATGGCGTAGACATACACGCATACACGCGGACAGCTCAAAATGCATAGAGATAACACGCCACTTGACTCGAAAGTGGCGTGTATGTTTACGCAAAAGTCATGATGTCATGTCTCTCAAGCAATGTGGGAAATGTTTTGAAATGCCACTGAGCCAGAGTGTTTGCTTATTTATAGTTCAATTGTTAATTGATTTAGTAAATTATTTGAACATTCTTCCGTAGTTTTTACTGACTGGAAATTCGCGATTAGAATGAGTTATTGTACAAAAAGAATTTGATTCATGAATTGGCAATCTGAAGTTGTAAACATGAACAGATCAATAGGTAGAAAGTAAGGCTGTCAGTTAAATGCGTTATTAACGGCGTTAACGCAAACCCATTTATCGCGCAATTTACAGTCTTTTTGGCCTAGCAAACTTTGTAGTGTTTTTTCGTATGCTTCTGCAACAGGACGCGGCATGTGTGGCGCTGCACTATGAAACCCATACATTTCAATGGCTTGCGGCGCGCGAGGACGTTTTGTTCGACCAAAGCGCAAATAGATCTAGCTAGACCAGAAACAAAACAACAGGCACACCGTATACACTCGTTTGGGCTCGCGAGCCGGCCAAATAGTTGGTTAACGTTACGTTTTGAGTGGATGACGAGCGCGAGACGCCGAAATGGATGCCAAAAATTTTAATCATTTGACAGCACTAGTAGAAAGCCATTCAATCCAAGCAAATATTTACATGTAGGCATAGGGAACATTTACAGAAAGCTCAATTCATATTCATGATCATATAAATAGCTGTCCTTGTGAAAACTCAATGACGCAGTATTTCGAAAAGTTGTTCCAGTGTTACACAATCCCTCAGAGAGCTGTCAGTTTGATTGCCAATGCCACATAAACAAATGCATCCGAAACACTCACAGACGGGCAGAGACCCAAAACTACACGTAAATACAGTGAGGAGGAGGCTTTAGACAGCAACCCCCGAGTGTGTGATTGATGAAGTGCTCATCCTTCCTCTCTAACTCGCTATCTTGCCGAGCAAAACAGGCCAAATCCCTCTTGCAAAATCTGAGTGACAGAAAAATCATGAGCTACAGGCAGACCAAAAAGTCCATATAACCCTCTTGGCTTCTCTATCTTGAGTCCTGGCCCTAGGCTCAGGACTTGATGATGAGACGGATGTTTTGACATGGCTCACAGAAAAGATGATCATTCCTTCACTGGATAAAACTCTAGAGAGAGAAGAAGGAGAAATCTGCAATTCTGTGCAGCCACAGCTGAAATACTAGACTCTAGTGAAAGACACTTGAGTATTTACCATTCGACCAGATTGACATCAAGCCAAAACAGCAAAAATGAGAATATCATTTGGGCAACTGTATCTCGGTCCATCCAAAGTCGCCCATTTTAGTTTCACAATTTAGATTGTGATTTTTTACATATTTCTAATTTATTCATATTCTAGGTATGTATTCAATATTATTTTGTTCGTAATATGACATTATCCAACATCGTGAAATATGAATATTATCAAGGTTTTATAAAACATTTGATAAAAATGTCAAATGGAATTTATATTTTTTTTATATAAAAAAAACATTTTAAATATCTTTATAGCATCTTTAAGCATCTTCAGAGCAAATACATTAATATTAGCATACATACTGAATGCCATCAAAGGCATATATGCTGTTTCTTGGCTATATTTCCCAATTATAGTACCACTTTTAAAGAATTAAAGCACATTCCCTCTTTCCATAGTGCCTTCCAATGATTTCCAATCATTTGGATATTATGTTCCCTGCATTAAAACTTCTGAGCCACCTGACACCATTAAATTAGCTAGTACTAAAATATAATATTGCATCTAGCTATGAACAGCTGCCATTTTACTATATATTTGTAATCATGCATCGATTGCGACTGAATTTTAATACCCGAAAGTTGTGTCTGCCTTTTCTCCCGGCCCCTGTGCCAATCCAGACCTGCTATCCGATCGCCACTGAGGATGAGTCAGAGCTAAAACACTCACTGTCAACACCACAATATTGCAGTGACTGCGCCAAACAAACACTAATCAATAGCTCTACAAGGATGAGCGCAACACAAGACCCCAGCGCATATGACCGAAAATACCGAAGCATGGTCCGTAAGATGAACAAGGTGTCAAAATAGTAGGAACAGAAGATGATAAAATAAACCAACACTTAATAAATGGTTAAATGCACTATTCTTCCTCCAAGTAATATCATTCATGTTTACAGTCGGTTTCCAAGCATTAATATTGAACGTGCGGTTTCAGCTGTGCATTTATGGCTTTTAAATCTGCTTTCAGTGCAATGACAGCTATCCAAGCTTCACTGATTATAATGCATTGCACAACAGATTAGACTAGTACTACACACTCAAGACCGAAGCTCAACCTACTTTAAATTCTCAAACCGGAGCGAAGCAGTCAGATAAAATGCCCACCGACCACATGGCTGATTGCCACATTAAATATTGATTGGATATTGGAACCTCGATGACTTACATCCTTCACGACTGACAAAGGCTCCTTGCGGCGCATCAGGGATGCCCTTCCAGATACTGATGGGTTTGGGGTAGCCTGGGTCAGCTGTGCGCTTCTCCTCGTTATAGCGCCAGTACTGGTCACCCTTAAAGAAGTACGTTTTGCCCACGGGTTCCCAACGTAAGGCTGTGTCAATGCCATCGCGGGGCAGACAGTTGCCCAACTCCACCAGGCTGTGAGGGTACCCAGGCTCTGCTGTAACCTCCTTGAAGACCCAGTATTTATCCCCTAGAGTCAAAACAAGAGGCAGTGTTAGATGAGGTCAAAATTTAATTAGCTATATTGAATTGTTATTGCATAACACCAAAAAATATGCTTATCTACACCGTATGTATGAGAAAAAAAATAATGGGACAAAAAAAAATCAAGAGACATTTAGAACAGATTAAAATTTGCGATTAATCATGAGTTAACTACGACATTAATGCAATTAATCGTGATTAAATATTTTAATCGTTTGACAGAGTGCCGAAGTGATTACGTCACTTTGTAGGACAACTCGGAAGTTAGCGGCGCATGGGTTCCCTCGATCGAAAATCTATGCATTTTCCCCATAGACTTTTGGAAAATTGCAAAAAACAAGATCTGTGTTTAAAAAAGAGCTGAGACCCTTACACGTTTGGTCTATCAAGATAATCTTTTAAGCCTATATAAATTTTTTTTAATACACAAGCAGACACAATAAAGTTTAAAACATCTCAAGCAGGGTATAACTGTGTGTTCTAGATATAAACGTGAAAATTTTTGGAGGCTTTGTTCACCACAGACCTTATTTCAGGCGATTTAGCAAAAACCAATTAAAAAATCCCATAGACTTTAGAGCGAGGGAACCGGTAGTGCTAAATGCTAACTCACTTCCGTCGTTTTGGCCTACAGAGTTACGTCGTAACTTCGGCACTCTATTGACGGAAATTCACATATTGACGGAAATTTTCACTGTTATACGATAGGGGGCGCTATGACATGTCATCTGAAATAGTGCAGAATCTCTGGATCAAAACACAGGCGAAAAAGAAGCAGGAACAGAAAATCTGCTTTGATCATCATTCTGAATCCGATCCAGTTGTAGTCTTTGACAAATATGCAATTTTCTTCTGCTTTTTTCTGCTTTTTTCTCAAAATGTAAAAAAAAAACACTGGCAGGAAAAGAGTTGAAATCAAAAGTTGTGTTTGTTAAAATTAGTTAATGCACCACGACACCATTTTCAACTAAAAACTGGAAACTTTTTTATGCATATCGACCGTTCATTCACATGACAAAGGCGTTTGGGGGGACTTAAAATGCAAGGTTTTAAAAAAACAGGCGTCAAAGTTCAAGTTTTTGAAAACGACACCGTTATCATTTTCATGTAAACAACAAAAATGAGAACTTGTGAAAACGATGACGTCATGTGCATAGTCTATAGGAGCTTAGTGTTTCTGTATCAGAGACATCGCCAACTAGTGGCCTGGCTGTGAAATAATTAGCCGTTTTCGCAGATCCGTGTGAACGGGATCGTTTCGACAAAATAATTGTCTGTAAGTGAAAAAAGCAAATGAAAAACGTTTCCGTTTTTTAGTACATCATTGGTGTGTAAACATACCCTTAGTTTGGTTGTCAGTTGCATTATGTGGTTATGCTTTAATACAGCCACCAACTATTATATGTTAGTTTTACATTCATTTTAACAAATTAGACCTTATTGTAAAGATCTGCCATTGTCACACTAGAAAACATGCCTTTTTCAGTGTTAAAATCTTTTAATTCGTGTTTTTTTTTTTGTTTGTTTGTTTTTTCCCTTGCAATATTAATTGTGGTTGTGCACTGAATTTTGCAAATTACCCGCAACCTAAAATGAGCCTAACCTACACAAAAAGGAGATGTCCAGCATTTGCACTGAAAATATGACAATGGCTTATTTTAAATGTGGCATTATCTCAGCACAGTAAACTGTATTGTGTGTAGTTCAGATGCTGAAATGCCAGCAGGACTGTAGTTAATCGCCCCTTTATCTATTAATACCGATGTGCATTCTCTGAGATAACCATAGGGCATCCTGCGAGCTTGTTTTCTCATGAAACATCACAGAACAGGAGACTCGGGCTATAAATATCTCATCCAGCCTCTCGTTGCGCAGCAAGACTGCGCCGGGCTAATTTAATGAGAAAGAGAGAGAGAGAGGACGGCGAGATAGAGAGAGATCGTTTGAGAGAACAGACAGAATAATAAAGTACTGAATGAATTCACTAAGGCTGTCAGGCCCAGTGGAGGATAAACACTACAGATAAATGCAGACCTTTCCTTTTCCACAATCTAACAACATTTTTTACTACAAAAACTTGAATTAAAAAGGTGCATAAAAGGAATTAGTCAGCCTGAAAAAAATATGTTGATTTGAGCAGAAACTGATCGAAACAAGGCAACAGATGTTTAATGCATATGGCTTCACTTTATTATCTAGGCCATATTAAGGTACTTCAAAACAGAGCTTTTTATTAAGATTTCAGGATGTATTTGGTATCATAATTTGCAGTTATTACAAAAGATGTTATAAAACAATCAGAGCTTTTAGAACCAGCCTGAGGCTGCACATATTATATCAAGCAGTTATCACTTATTAGTTTTGTTAATGATTGTTTGAATATTTTTTGAATTAAAGTCATGACAAGTAATTTAATAAATCCTACCTTTGAAGAACACAAATTTGCCATCTGATCTCTCATAAGCAGCATCAATGCGAGGAGGTAAACCCTTCCAGAACTGGTCTATCAACATGGGATAGCCTTCCTGAACTTTGTTGTTGCGCAAACGCCAGAACCAGCGATCCTGTGATGAATAAAAGATTATTAGGATCGATTAAATATATGTGATAAGCCAATTTTTTTTTTACATTATGCCTAATTCCTGATAAATGATAAATAAAATACTATAGACCATTTCAAAAGATGTAAACAACACTGGCCCAGAAGCACTTCCTGTTTCAGTTTTTTAACACTACATAAAAGCTGGGATAAAATACAACCAACAGAACATATAAAAATGAATCAAAAAGTTAAACAAGCATCTTTAAGATGTTTTCTTTACATGTGAAATAAAGAAAACAGTTACAAACTGAAACAGGAAGTGTTTCTGGACCAGTGTTGTTTACATCTTGTGAAATGGTCTATACAAAATATAAATTTTAGATTAATAGATAATAATTTCCAGATATAATACAGATATATTGTGCGTCAACCTATTGCATGTTAAAAAATGCATTTTACTTATTCTGAATAATTTGTTAATACCTTGTACAAGGAATTACAATTTTTGATTGAACCAAATTTGACTAAATAATCTGTATTATGGTAATTTTATTATCATTTATTAATAATAAAAAGGGAACTGATGCAATTCACCTTAAAAACAAACATCTCCCGGCGAAAGAAGGCCACCGTGTTGAAGTTGCCATCGCAGATGTTGGGTTTTCCATTGCCAGGAGAGAAGGGGCGATCTCCCGAGGGCGGGCGAGCGGGGCGAGACTGCCGGTCGTGTTTTCTCTCAGAGGTGGAGTGTGTGCGTCGAGCAGGTAGAGTAGGAAGAGGTCGAGTGGGCTCCAGCATGGCTGTGGGAATTCCTGCAGAAGAACAACGTTTAGTCAGCCTTCCATGGCAGTTCAAGTATAATATATATCCTTGCTTAATAATGAGCTATTAGAGATCCTAATGTACCGTAGATTTTCTGGATCCCCTGAAGGTCATCTAGAGGCAGTTTGAAGTTGTGCGTGTCCATGTATTGATAGAAGGGGGCCATGATTGCACTGGGGTCATTGGAATGTTCCAGACCTAATGCGTGTCCCAATTCGTGTACGGCCACCAGGAAAAGGTCATTGCCTGAAAGATAAAGATTAAAGGTCAAATGCATCTTTCAATCAGTACTTATCAGAATTTGAGGGTTACCAATGCAAAGCCTAAGCGCTGCATATTTAAAGGGGTGGTTTACTGCTGATTATGTTCATATATTTATTATATGGGGAGCAATATAACATGTAGTCGTGTTTTTTCTTCTTTTTTTTTCTAAAAAAAAGTCTTATTTTTCATCACTTTCACCTTTAGTGCCCAGCTTCCAACGTGACCGGGACTAAGTTTGTGTAATCATCGCGCCTGCTGCACTCATGGTACGGCAGTGAAGTTTCCTGATTATAATGCAGGAATGAGAGTATAGTTCCTAGTCATATCAGCCTAGAAAATCGCAAATTTTAGGTGCTAATATGTACATTTCAGGTGTTCATATGTACATTTTAGGTGCTAATATGTACATTTCAGGTGCTAATATGTACATTTCAGGTGTTCATATGTACATTTTAGGTGTTAATATGTACATTTCAGGTGTTCGTATGTACATTTTAGATGCTGACATGTACATTTCAGGTGTTCATATGTACATTTTAGGTGCTGATATGTACATTTCAGGTGTTCATATGTACATTTTAGGTGCTAATATGTACATTTCAGGTGCTGATATGTACATTTCAGGTGTTAATATGTACATTTCAGATGCTGATATGTACATTTTAGGTGCTAATATGTACATTTCAGGTGCTGATATGTACATTTCAGGTGTTCATATGTACATTTTAGGTGTTAATATGTACATTTCAGGTGTTCGTATGTACATTTTAGGTGCTAATATGTACATTTCAGGTGCTGATATGTACATTTCAGGTGCTGATATGTACATTTCAGGTGTTCATATGTACATTTCAGGTGTTAATATGTACATTTCAGGTGCTGATATGTACATTTCAGGTGTTCATATGTACATTTTAGGTGCTTATATGTACATTTCAGGTGCTGATATGTACATTTCAGGTGTTCATATGTACATTTTAGGTGTTAATATGTACATTTCAGTTGCTGATATGTACATTTTGGGTGCTAATATGTAAATTCGAGGTGTTCATATGTACATTTTAGGTGCTAATATGTACCAGTAAGGTACCAATATGCAGCCTTTAGGTACAAAAGTGTATCTTTTGAAAAGGTACAGCCCCAGTGACAGCTTTTGTACCTTTTTATCTGAGAGTGTACACACATTTTCAATGGAGGGACAGAAAGCTCTCGGACTAAATCTAAAATATCTTACACTGTGTTCTGAAGATTAACGGAGGTCTTACGGGCTTGGGACGACATGAGGGTGAGTCATTAATGACAACATTTTCATTTTTGGGTGAACTAACCCTTTAAGACAAGCTTATTTGGGGATGTACTGTAAATAGAGGTGCAAATACCAGTACATTGACACCAGTAAATACACCTTAGTAAATCGCGTTGTCGCGCTCCAAGCCCGTCAGACGTCCGTTCATCTTCATTGAAAAACTCTCCTCCCATAAATATTGCATCTTACAGAGAAACTAAATGCATATGCAATAAGGTCAGCTGCAAAACAACTGTCCTCGCCTTTTCAGCGCTGATTTCTCTGCGTGTCTATATCTTTGAACTTATGTAGTCATGTGAAAAAAGACTATTTGTACCCAGAATCCTAAAAGAACATCTGAAACATGGGATGCAAGACAGTGTACGCCGTCACCAGAACATGACTCAGTCGAGATTGACATGTTCAGTTCTTTGGAAACACAGAAGGGACGTGACACCATATCACTCAATCACAGAAATAGCCTGATCTGTCGGTTGGCGTCTATGGGCGCTACAAGCATCAGATGGCTCACAAAGCGTATTGTACATTTTTCTTATTACAGACTGCTTCCTCTTTCTTAGAGGTGCTCTTGGCCAAAGCCTTTCTCCTTTATCAACCCTCACTCTCTCTTCCAGTCCAATTTATCTGTCTATTTCATTCTCCGTCTCTTTAAAAAGAAATTGATTTTGTGTTCTGCAAAGGAGTGTTATTGTGAATAAATGAAATATAAAATCTACATCAGCCACTGAAGATAAACACATCTACTGTTTGTTGAAAACTGGTTACTTTTGAAATGAATTCACTAGGGATGATATGGTGTGTAGAGGAATAGAGCTGTGAAGAAGTCAATGTGCGTGCGTGCGTGTGTGTGTGTGTGTGTGTACGTGAACAAGGTACAGATTCTGTGTTCTATAAAGCGTGTACTTGAACTGCTGACATTGCAGCACCCAGGCAAAGTTAACACAGCAAAATATGCAGCACGCAGGCACAGAAGGAAGAACGCAATGCTCTGTGTTTTCTTGATGTTTCCCCTGTGGTGTGTACTGATGCTCCTCAGCTCACTGCTCCAGTTTACCACACGAGAAGATTCGCCTCTACACATCTGACTGATCTATATATCTACAGCTGCAGAAAAATCTAGAAAATCCATCCATCCTATCCCAATTAATAATCAAATGTTTCCCTACTAAATAAATAAAACACATAAACTAATCATTAAATAGAGCTACAAAACAGAATATAAAATAAAATATTACATCTAAATAATAAAAAATAACGGCACCTTGTCTCATTTTGCAACTGTTGTGGCACCTTTTATGCGTTTGCAAAAAAGTTAATAAAAAAAAAACTTGGGAATAAAAATAATTTCGGACATTACGAGAGCAGACATGTCAGGTCAGTCATTCTATATCAGCCATTGTCATGATTGATTAGATCAAACACACTAAAGGCTTCAATATACTCTCGTTTTCTTTACTTAGGGGTAAAATGATGTTGGAAATATCTTTTGCAGCAATAAACTGTTAGCTAACATCCCAATGCCATCCATGCATAATCCATAAATATGTCCTCTCAATAACAAAATAAACACACAACAAACATGCCAGCGGTGAGAAAACACCAGTTAAGAAAGCATCTGGAAAGCCCTCCATTCAAGTCACGTTTATTTATACAGCACTTTCTACAATATATTGCTTTAATGCAAGCAGCTTTATAGCTTTATTAACAATGTCAGTGTCACTTTCAATTAGAATTACGAATGTCTACTACAATGCTGCTCTCGAGTGTGTTCATGGTTTACTCGCGTCTGACCTCAAAGGACTGAACAGATGAAACTCAAAGAAGCCACACCCACCTATTACATAATCACCACGAACCAATGGGAGTTCAAAGGTGTTTACAGTTTACAGAAAAGTTCGCTTTGGCAAGAAATTGTTCACACGAGTTCATTATTTAGCTTTTGCTATTAAGAAGACTTAAAGGGATACTCCACTTTTTTGGGAAATAAGCTCATTTTACAACTCCCCCAGAGTTAAACAGTCAAGTTTTACTGTTTTTGATTCCGTTCAGCCGATTTTCTGATATTTAGAAGAATATCAATAACCAGACAGTTTCTGGTCTCATTGACTTCCATAGTAGGGAAAAAAATATACTATGGGGTCAATGAGACCAGAAACTGTCTGGTTACTGATATTCTTCTAAATATCAGAAAATCGGCTGAATGGATTCGAAAACGGTAAAACTCGACTGTTTAACTCTGGGGGAGTTGTAAAATGAGCCTATTTCCAAAAAAAGTGGAGTATCCCTTTAATAGCAATAATCATTTACAATTGAAAACTAAATGAAACAACTTAGAAAAACTAAATGCCACACTTACCGTCGTGATTTGCGTTTCCTAACGTCCAGGGCTCATCAGAGTCAAAGTGTGTGTCTCCGCCAATTCCGGGACCGGGGAAATATGCATGAGCTAAAAAACCTCCCTCTCCATCAAAAGGGGAACTGTCACCATGGAAACCAGAGGCAAAGAAGATCATTATGTCTGCCTCTTTACCCTCATTCTTGATCTCCGAATAGGCCACTTCCTGAAAGGTCAGAGGGGTCACTGTCTGCCAGACATCGAAGGCCTGGCGAATGGCCCTCTGGGTATCTTTCTCACCCACCTTGGGGGTGAAATTATGGATGCTGGAAACAGGAAGAAGAGGAAGGATACAGATCATGCATACTTAATATTATATTGGATGACTTAATATTAACGAATTACTTAAAATGAAATATTAATATTAATGTGACCTAATTTGTACCTTAACTTGTAAAATATATTGCACTATGAAGTATGAATGTACTGATATACGAGCCCGATCTCATGAAAGTTCGTATCTATAGCCCGAATGTCATTTCTCGTGGCATTTATACGCCAAAAACAGTTTTTGCGTGTATATGGTACGCGTTTTTCGCGTGCATATGATGCGCACTTTTTTGGAGTATAATAAGTATGAACTCCCCACCCCCCTCCCCCTAAACCTATCCCAGGGTTTTTTAGTGCGTAGCATTTGCACGCAAAACCCACTTTTGTCGTATAAATGCCACGAGAAATGACATTCGTGGTATAGACATGCATTTTCATGAGACCGTGTTGGATATACTGCATCTGACATGCATAAACTGTAAAGTTATACTGAAAATTCAAAACGACTGAAATGTTGCCTTGGCAACCAACTGAAATAAATTAGTTGAAGTTCTAAAATATATCAAAGCTAACTTACACATTACAACTGACAAAAGCACACAACAACATATTCTAAAAATGTATCTTATATTAAACTGTAAACTAAAACTAATTCAAAATAGTAATAATACTTTGAGTAATAGATTATGCATGCATATTTATTATTCCATATCAACTATGACACTACAGCAACTATGCAGCAACTATCAGTGTCACGATTTTTAACTAGAAAAGTTGTTTCTATATGAATTAGCTCTGCGCTATACTGAAGCGAATCCCATGTCAGTTCACAACGCTGCGCTGTTACATAAGAATTAATCTGCATAAAAATTTCCTTGAATATAGGGCAAAAGTTAAACCAGGCCAGACACCTAAGGCAGAAGCAGATGGTTGTCTCTGGCACACAATTGCAGGCACACACACAAGTGAGAATATCACATTTGATTAACCAGCGCCTGCAAACTAAGCTCAAGCCAGCGTTAGATGACTAAATGAAATTAATAGAGCTTAAAAACAGATGAAAGCAAAACAAATGTTTGCAAATTATCTAAATGGTTTAATGTTGATGCCTATAGGAATGCACCACAAGAACAAAATGTCCCAGAATCCCTTTTGTTCAGCTCATCTACACTATATATAAATAAAAACATAAATAAAAGTAGCTGCATATGATTTCAGAGACAGGCATAGGCAGAAACTGACTTAACAAAATACATAATTGAATAGGTTAAGTGGGTTTTGGGGGGATAATTGCAAAGAAAACCAGATTTTAATCAACTATTCCTCTTCCTTCCTGACCTGCCGCATTTCTCACTTTCTTTGTTTCTTTCTCTCTCCCATCAGGCAAAAAAAAGCTTATTGTAGCATTTTAAAGGTTGGAGGGAGGCATTTTAACAACATCTGTCGGGAACGTTGTGTAAGTGGCATGTGTTTCAAAACATACTTGCACGTGTGAATGCGCTACGCACTAAAATAATTGAAAATGCGGGTACAATATACTCCACGGGCTGGCTTCAGCAAGATGCCTAATGGGCCGCCATTAAAGAGAATCAAATCATGTGAGGTGCAGTTAGTTACAGGCATATGGAGTTTCTGGAACGCTTCCCTGTAATGCCATTCAATAAAGAGTAAACACAGTTTCCTCTAGAGGTTCCTCAGGTGCAATATTCAGTGAATCAGTCAACCTATCCATCCATCCATCAAAAGGTCTCTGAATATAGTGCACACTTTACCTGTATGTGATCCTCTTGTCCCTCCATTTCTGACCAGTGAGGGCATAGCGTTTATTTCTCCTCCGTCGGCTGATGTGAGGGTGATCTGGAACCCCACACCGTGGCTTTCTCATCCACCTTAAAACATGTGGATAATGATCACAAAATAGGACACAAAAAAGCTAACAGTAAACAAACAGGGCAGATTTCCTTGTGTCTTGTTATTAGAAATGATTTATCCAACATCTCTTCTCTGATGATGTGTTTACTGACATGAGGGCGGGGCAACATGTCACTCACATGAGATCCACCAATAGCAAACCACAACCAACCAATTAATTCCTCATGGAGGATTCAAGTCAAGTCTTACATTTTTTTAACTTGTTCAAGAAGCCATTGCATTTGGATATTCGTCACAATTGGGAAGAAAAAACTTCCATTTCATGCCGAGTTGCCGACTTTAAGCACTACGAAATTATATGTTTATGTTTCACTGGATTCCTAAATAAAGATCTCTCTGTGCCCCAACAGCTCTGAAACTTGATCTAAGCGTAACACATGGCTGGTCATGTGATCTCAACTTGCCATCTCCCATGAGGGGGTGACTCACCTTGTGTAAAACAAATTGTTCTGGACTTAAAGTCCCCCGGTGGTAAAAAATGTTTTTAATGTTGTTTATATATGTCTCTGTGGTGTTTTTAAAATGTTTTAAGACAAACCATTTACAAATTCCTAAGTCAACACCCCATAGCTGAGTATTTTCTCTTTAAAACTGCTGCGAACCAAAGACAGTCTCAAAAACGTGGTTTGAAATCGTTGGTGTTTCACAAACGACCTTATAACCAATCGTGATCGTAAACTAGAGGATCTCTGAGCTGAGTGAGTGGGGGCGGGTCCATTTGCATATTCATAGAACCACGTATACTAAATGAGGCAAGGGTGTAGAGTAATGTTCAAGCTATTTTAAAGGGATACTCCACTTTTTTTGGAGATAGGCTCATTTTACCACTCCCCCAGAGTTAAACAGTTGGGTTTTACCGTTTTCGAATCCATTCAGCCGATTTTTTTTTTTTTTTTTGATATTTAGAAGAATATCCGTAACCAGACAGTTTCTGGTCCCATTGACTTCCATAGTAGGAAAAAAATATACTATGGAAGTCAATGAGACCAGAAAATCAGCTGAATGGATTCGAAAACGGTAAAACCCAACTGTTTAACTCTGGGGGAGTTTAAAAAAAAGTGGAGTATCCCTTCAAGGCATGACGGCGAGTTTTAAGGGATAAAATGATTGACTACAGGGGAACTTTAAATCTTTCTGTCATGTAAGTGGATGTCATTGAAAACATATTCATCAAAACTACTACACTTTTAACTTTTAAATGAAACTACACTTGTTTAATTATAAATATAAGCTTTCAGTTTGTAAAAAAACAACAACAAAAAAAACAGTCAGTATTGATTGAACTTTTGCACTTCAACTGTTATGAAATTAGTTTTCTTATGTTATTGCCTGTTCAGGATTTTTTTGAAAGGTAAGTTGTGCAGTAAAGAAAGGTTGTTACTAACTCGATGGTGGTTTGGTCCAGCACTCCCGTCACTGGAATCCCGTAAAACCGCTGCATGGCAGCGACCGCTGACTGCATGGCTTTCTCCGATCGCAGGTCTGAAGTCCGGATGTCATGAGGGAGCAGGTAGCCATAGTTCTTCAGCCAGGTCTGCAAACAGAGAGGCAAACCCCACATAATTTAGTGATATACATTCTCTAAAACCATTCTGATAGCAGTTAATGAGTATCAGAACACGACCAACAATTTGACAATGGTGAAAAAAAGTTGCAGCTTTTTAGATCGTTGAATGGAAACTAAAAAAATACAGACTAAAACAAGACCTTAAAATGACATCTTTAAATTATTCTGATTAAATGTGAGCAGTAAGAGCACTATCAAGTTTTAAGTTAACAAAATTCATTTATGCAAATACATTTTTGAATACATTACAGCTTTAAATATGTGTGAACAAAAGGAGATAACGCAAACTGTATAAATAAACAGACATTGTTACGTCAGCCACCTCATATAAACTCCATTTGTTCTCAAAGTTCGGTTCATTTCACATGCTCCTTGATCTAAACGCGTTTAAAAGCACAAAAATAAAACTGAACTTATATAGAGCATCCTCTCATTCCCTCCTCTCTCGGCTTTCATCTCTCCCTGCGGACAGGCAGAGTGGAGAACCATAAGCAAAGCCCTCATTTTAAAGCACTGCACATGGAGAGGGGCTCTTTAATTGAGCTCATGGCTTAGAGTCCATTTTCAGCATGAATATTTTAATGCTGGAGTTTCTGGTCCTTTCCTTCTCCGCATGAAGCAGGACCCATCACTAACGGTGAGCCGATGCTTGAAACGGTTATCAATCCCTGGGCCCGGACACACCGCACTGTTTCTATATCAGACAGAGCCAAGTAGAGTTCATTCGAATAAAAAAAGAGTGCTCTCTTGATACTAAATGTGTGTCTGCAAATAGAATCAATCAAATACTACTGCATAGGGGTGGGAATCACAGGGTACCTCACAATATAATACACAATACCGGTAATATCACCGAAATTCTACGATAATATTGCTAGACAATCCTATAGTGATAACATCACGATATCTGTGAAAACAAGATGCCCGTGAAAAGGTTAAGTGCAGGTTTTCTCTCTTTATTCACGTCCAAACTGTTAGAACATAGCACAATTTTTTGTACATTTTAAGTAAATTAAACCTTTCCAATGAGATCAGGGTTATGGCGTTGCAAATGGCATACTCTTTGTCGATTTTGTTTGTCCCGTATGGCATAAAAAGTCAGTCCAGACTTTGGACTTAAACGTGGCTTGGCATCTATTATTTGACTCACACTGCTGTCCGCCATCCCATTAAAAACCTCATTTTCTTATGTTTACATTTCCTGGGTTTAGCGCAACCTAGAGGAAACATGAAGTAGCAATGCTGGGAGCAGGAAAATGTATTTACAGCACCTTATTTTATTAATTAAAATATCGATATTTGGAGACAGTGTAACAATTCTCGTATCGCACGGAGAAGGACAACGATATATTGCCAAATCGAAATTTTGTCTCACTCGTACGACATAACCAATAATTTTTGGCTAAATATTTATTTCCATCAAGAGGTGCATCAATTTTTGGTCAAGCACTCTGTAATAATCCTAATAAACATAATAATCATGACTCTTAAGCATTTGCCTGTTTAAATCCAAAAGGTGACTTTTTGTATCCTAGAAAAATATTTTAAAAAATAACTGCAAAGGGTAATGTCATTTTTCTGAAATTGTTTGATAGCCAGAATTAGTTTTCATTAGCAACTCCCAAAAAAACAAACCAAAAATCACTAGGAAAAACTATAGCTTTGTGCCAGATTTTCCATTATAGCATTGTGCCAATTAAAAAAGAAATAAACCAACACTGGTTTACTCATTACTTGTCAAATGCAATAATAAAGCCTCTCAAATAATGCACAATCATATAACGATAACATTGCTTTGCATATTCCAAATACTGAAATGCAAACTTCACCTTGTATCAGCGAGTACAAGGCTGGCATCGGCCTCCATGGTAACAGAGGCTCTGCACGGCCCCCTGGGAAATCGTACCCATTAAATAATTCACCAATGCTCTTACTGGTACCGTCATTATAGCATGGCATACAGTGAAGTCTGAAACCAGCGCTAGATAACTATACATGTCTCATCCACTTTGATAAATCAATGAGGGCTGTGAGATCTGAAGAGCACAAAAGACTGTGGCAGTTCAGCTCCGTGAATAATAAGCCTTATTTGAGCTGCAGGACTATTTCCGTTACGGCACTTTGAGGGATTCGGTGGAATTCAATTCAAAGTCGGAAATCCACATTTCTCGGGAAATATAAATGATAAACTGCATTGACGTCATGGACGGATAATCAAATAAATGGGACTCACCCTCGTGTCATTCCAAACCTGTACGATTTCTATTTTCTTATGTGGAACATCAAAGAAGAAACTCTGTAGGATATACTTGCCACTCCTCTACATATAACAAAAGTTACTGGGGATACAATTTAGTTGTCAACCTCCAAAGAAAGACCATAAAAGTGGCCCACATGACTTTTAATGTGCCATTTTGGAGTGGCCAAAACATTCTCATTTCTCCTTTTTAAACACCATAGAAGTTAGTCAGAGAGGTTTGAACAGCATGAGGGTGAATAAATTAAAATCTTCAGAGTGAACCCTCTGTAGTTACTACTAACCACACACTTGTTTAACAAAGCACCAGTAATATAATTCTGAAACCAGATGTTATTTATTGAAAATTGTCAATAATACGGTAGTGACGAGGCTGTCATACGAAAACATTATGAGCACATCAAAAACCATGCAAAAACGAAATATTAATAACCGATTATGTTGTAGTCAATGTATGATTTTTCCTGTGAGCTTTTTTGTTTTTTATGCATTTCTTTTTGCAAAGTAAAATAAAACCTGTAACAATTTTGTCAGATAAATACCTTAACCACTTATGATCTTCCCTCATATTTAAAATACTTAAAAATATAAAAGATTTTCCTTATATTTTGATGATTTAATCAAACTTGTAGGGTCATTAAAACTATGACATTTGGCTGCTATGTAGTCCAGGGCTATGTTCAGAATTGCATACTACTCTTCCTATGTAAGTATAGCCTATAATATTTATAATATGCATGGTAAGCAAATATGCATGCAATACCCAGATGACTAATTACATTTGCCGATATGTGTGGTGCACCAGTGGAGTACAATCCCACAATGCAATGCACTCGCTTCACTTCCATTTCTTCCATGAATGCTCATCTCTTTATGAACTTTTTGACCAAAAGCTTGAACTGTCACTGACTAAATTCAACATGCAATGTGATGAGGTCATGTGACAACAATGTAGCTACTGTTTCAAATCATTATAAATTGTATTCTTTTTAAGATACTATTTTAAATGATGGTTTTATAACATGATAAAGTGAGATAGTACTCTACTCCAAACACAGCACTGGATGTCTTTGGGTTTGAACAGCTGCCCCTGAAACTCAAAGTCCTTTGGTCATCTCTGCCAGGTGGCATGCGATGATGAAATTCTACCTTGATGAGGATTGTGCAGTCTTCCATGCACGCTCCAAACAAAGTCTAAACAGATCGGATGAATTTCGAGCAGAAACACACTAGGCTAGATCTTCATCTTTGTTTAGGATTCGGTGGAAAATAATGCCTAGAGCAAAGTTTTGGGTTCAAAACAAGTTCAGCTCTATGTACAGCATCTGTGACATGCAGTCGATTACCACAGAAAATAACGCCAACGCATCCCTCAGTTTGTAAAAACAAGTAAAGTGCATGTAGTGTTATGCTCTTACAATGGAAGTCAATGAGACAAGATATTCTGGAGACAGTCTACTAAGTAAGTAACTTTGCAACTACATGTCAACAAACTCTCGTTAGAGTATTAGTATCTAAAGTGGATTAAATAAAGTGTTATTCGATTTTGTTCTGTTCTTATGACACACGGTTTAACACCGATAAACAGTATGAGGTTGAGATTAAGAAGTCTGACTCAAATTACATTGGGTTGGTCTGCTGAAACAGCACAATAATTGCCAGAGCTCATATAACGTCGGATTACCTCATCATGTTATTTGCTGTAATGAAATCTGTGTAAAGTTTCATGTGTTTTCCCTCAAATAAAGAATCAACCATCAATCATCTCCTAGAATTCAAAGGCGTTTAAATCTTTTTTGTGTGCCCAAAGATTTTTTTCATAACCATTTTCAACATTTTCCATAGACATAATCATTTTTATACTGTACAAACTGTATATTCAATCGCCCTACACTAACTCTACCCTAAACCCCAACACAGAAAACGTTCTGCATTTGTAGCTACATTTTCAAAAACCATCACTTAGGCTCAATCCCAATTCACCCCTTGGCCCTCCCCTTTGTTTCCGAGTGTAACCCTTGGCCCTTAAAGCTATACTCCACTTTTTTTGAAAATAGCCTCATTTTACAACTCCCCCAGAGTTAAACAGTTGAGTTTTACTGTTTTCGAATCCATTCAGCCGATTTTCTGATATTTAGAAGAATATCAGTAACCAGACAGTTTTTGGTCTCATTGATTTCCATAGTAGGAAAAAATATATACTATGGAAGTCAATGAGACCAGAAACTGTCTGGTTACTGATATTCTTGTACACAGAAAATCGGCTGAATGGATTCGAAAACGGTAAAACTCAACTGTTTAACTCTGAGGGAGTTGTAAAATGAGCCTATTTCCAAAAAAAGTGGAGTAACAGAGTTACAAAGGCCAGGGGGTTGAAATATTCCCCTACGAAATGGAACAACTCTTCATGAACCCGATACGTCATCAGTCGTCGGCGATGGCTCTGCCGTTACGGAGTTTTCACAGGATTTCTCCATGACAACGAATGACTAATCTTCCATTGCATCACAACCCTGTGCCACATAAACTGCTGAGATCAGACTAAAGTTATGGGGTGCATTGATAAACACATGTAGATGCTTTGATTAGCATTATACAGAATATTACAGAGCCGATACCGTATCTAGCATGCACTTACTGCAGCATCACTTTGACATTATTACCGGCTGTAAAATTGTGATCACAGCCAGTGTAATTGGCATCTTTGAAACATAAGATGTTCAGGTCATATTGACTCTCTTTTCTGATAAATGTGTGCTAATGAGTGGGGAGTTACAAAAGGAGTTGAGAGGACGGTGTGTGCGTTTACTTTGAGGAATTGAGGGCATTGATTGGGTGGCATTGCTTCATGACTCTTCGTATCTTGTGTTTCAGAGAGAAACCGCATGTCACATCATCACTAGAATCAATAAAGGATCAGTTCCTCGCACCAATAGAGCAATAGAGAGAAGATACATTGAGCCATGGTGCTCATGAGGACAGCATACGTTTGAATCTGGCTCATGTCAGTCATTTCATGCTTCCTTATCTTATCCCTGTCATTTCCTGTTCTTTCTGCATTGTTCAATAAATAAAAGCGAAGAAAAGGTTAAGAAAGATACAATCGTTTTTTAAATATACTGTAATCTAGTGTTAGGACTGCACAATTAAAGGACTAGCTGGGTATTTTACACTTAAAGCCCTTTTTTTAAGAGCATCTCTGATTAAATTGAACGGTTAAGATTGAAATTTGGACACATGCTGGTTCGAATATTTTCAGTTTCTGTGTTAGCACCCCTGGTAGCATAGTTGCACTGGAACAATCCTTCCTAAAATGCATTCAACTTTAGTTTACAAAGACTAAACTCACCGAGTCTGGGGTCATATGGTCACACAAAAATCGCTGCAAAAGATGCTTTCCAACAGGTTTTATCGAAGTTTTTCAACTCCATTGTCTTGGATGTGCTGTGAGGTACAGGATTACTCCGCCACCGGAAACAGAAATTGGGTTGTTTGTATTGTTCTGCTTCTTCAGTGTATTCAATGAAATGCCAATGGTTTGCTTGCAATTGGCAAAGGTGCATTATCGCCACCAACTGGGCTGGAGTGTCTATTATTGAAGCTCTCAACGGAGGATACGTTGTACGGTTGTGAGGCGTTTGGAAAAATAGGTCCACAGTTTTACAACGAATGGTAAAACACCTGTTGGAAAGCATTTTTGCTTTGAAATTAATTGTAATATGTGCCAACAATCTTCCCAAATTTGTAACGGGAAGAAGTGCTTACTGACTGTTTTCTGCCAAAACAAAAGCTTGATGGTTTAATGTTTGAAAATTAGAAAAATAAAATGAATATTAGATATGTCATTTTACAGTTGTACAGTAAAATAAAATGATTATTATTAATTCTATTTTTCTTTAATACAATTTTCACAGTGAAATACTACAATAGTAATATTTCTTATTTTGGTTCATATTTAATGTAATGAAATATTAAATTAAGCTTATGATGACATAAAAATTTATGTTTGGCCTCTGTAAAACATAACAATAGTGCCACAGACATGGCCTGGCAGTTAGCTGACACATCGAACATGAGTTCAAGTCTGCCTCGCATCATTTCCCGACCCTCTTTTCCCATCACTTCCTGTCCTTTCGCAATTGTTCTGTGTATACAAGTGGCACAAGGGCCACACAAATAACGATAAGGACAGTACTGGAGAGAGAAACGGACAGAGATGGAGACAGCGAAGAACAAAAAGACAAAGGCAGTGGCATCGAGACAAACAGAGCAAGACAGAGGAGAGAGACGAAGGATATCGACGGGAGGGGGAGAGGTAGAGCGATGGAGAGAGGAAGATGAGAGCGTACAGTAGATGGAGACGTGGGGGAGGGGAGCTCAGACAAAGACCGAAGGAGAGCTGCTGTTTGTGTTCGTCCCAACAAAAATATGGATCTAATGCTTTAAACACCATAACGATTAGCAATGCAGTAACAATTATTACAGTTATGTAGCCATAAAAGTCCAAAATCCATCACCATAATGCAGACAACACATCATAAACAACACCCTTATGGAAAACAAGTACACTCAGCACACTTTTTAAAAGAGTACTTATCACAGAAAAAATATACTTAAAGGAATATACTTCAGAAGTTCTAACTGAATGCAATGTTTTAGGACACCTAATCGCATGTTATTTGCAAATTAAATGATATTTTATTAAATGCAATTAGTGCTTATTTTGACCTACTTAAAGGTGCTTTATGTAACTTTTCTTCTAAAATGAATCCTTTTTTATTGCCTGTGTAAGAAGGGGTTGTAATGTCTTTCCAATTGAAACTTGAATGTCATGCACTTGCATATATTTGTAACTACACATGTAATGATGAAGTTGCAATTTAGAACATTTAAAATATATTAACTTGGAATGTATTATTGAATAACACACTAGTACAGTTAAAATTATAATCAAATACTTTAGATGTGCTTTTGTACAAATGTCAGTCAACACGTCATAAGTGTATGTGATTTAAAATGTACTTTAAAGAAAAACTTTTAATTTGAAATTACGAGTTGTCAAGAAACATAGCAGTAAAATAACGACACTCAAGTGGCCTTTTATTTCATTATCTCCAAGTACAGTTTTGCTGAAAATATACTTTTAGTGTACTTTTGAAGTGCACATTAAAAACGATTAAGCACACTTAATTCTTTTTCAAAAGGGTAGCTATTACAGTCAAACATTTTACATGAATAATGACTGTAACAGTACTAAATAAACACATTTTTTTTTACAAAATGCAGAAAAAAAAGTGGTGGTCTTCCTGTACAAAACACATCACTAGTGAGGTTTTTAACACTAGAACTCCCAAGGCGGTCATTTTGACCGTTTTTAAAATTTACAGTGTAATAACTTTGTTAAAATAAATCAATGTGGCTGTATCTCTGACTTTTCCTAAATATGTGTATATTTTATTCTGGCACTGTTATTTTATTACAATCACAAAACACAAAACAGTTGCGTCCTATTTCTACCTAGAATGGCCATGGCGGTCATTTTGACCGCACGCATTATAAATATCATAAGTCCGCTATATTTCCCGCGATCAACACGCACATATTGTAGAAGTGCACAAATGAGCAAGTTTCGCGTCCATCACGCAACTGGCAAGCGAATTTCGCTCCGACAACATGAAATCAAAAGCCACTCAACTGGTGCGAGAGTCGGGTAGGCGGTCCGGGACGAAGATGATGAAGGCAGTGCCAAGTAAGGAGAAACTGCAAAAATTAAATCAAGGAGTCATGTGCCAAATGTCACAAAGTAGTGTGAGGGACTGAAGCTGCACGCGAAGCGGTGTGTTCCTATGTGTGTGTGCGTAACGTCAGTGAATGAAGCGGGGGGTTTCCACCGTTCAAATGAGCCCACATCTTTATTATCATCTATCGTAACATTGTAGATCCATTTATTTTTAGATTTCACATTGATTGTATTTGTATAACAGGGCTGTAGGCTACTGTATGAAGCTTTGACGTTTCCTAGATTTTTTGCATGTCTATTCACGTGGAGAGTGCGGTGAAAAAATATTTTTGACGCAAAACTTTCCTCGGCAGCACCTGTCGGGGAAATATTTTTGTATTGGCTTTATAATATGATATAATATTTTGCTTGTTTTAAGGGCGATGGCATTATAACATGACAACAGGAATTATAAGTGTCACTGGAAAACTTAAAGAGAAAGGTTCAAATGCAGATATGACATGACGAAAATGACGTTCAGTACAGCCAAATGAACATTAAAGTTTGAACGGTCAGAATGACCGCTATGGTCGTTGTAGTAGTTATGGAATTCCGGTAGTTCTAGTGTTAAGCCTATAGCCTTGAAATTGTTAATGTGTTCTGGGTGAATACACAGCTTTTTATGAAATTTAAAATGTAAAGGTAGTGTTAGTTCAAACTCTTAACACTTTGAGCACTAGTAATCATAATGCCTGACAAACCTGACAAGTCAACATACTACATAACCAGAATTGCTAAAATAGCATAACAGAGCCAATGCACCACTCATTTTCAATTCAAGTGGTGATACTAGCACAGGATTTGTGAGAACTAATTAGGTTTTTCTCATGCCTTGTGATACTTTTTTTCTCCCTCAGCATGTGGTCTCCTGAAGAGACATATTCAGGACGAATTAGACGTTTATGTGAGGAAACTGTGCCATCCTTATTTAGTTCCCTGCATCAATTGCACAGTCAAAGCGAGGACTGCTTTCTCTCACCACACACTAGCATAACTAACGAACATTACAGCTTCTGCAACAGAAAACAGAATACTTAATAAAGACAACAGTGTTTTAAACCTACGATAAACAGAGAAAAATACCATAATGCCGTCAAGAGGGAAGAAAGCAAACATAAAATAACACAACAATAGATTCCTTTCACAGCCTTCACCGCATGAGATTCGCTAGGGACCGGAGCAGCATGCGGCAGTGTGTTTCAGTGTATACTTCACACACTCAGAGGTTCTGACATGCTTTAACATCATTTAAAGGCTACGGCGAAATAACATATCTCACAGTCAGAGACAAAAATTAGGGCAAGTAAATATTACATTTCCATATCCACACACACAGCAAAACTCTCTGTTATTTTTTAACCGTTCAAACAAGCACTGTAGCAGTATTGTACATTGATGGTAACATATGGTAGTACTACAGTACATTGATATTATATATATGCTACTATGGTACTGTATGACTCCCATATTTATAAAACCGTATCATTTACATGGTACTTAAGAAAATAGCATGGAATTGCCATTATATGTACAAAAAAACAAAGTACAATTGTTTAAATGCCATCTTTGTAAGTGTAATGTCTAATACTGTAAATAATATTTTATGAAATTAATTAGGTATTTTAGGGGATTTTTGAGGCATTAAAGCCATTGTGTGTGGAGGTGGTCATTGTTCTCTTCACTGTTCTCAGCAGATTATAGGCTTAGGACACAGCAACACGTGTAGCCAAAGAAACCAACATTAAGGTATAAGTGACTTAATAAAATATACACTGCATGCAGAATTATTAGTCACGGTGATTGATTTTCTGATCATATTTTTTCTCAAGCACATATGACCAATTCCAAACCACACTATCTTAATAACTACAACTAATTATGTATTTAATCATTTATAAGTGATATACTGTATTGTTCTTGAAGGCCAGAAATGAAAAAGCCTTAATTCAGGTGTGCATAATTATTAGGCATGTTTTCTTTTACAAATAAAATAAGCCAAAAAAAGAGATTTAAAGGGATACTTCAGGATTTAACATTAAGCTTTGTATTAACCTGTAGTATTTTCGAATTACCGTCCTTTCCACCCTCATATCCCCCTGAGACGAGAGATTTACGTATTTTTTGTCTAGAAATTTTTTTTCGATGACCAAAAATCATCATTTTGCATCATTGGAGGATTTTTTTGTCCAGAGTCTAAAGACTACAGTCAGTAGTCGGTCTGTCCCGCATGTTCCTAACCCGCCCATAGAGGGCGATCTCACTCACAGAATGAACACATAGTGTCAGCCATCTTTTTTTGGAAGCTAAGCTAGCAGGCTCTTGTTCTGTGGAGAAAGCTGAGTAGTTGTGGTCCGTATCGTCCTCTTTTTCACGGACATATCCGGCCGTCGATGGCCGGTATTCGGCTTTTGCTTTCTGCCAGTCGCCATTCATTGTTTTCATGCACAGCTTTTGTTTCAATCTAACTGAATTCATTCCGATTGGTGAATCTGAATTGTAGTGTTTAAACATGAACGCTAAACAAAAGATCGGGCGATGTGTGTTTTAACATTGCTAAGAAAATTACCGCTCCTCCGTGAGAGATATGAGACCGATTCGTCTCATCGGTAATCACGCCACCGGCCTCGTACCGTTCTCCCGCAGCCCTCACTCGTCCCGCTCGCCACAGTAAACATGATGAATGGCGACTGTGGAACGCAAAAGCCGAATTCCGGACATTTTGGGCGATCTCGAAACACATTTCGGGCAGACTCATCACGGAGACTCACTAGTAGCCTAGACTTATTGTTTAACTACTGCGCTCTGTTACCCGTAGGCGTGGCCTCCTAGGCCAGTGAAGCAAGTGCATTCTGGGAGTTGTTGTTTTTCATCCACATAAGCCAAAAATACATTTTCTGGCTTTTCTCAGTCTAGAAAGCTCCAAATTCAAAAATAATTGAATCTTTCCAGAGATGAAGTATCCCTTTAACTCAGACTGAAAAGTCAAGGTATGACCATTGGACATTGAAATGCTCATTGGGTCAGCAGGGTCAGACAAAAACAGGTGGAGAAGAAAATACACGATAACTGCAAAAGAGTTAAAAATGAAGGTGCAGAATTAAGTGTGAAACCATCAGGAACCCTTGAACATTTTCCAGAACTGCAACTTTGAGTCTCCAGGAGACTGTTTATAAATTCATTCAATGAGATCTTTAATAAATCTCATGAGCTCAGCAACACTCTTAATCCATAAAATGTCCCTCTCAAACATCTCTATAAATGAACGAAACGCTAATAAAAGTACCAGGCATGCTTCACAATCCAGCTAAACTAGTGCCACAGCAAAACATCCTCAAATCTCCATTCGGAAAATGAAGCTTTTCTAGAAGCTGAACGAATTTCCTCATAATGGTCCCGAGTCTTTGTTGTACAGTAAATGTGTGCAGTTCATTACAGGAAGCCACCGCTGAGCATTTATATTCAAATCCAACAAACTGGTGGGGCTTTACTGCTCCTGTGGCTAAAATTAAACTGTCAGATGGAGACGGCAATCTAACCTCGCCGGGTTTCGGCTTCTCAGTCTGTGACGTGAAGGTGAAGAGGTTTTGGATCTGCACAGGGCTAGACACACAATAGAGAAATCAATTGATAGTTCAGGAGCAGAATTAAATGAGACTGGAAATCCTGCATGACTGTATATAGAGCTCAACCACCAAATGACCAAAAGCTCCATTATGCCTTATTAAGCTACTTCCTGTATGAAACAAAGCAAAAATGCTTAGGTTTTTGTTTTTGTGCCTTTCTTGATTAGATTAGACGCTGGGATTCCTCTACCGTGCAGATAGCAGTTCGATATCACAGGCCCGCTTAAATACAGCATCTACAAACTAGATATTGACATTTTGTGAAGAAATGCTGCTTTCCCAAGAAGGTTGCTGCTATGCGATTACTGGGTTGTTCCTGGCAATAAAACAAGTCTGATCACTGCACAGTTTACCACTTAACGTTATTGCCAGTAAGCAACAGTAATAGTGATGTAGCCTATTCTTTCCCTTTGAAGAACACATTCAGATGAAGAACACCTTCTCTTTCCCCTATGAACTCGGTCTTTTCAGACCAAAAGATCTGGATCTGGAAAGATCTGGAAAAGATCAAGATCATTCGCATCTTGTCAAACGACATTCAGATAAGACAACTGGCATGCTTTTAACTAAACAAATAACTTTTTATCCAAATGACTTGAGATTCAAAACTCAAAACGCTCGGCACAATTTGCCTCCGAGAGTCAAAGCCTTTGTTTAAAGTCAACAATTTAAAGTGAAATGACATTTGCAGCCCATTTTACTTTCATAATCTGAAACAGGATTTTTAACATGAAAAAACCAAGGCAGGGTATTAAGATGTGTTCCCGTTTACACCTGGCGTTTTGATCCTTCTCTTTTGTCCAACCACTTCTGTCCTGATTTATTTATTTTTTTCGAAGAGAGGGTCTATGGGTGGTAAATGTATGGGCTTTTTTTTAGATCTTTCGATATAATTGACAAAGTAAGTTTGCACAATTTACATATAGCGAGTACAACCGCGAGACCAGCCGAACGCTGTGAGAGTGTGTCAAAAATCAGGAATGGTGAGAGAACATTTCACTTGGTACGTTTTCATCTTCAAACTAAACTTGGGTCTTAATCCGACAAAGTTTAAACCCCGTCTGGCTTCCCATAATGTTTAAGGATTAGGTCAGTATGTCTTGAGAGTCTTTTGTGGCTGTTTGAACACATTCGACCACAAGAATGTTTACCCGACGAAAGCAATCCGGTCAAATGCGCTTTCGATTACCTCTGGAAGTGGACTGAAGTGGACGAACTCAAAAGGTTTATGACCCCGTTTACACTACACTGTCCTCTTATGATCCGATCGACCTTAATACAGGAGTAAACACAAGCAAAGACTATGAGACTAAGCTCGAGAGCTTAGCCATCACCATTATCATTTTTCTCATTAGCAGCTCCACCCGGCTCTTTGTCATTAAAGGTGCATTGCGCAAGTCTCTGAGTTTTTGCAGAACTACGCCCCCTCTGGCGACAAGCGAAACTGCAACCAGAGGTGTGCGCGCTCATGGACGCACACGCACGCTAGCACGAGCTGTTCATAACCAAAGGAGCATCAGCCGCACAAATCTTTTGTTTACAGTCATAATGTCTTCAGATGTAATAAAGTTATAAATCTGCAAGTCATTTTAAACATTTGAAAGGAAATGCATTTGAGTAAATTACACACTTATGTAAAACGGGCGAGTAGAAAACTTCAGTTTTTTGTTTCCATCTATCTCCATGATGAACTGTTTTATGGGTTTACTGTATCCACTTATGATTGTATTACTAAGGAAACACGTTCATGAACAATATAAGTTATTGCTTTGTATATAGGACCAGAGATCTCTCCGATGTTGACTCTCGTCTTATTCCGACGCCTGGCACTAGACAAAAGTTTAATTTTCTTTGTCTTACGTGGAGTTTGCGTTGGGGTTTGGAATGAACTACAAGCCGGTCTCTTTGAATCCATCTTCTACTTTTGTCAAAGTTGACTAAAGTTTTGTCGCTCGAGTTGTCTTCGCTGATACAGAATGTATTTTTAACATGAAATGTTGCGCAATGCACCTTAAAAAGGAACAGACACTTCTTAATGATTGGCTAGAACTCGTGGTTCTACAAAAAGCATCTTTACTGCTGGTATTTGTTCAGCACAACTACAGCAAATACATCCAAATCACTGCTTCTCTGATGACTGTTTAGTGAAGCAGAATGTGGCCTGTTGAGATAGCAAGATATAATCTATATAATATGGTCTAATCTGATATCATAGTCTAGTCTTAAAAGATTAATATCTGAATGAGCAGTTAACTGGCTCGTCATGATCAGATTATTTAGTTTTGATGGGATTCTGACATCGGAACCTATTTTCCCTACATTTTCGCTATACAGGAACCGTTTCAAGGGGTACGTTTACACTACGAAGTACTAAAAATGGAAATGTTTAGCCTATCCTTCGCATTTTTTGAACATTTTCGTGTTCAGACAACAAAGTTCGTCAAAATGATCCCGTTCAAATGGATCGGCAAAAATGACTAAAAAACCGTTGTATTCTGCTGCCAAGCCAGTAGTTGGCGACGCCTATAGACTGAACATGTAATACGCACAGTTTCACAAATTTGCGTTTATATAGGCTAGTTTACATGACAATGATAATGGTTTCATTTTCATAAACTTGCACTTTGAAACGCATTTTCAAACGCGTGCACATTCAGGCCCCCGAAACGCTTTGTCACCGGCTAAAACATAAAAATGTTTCGTTTTTAGTTGAAAACAAATCATGTAAACACCTGTTAATATCAGTTTAGGGACTACAACAAATGTACTGAATTGCAATTTAAAAATTAGGTCATGAAGCTAAATAACATGTATGCTGATATAATTGTGTACACCCGAAATTTGATCACGCTGTTTTGTAAGTAATGAATCAATGAATCAATCTAAATTGTGGCCATAAGAATCAGTGCATGTAGCTATTATGTGCAATCATGCTGAAGCACTTGCTTCAAGTCACTCTCATGAATGCAACAAAGAAACGCTCCTGGCATGGAAACAGAAAATGGGCAGAAACAACCAACTCTCGAAATATCAAAGAATCTATAATATTGTCATATTTTTTTTTTAAATTTGAGTATGTTTAGGACAGAATTATTAACAAAAATAGCATGTTTCACAGCATTTGTGCACCTTATATAATCCATTCTATTTGCATAACAGAAATAACTTTAAGCAAGCAATTTATGCCATAAAGAAATGCTTTATCTATTGTGACATAACAGAGTTAATGGTAAGAGCTCTATTCACCAAGTAACCTATTGCCACAACAAAGCTGAATCCAGGAGAACTGCTCTAGGTGAGCTCTGGCTCTCAACTCAAAAGCATCCCATGCCTTTTCCCATCAATTATTGAGGAACCTATATTTGGAACACACACAGAAACAGCAGCTGCACATCAAAACAAAAGCATTACGTGGCTATAAATGCAACCTCTATCATTCGAAACGCTTCTTGGGTCCTTAAGGAAAATTTTTATGCTAGCTAATCTCCATCTTAACTGAAGCTCTTTGTCCTATCTTTGCTCAAAAAGATGCTCGTATCTTGAACAGGACCAGTTGTGTCATTCAATCCCTTATATCTAACATTGCTCTGAGCATAAAGGCTCCCAACAAAGATATATAGGGTATAATAAGGGAATGCAAGTGGAGTGAGTGGCGCAATGAAATTATCCAATTACTGGCAACCTGATAATGGTTTCAGTGTGCTGTATTTCCAGGAAGAGCTAACATAAAACACTTAATGTCTGTCTGGGGCCGAATATAAGGCAAAGCGTAGCATAGAGAAATAATGAGATATCATTCACATGTGTATGGGTTGGTTGCATTGTTATTGTTGCATTTTTGCACCTACATACAATGCCTTAAAAATAACAAATCATAATGAATAATACAAACATATTAATATAATTCTCTTTTCGAATATATATTGAGGTTTGGGTGCATTGTTATTTTTACCTGTAGTGCTTGTTTACAATTTTCGGGTATGGTAGGTAGCCTACGAATTTTAAAATATCAAGTATATGTAGCCTTTTAATGGTGTTTATTAGCTATTAATTGTTTAAAACGATCAAAAATCAATTGTTTTGGTTGTTAATTTCACGTATGTATTTATGCATCCCCTATAACATTAATTTCTTATATGCTTGATCCACTTCAGCTAATAAACCCGTTTGAATATAGACTTCGTTCTAGTGGCCATCAGCTACCCAAACGCTGTCCGTGTTGCTCAATGGAACAGGTTCTTTCACGCGCAGCCAGTGGAGGTGAGGATGGTGGACATGTCGTCTCTTTCCACGTAGCCTACCTCAACAATGAAGGTCCTCTCTTCTCCACAAACAGACACGACCCAAAAGAGAATGTGGAAATAGCATGTTTTCCAACAGAACCCGGGGAGTCCCGTCTTTCGCCCCCTGGCTCCCACCCCCGCCATGACTGTCCCCAAATTCCCCCCACCGTCCACCGTTGATTTCCAGGCTTGTTTCTTGTGTATGGTCTTTGTTATTTCAGAAAAACAACGAGAGTCCTATATTCCTGATGGTGCGTTGAGAGTTTCTTCTCAGTCGAGCGTTAAATTTGCAAAGCCATTTTGTGTTGCGTCTCCTCAAGGTGGTGCGTTGTAATGATGCTGCGCCGCTGATGCGCTCGAGCGAACGCAGCACTGTCAGCGTGCACAGCCCCGCGGAATCCGAGTCATTCAGAGAGTCGGTTCTTTTGAACCGTTCGTTTTAACGAATCTTTTATTAAACAATTCGGCAGTTAGGCCACTTTAACAATCACCTCTAATAAAAGGGTTTTGGTTATCAAAAAAGAATAACGCGTCAGGTTATGCTTCCTCTTAACAATTATATTTGAGGGAGGAATATGCTTATATATATATATATATATATATATATATATATATATATATATATATATATATATATATATATATATATATTAAAAACGTTTATTTTTGCATTTATGCACTCAGACAAATAGAGAAATGATTTAAGATTTCTCAAAAGATATATAGCCAATCAGAAATAAATCTAGATTTTAAAATTGTGTGTTTTCACATAAATGCAAAATAATCTGTACCTATAGCCTATGCAGTGACGCAGCCTATTATTATTTATTCATTTTATAAAATATAGCCAACACAATTATGTGTTTTCATAATAACATGTCAGTAATTGCACTTATTTACTGTAGCCTAAGTCTCATGAGTCATGACAATAACAGAGCTTGGTTCGTTCAGACTCGGACACAAACTAACTTGAACAGTAGGATACTGAGTTTAGATTAATTCAGTAACACGCCAAAGTCGATGATTCATCATAAAGAATCAGTTCATAAGAGTCATTCGTGCGGGAATTGGACCACATCTGAACAAACAAATACAGTAAGTAAAATGTACTCAATTTTTGGCATGTTTTTACACACTATTTAAAGTATATTTTAAAAGTAAAATTCACTAAGTTAAGAAACATTTAACTAAATAAGTAAATTTATCTTAATTTTAGACATCTAAATACAACAAAATTAAGTTGTGACAAAATATTCAGCAGTTATGTTGCTTTAGATAAATATATATATACACACACATATACACACACACACACACACATATATATATATATATATATATATATATATATATATATATATATATATATATATATATATATATATATATATATGGGCTAATATATATGGGTTGTTGAGCTACTTTAAATGTTGCAGCCTTTGTGTTCTTCTTTAAAGGGACACTCCACCCATTTGCATTAAGCTTTCGATTTGCTAGAAACAACATTCATCTTTCCAGAGGTGAAGTATCCCTTTAATACTGCATAAGAGCAAATTGAGTTAATGTAAATCAAACGAAATTCATGACCCTATTCTAAAACTCACACTCATCTTAACCATTTTTATGCCATTTCATCTGAGATACAAATAATTATTTGTAATTTGCTGGTTAACGTCAACCGTTGCACTAGTGTGTTTAACATGAAAGGTGGTTCAAAAACCTTGATTACCTGACGCAGTGATGCGGTAAATTATGTTCATCTTAACATCCATCTCCAAGGCCAGTGGGTGTTCACTGTTCAGGGATCACAGCAGGCATTTTGTCTGAGGCAAGGGACACAATAGCGAGGAATGGAGGAATAGGAAGTCAGAGAAACAGGTTGTGTTCTGGGTGCGCTGCTGTGTATCTGGGTCACAGTGTGCAGAGCCTATACGCCAGCCCTGGAGATGCTCCTCTCTGCGGTGTGACAACCACGGGATGGAAGCCAGAGCTCCAAGATGAGCAGCAGGGGAGGCCTGATTTCTAACAGTCTCTCCATCTGGAGCTGTGTTAAAGCAGTTAGACACACACATGTTGGGTTTACATGTTTTATGGGGACATAAGGATTTTTAAACTGTACAAACTGTATGCTTTCTCCTACGCCCTAACAGAACACTTTCTGCATTTTTAAAAAACATATGATTTAGAAGCCGGTTTCCTCATGGGTGCCAACAAATCTGATCCCATTAACATATAGTTTACCTGAACCACACACACACATTTAAAAATGGGGACACTGCATAGACTTCTATAGTTTTTATATGCAGTTACCATACCATAATACCATAACCTAACCCTACCAGAAATTGGTATGTGCCATTTAAACAAATGAGGATTTGGCTCACTTCTGGAAATGTGTCCCCGAAATATGGTTAAGTAAATGTGTGTGTATGTATATGTACAATTATTTCACATTAATGCATAATGTGACCCATAATAATTCTAGTTCATATGAACATAGAGCTGGAATTAACATTAAACTCAACAACTGCATTCAACAATAAAAAAACAGCAACAAATATATATTTAAAACACCAGTATGTGTTTTTTAACACTAGTGAAGCTGTAATGAAGTCATCGTGGAGTTCCCATAAAACACTGTACTACCACACTGAACAGTCTCAGACAAGACAACCAACACTTTCCACCCACTCACCATTCACCAGCCTCCATTTGTAAACAGCATCTGAAGAGAGAGAGGGAGACCTTCTCATCCATCTGTCTCTCACTCTCCCTTTTCTATTGTACTAATAAGTATGTCATCATAGGTCATGTTCCTTTGTTGTGCCAAAATGTTCAATGACTACTTCAGACATTTTACAGCGAATAAGTACTGGTTATAGAGTTTAGCTCAATTGATCTTTAAAGAATACCTGTCAACACTCCCGTTTTTCCCGGGTTTCTCCCGTTTTTATCTCCCGGACGTTTCCCCGTTTGTTATTTCTCCCGGGAAACTCCCGCCATTTGCATGGCCCAAACTCTGTCTAATGTTGACCAGTTGCCAGATCTTGTATTAAATGCATTATATTATATTCACACAATCCACACACCATGTACAATTTCAACCCGTTTGTCATCTCAACCTGGCAACCTATACCCCCTCCCCTCCCCTTCCGCCCATATATATGTTATTATTATTTTTTTCAGCTTTATTTCAATGACCAAAAACAATGGTTAGTTTTAGTTTAATAGTTAGTTAATGATGACACGTGAACAACTTTAATGATGAGGCATTTTATTGTGGAGACAATTTGTTTTTAAAATGCAAAGCTTTATTAGCATGCCTATCTTGATGCTGAAGCATTCAGATATAAACAAAAGGTTGGAGCTGGTATCACTGCTGACATTTAAGAAAGGTCACCACTATGCTGAAAGGGCAGTTAAACATATAACGTTGATTCAGAACCAGCCATGAAAGCATAAGAGGGTAATGTGCATATACAGTATCTTCAATTGATAAATGTTATATCTTTTAAAGATGAATCCAAAGTCTAAGCCCAAATGAGAGACATGACTCAACATGCCAAATGGGATCAATAGACTGATTCAGGACCCCTGCGTCCGGATGCACTTCAGACACTTAACATTGTTTGTGCGATGACGAACCTGGCATTGGTTGAGAAGTTAAACGCATTTTGTGTGTCTATTGGTGAGTCATCTTTGGTCTGGGAGACATTAAACTGATTTCATGTTCGAGTGAAAACTAATCAAGCCAATATTTTCTTCCTGTATTCCTTTTGGGCCCTTAAAGGTCATCAGGAGCTACAAAGCTGTCACTCATCAGCAGGTCCGTCAGGTGTTATTCTTCAGATAAGTCGATGGTTTCCTGTAATCCACCATTAGATGAAGAACCTTTAGAATACACTCCATTGGAAATGTAGAAAGCTGTAGTTTGAGAACTGCTGGTGTGCACATATGCTACAATCCTACCTAATCCTGCTTTACAACTGTGCCTTTCTGCAGGAAACTAAGCCATCGACAGCTTCAGATGAGCTCTGGGAAAATGATCCTTATCCGCTGGTAATTTCAGGGAAATATGTAGGCCATTGAGTCTTAAATTTCATATCCTATTTGCTCTTTATGGACATTCTTGAAATGATGGTCCCACAGGTTGACATTAGTTAAAGGGATAGTTCACTTTGAAATTAATTTTTGGTATGTTTTAGCTTACCTCAAGGGCATCCAAGATGTAGGTGTCTTTGTTTCCGCAGTACTTTCAATTTTGATATTTTTAGGTCAAATTATTCTATGTTCCACATACTTGAGTCTGTCCTGTGTTCATCTTTGGTTTAACCACCGAATCAGAAATCTACAACAGACAGTACTGACTCTATTCCCCTCAGTCACAACAGTTGAACAGCCGTCTGGACGGCGCCTCAGATTACAGGCACTAGCATATCTGACCACAGGAACAGTTTCTTCCCTATTTACCTCCTGAACAGTTAAATGCCCTTAAATGTGTGTACTGGAAGTATAATCCAAACAAAGGTAAAATCCGTCTTTGTACAAGCACATTTAACAATAAAGCTCTTTCTGATTCTGGATGCAATTATAAGTTTGACCAGCAGAGGTCCCTGTAACCCGGTAACTGCTGTCCTGAGTGAACAGTGAATGAGACATGCATGATGGCAAATGTAGGCGTGACAACATTCAAAACTTTTTCATAAATGAATTTAAAAAAATCTATTTAAAAGTAACAAACTTTTAAGTACTTCAAGACAGCATTGAACAGAGATAAGACCATAATGTAGCCGGGATGATTTAGTCATATACTTTTTTTTGTTGTTGTTGACATAAATAAAAGATAATTTACAGAGAGATAATCAATAATCAATATCAATAAGCAGTGACAGGGTATTCTGAACCAATTCACTTTTCCATAAGGCAACAGTGCCACCTCTGTTTTAAGCAGTTAAATGTCAACGCATAGCCTATAATATTGAAATAGCCTAGACTGATTTTTATGGCATTGGATGCATCCGAGCTAATCTATAACGTATTTCTCATTCTGGATGTCATGGATGCAGCAACAACAAACGCTGACATATAGGTTTGACTTAAACATGCCGCAGCAAAGCCAGTTTCAGCCCCACCTCTACACTTTCAGCAGATTATTAAACAGTGCCTGTGGCACACTATCTAAAGTAAACCTCTAACTGCCATATATCTCTCTGGATGAATCACACAATTACACATCCGGCTCATATTTCACACCAAATATCACAAAATATTGATTTTGACATTGATTGCAATTTTGGTGGTTAGAGATTCGTTCACTAAAGACCTGAATATGTAATGAAGGGTTAAACATTGTTTGTCACATTACAACACTACAAAATAGAAAATAATTTTAAATCAAATGTAAAAATAATTTTTATTTTCATCCAAACTTTCTTTTGATTTTAGGTTGAAATATAAAACCTGACAGATTTTATGAGCTTCACTCCTCCACTAACGTCACACAAAATAATCCATAAAATGGATTTGAACTTTTTTAAGGATAATGACAAAGTAACCATCCAATGTGAGTCGAATATCCCTGTGTACTACTCAGATTAAATAAAAGTGTTGGAACATTACAGAACATTTATTGACAGAACAAATGAATCATCTTGGCAGTTATGAGGCATAACTGAATGAACACTGTCATGTACTCTACAGTTTGCAAACACACTCTTTCAGCCGACAGGCTCAGCCACATACTTCAGCTAAAAAACACCTTAAAATGCCAACACGGTCCATATCAAATCACATTTTTTTGTATAAGGCCGCAAAAAAAATCTTTATCCCTGTTGCACTTCAAAGCACTCAGACACCTTTTGGAGAGCACAGACTGTAACCAGACTTATTAGGGAAGTGAATGTGGCTGACTGGGGGAAATGGGCAGGCTTTGACTCACCCTGTCTCCAGAGGCTCTGATGTTTGTTAAAGATGAGACTTGGAAAAAAAAGGCCTTTGTCCTTGAGCTAGTCAATACTGGAAGGAAGCATCGAGGAAAAAAAAAACCCACACATTTATATCCACTACAAAGCACCTACTTAATATTTATTACAAATATTGCATAACATTTCAGGTTTAATGACATCAAAGGGGGTTAAAGATTTTAAAATTTTAATTTTAAATGTATTGAAATTCATTTACTTCATTCATTATTTTGGGGCGGCCAATGTTAAATGTGGGTTTTGAATGAGATTTAATGAGAATGAGAATTAATAACAAGAAGTTCCAAATGTACTGAAAGCTCTAGATTTGGCTATAAGGACAAAGTAAATATTGTTAAAAAAAATAAGTAAAATTCAGAATAAAATAAGTAGCAAGCTTAAAATGTGATGATGTAAAAGCAATGGTTGCTTTCATTTTTACTTTTAAATTATTGACAGTAACTTCCGTCAGCAGTGAAAATACCAACGTCAGTCTCTAATTGAAAATGTCAGTCACATTTGTGTGGTTTAAGGTAGTAAGGAAATCATTCCACCCTAAAATAGAGTATAAATGTAGCCTATTTGTTGTGACCCATTGAGAAACAATGCAATGAGTTCCGAGTAAGAGAGGGAGGAGGTTTGGCAAAGAAAGCAAATAACAAAACACCTTTCAACACACAACCAACGTGGCTTCGTATGATGCACTGATGGCTTTACACAACAAAACTGTGAACCGGTCAGCAAATTGAAACCAGTACGTCTACACTCACAAAAAGCTTCTTTTGCAGTAGTCATAGCTTTTGAGTTTGTCCATTCGGGTGAATCTTAAAATTGAAAGGTCAAACATCATAGGTCTTCATGGAAAGTTCATGTGAAAATGAAGAAGTGAACCCATATTTACTAAAATAAACGGTCCTGGTGTCAGTGTAAAACGATGAGTCATTGCAGATTAATGTTTGTTACATGATTGTTCATCAAACTGCTTTGCTTCACCTGCCACTACCAAATTAAAGAATAGACCTGTTACTATCATATGTTGTGCTGAAGAATAATAGAATCGATATCATAATTTCATTTCAAGTAGGCCCATACAATTTACTTTCATGCTATGAAAAAATATAATTTAATATATAATAATGCAGTTTGATTAAACCCACAAACCTTCATTTTGTATAAATATCTTTTCACACTTTATAACAGTGCACTTAGAATTCCCTTATTGGAATGACAAATTTAAATTTAAAATACAATTGTTTCAGTTAGCTCAAATAACTGCGATTAGATCGCATAACAACAATAAGATGATGATTATTAATAATCGTAACAGGTTTAAAGAGCTATTCTCCGAAAACTGTCCAATAGTTCACTGCTTTTTAGGGGCTCCACCAATAGCGTGAGATTGGGGCGGGGCTATCTGTTGGTCTGACCAATGGAAAAGGGATATCGTCATTTCCAAAATTCCGTTTGGTCACTTTGGTGGGTAGAGAAGTTTTAATCTCGATTAACACTATTGTAATGCAGGTTATGTCAATAATAACAAGTATCAAAATACTTTTTCAAAGAATTACTTGGGATGCGTCGAGTTGATTTTTTCAACCATGACGTTCTGATGACCATTTTAGTTTCCAGCAGGCGGAGGCTCAAATAAACATGCCCTGATTCCTGGCTGGGACAAAATATTATTTTCCTCATGCAAACTCACATTCAGGTCTGAAATGTCCGCTTTTCCATTACTGCAATGGATAAAAAATCTGCCTCCTACATTTTTTCCCCTTTAGATTTATGTCAACATCAATTGCCTGAATGCAACCCATTTATTTCCGTAACTTGACAGAAATTTAACAGGCAAAAATAATGTAAGACGGGCCTCAATTAGCTTCATCCATTAAATGCATTTAAAAACATCCGTTATCCATTTGATTGATTGGATAATTATCCATGTGGCCAAAGTGAGTTCAGAAGAAAAAAAAAATCACTTCAGGGGAAGAGCAATTATTTATTTTGGTTGCAGATTAAGAAGAAATGTAGTTTGGAACATGAATCGCTCATAATAAAAACCAGGAAAACGAATTAGAAAGTAAATAGGGTCTAATTAGATTAGGTATCGTTTGATAAAAAGAGAACGGCTGAGCTATTCCCCTCACATAACAGGAACATTTTCACTGTTTGAAATGCAAACTAACTAACATAGAATGCCTAATAATGAGCTTTTAGTGATCATTTTATGTGGTTAAAAGCTACTTGATTTTACAACATGATCATTCACAACATAAAGTCCTTTCAGGTAAGTTACCGGTTAGAGGTTTGCTGTAACACTACACACATCTTCGTCTCTTTGACTTTGAGAATGGTTAATGATGTGGGCCTTAGCTGAAACAAGACCATGAGGGTAAAGTTACTCTCTAACAGACAGCAAAGCAGGTCAGCAGTTTGAAGCATGCAAATCCAGTCCACCCAACACACTTCTGTTGGAAACGAGACATCTCAAACCGACTAAACTCTTGAAACCGATGGCCATGAAGAACCTGTAACATCCATTCCACAAAAGGTTATAGTGGGAAAAGATTATTTAGATCTTTAGAGCAGAACTATTTACTGAAATGTTTTATGGGGAACCAAAAGTGGTTGCAACACAAGGTTTTGATGGTTTTAAGTGTCTACATGATTTATGCGACCACTATATTGAAAAGAAAACCAAAACTTGCATTTGGAGCCTACAAGCTATGAGCCGACAAACCATCATAACAGTCTCGTCAAACAAGCCTTTAGCTATAGAGGCACTTTAAAAACACACACACAAACCGACACATAAACGGAGTTATAATCACACCCTATGATTATATAAAACTGCCATTAAATGACATGTGGTCTAATGGTTTACAATAACCCCGAAAGATGATCTACAGCAGGTGAGAGGTGAGCTGTATTCATATAACCTGATGGCAGTGATGATTACATTTACGCCGGTCACGATGAGAACGTGGATTGTAAACACTAATTGTGTCTATAGAGGATCATGTGGAAATTCAGTATGTGTTGTGTGTTAAGAATGTGGACGTTCTGGTCAAGTGAGTACTTTCACGTACTACGCAGTGCTGATGATGTTGCTTGCCAAACCACAAGACACTGAAAATAGCAACTAATACTGAAATATTGTATATTATTAGTAACATATACTATTAGCGATATATAGTATCAAAATTAAACTAAATCAAAATTAAAGTAACCTATAATCTTAATTGGAATCCTTGTTGTTTTGTGGCTCAAAACACAGCCTAGCAACACCCTATCAACCACCCAGGACATCCTAGCAACACCATATCAACCACCCAGGATATCCTAGCAACACCCTAGCAACCACAGAGAACAACTGCCTACACTCGAAAAATGCTGGGTTGTTTTAACCCAACTTGCTAGGGTTGCTAGGGTGTTGCTAGGATGTCCTGGGTGGTTGATATGGTGTTGCTAGGATGTCCTGGATGGTTGATAGGGTATTGCTAGGCTGTGTTTTGAGCCACAAAACAACAAGGATTCCAATTAAGATTATAGTATTAAGCTTAAAAATTAATTTTCACTTAATGCAACTAATAAAAAGCAGTTTACTGAAATTCTGTAAACACTAATGAGTGAAGACATTAAAATGAAATTTTCTGAATGAAACAATTCACCGAATTGTGTCATGTTACTAGCCATGACTGAAAAGAGTAGTTAGCATCACTACCATTTTTAGTCAGTAAACATTTGACATTTCTGCCTTTTTAAAATACATACTGGAATGCTTTACGCTCACAAAATCTGGTTAGAAAAAAAGAGGAACATAAACTTTATTGATTTATGGTATCTTTGGTAACACTGTTGGAAAAGTTATGCAAGTCACACGTAACAGATTACATGTGAAGATCTGCAGTTATAAAAGTATGTTACACACTCCCCAAAACAGTTGTGTTTCCTAGATCACATTTTATAAGATTCAATTTCATATGTACATACAAAATGCAAACAACACGTATAAAAGTCACTGGAAGGCACTACCAAGACAGAAAGGTGAGCAAAGAATAATAAATGTTAATAAATGTAAGGCCTTGGAAATACATTTCAAGTCAGAATCGGCATATTGGCTTGTGTAGCAAAAGTTAGCACTTTACCTGTAAGCATGTTTAAAGATATTAACATGGAAAAGGCTAAGAATCTGCTCCTATCAATCTCATATTTATGTTTACGTCTGGATATGAACGGTAAAATCTGACCTTGGATCAGCACTACTTTACAAGCTTTTGTACCTTTACTCTAAATCTCAGGTTTCTCAACCACTTCTTCTCTGTATGAAGGTTAGGGTAAGGAAGAGTGAATCTTTTCAAGCTCACCTATTCACAGTATCTCCTACTTGTAGAATAAAAAGCTTATAGATAGAGGCTATCTATAGATTTGAGTCAAAGATACATATAATAAGTGACATCAAACGCTATATAGCATTCAATGTGCTGTTGCAAAGACTTCTACACACTAATTAGCAAAAGTATCAAAAGGTGGAAAAGCTTATCTGTTTTAATAAAATAATAATAATATAAATCATGTTTTCCTTGCAATTAGCTTCTATTGCATCAGAGACCACTGTGAGATGCAGTGAGTCTATACTATAGGCTTCATTGAAGTAATACAGTACTTTATTGTTAAGCAGCTAATTGCAACATTACCCAAAGTGCATTTCAGAGTCTCTAAATGCATGTCTTAAGTGACAAAAGAATCACATTTTAGTAAAAACACACGAACATTTGGAAGACTACACGTGTAACCTCCTGAATGATGCTATCCAAGGGTAATACTTAGTGTCAGACAGAGTGGCTACGTTTAAATCAACACCATCTGCTTTGCCAGCTAAAGTGGCGGATAGAAAAACATCAAGAGTACAAAAATGCCCTATGAAGCCATGGTTCATATACACACTAGGTTTTATATACAGCACAAACACTAAAAGTACAATGGTACAAAGTACTAACGCTGCCTCCAAATCATGTAAGAATGATCATATTTACAACATGAGCACCAGAACAATGTCATAATCATCAGTTGGGAATCTTTTCTTTAAAGGAGCTGTATGCAAGATTGTGGCCAAAACTGGTACTGCAGTCACTTTCAAATTAGGGTGTATCCCCGCCTTCCCCCATGACTCGAGGTTGCCAGATATGCTGCAGGTTGCAGCAGGAATGTAGGCTGCTGCTACAGCTTCCAATGGCAAGTGACGAGTCCTACACCGTGAGTTTTTTTCTGTTAATGATTTATTTCGGACATTGTAACAATGTATTTCGGATTCATATCGAGTTTTTTGGGGTTTCGCAACATTAGAAATTTTTTATCCGATTCTGACTTGTTTGTATCTGCAGATGCGGTACCTAGAGAAGAGCTGGCAACCCGAATGCCGCAACACTACCGAGTTCATGATTGTTCGATCGGTGGAGGGTGACGCATCAGAACAAAACACAACATGACAATATCAACATCAGTCAAGGGCTGCGACTTCACTTTTTAAATGACAATATCCTGGCCGGACTACTGTTTCCAGTGATATAAGTATTTGAAATGAACATAATTTCTTAATGTCTAGTGACATATCAGTGAAAATTTATGATTAATTGAAAAAAATTTCTTGCATACAGCATGTGAATTAAAGAATCAATGAAAAAAAAATTGGTATTGAATTTGAACTTGGATTTTTATATAAAATATAATATATATTTAAATATTCTTTCATTGATCCTATAGGACCTTCTAGGGCCAAATATATACACATACATATAAACACACACACACACACACACACACACACATATATATACTGTATATATATATATAAATAATTCTAATTATTTGTGTATAAAGGTGTGTGTATGTATATTAAATGAATAATATACATAAGTTATTTTTTTTATGTAAACAAAACATGCAATTAATTTACCCTTCATGCTGTTATGCTGTTGTACTAGCACTACAGCTTCGTGTCTTCAAGAAAGTTGTGCAATTCCCCATTGCATAGAGTTTATGATCAAAATCACTTCATGTCGAGATTAAAATTTATAGAAACTTCCTAGAAGAACTTGAAAGCAGCATTAGTACAAAGTACTACAAATTCACTCAAAACACACATCTCACCTTTCACTCCTGGTTGATTTCTATAGTCTTAGGTACAAAATGAGCAACAATCTCACTCCAAGGAAGAATGATCAATCAGGCCCAGCATTAATGAGGCAAGTTGTTCTTTAGCTCAAAGCGACTATAGACCTGCTTGGATTTGTTCATCTTGTTGTAATGGTTGACAAGGTCCAATTTGCTGTGACCTAACGTCATGCGTTTCTCGTCCCGCCGATGTAACCCTTTCTCAGGGCCAATCCAGTCCGTTGGCATGGGTCCTGGTGGAGGAGGAAATTGATTACTCTCTGGTTCGTTCTGAGAAAGATCTGGCCCGCCAAACGGAGAGGAATGGGAAGCCTTCTTCAGGAAGACGGGAGAGTCCTTGTCCTTTGAGCTGAACAAATCAGTGAACTTACTGAGGAAAGGTGCGGGGAGTCGGTGCTTTGGGGAAATCCTGTTGTCGGTTGGAGATGGTTGAGTTGGTGATGGAGGCTTTGGAGAGCTGTAGAGACCTAAAGACTGGATTTTGGAAGAGGGTCCAGCAATGTTTGCGCGTATGTATTCTGCGGCCCCAGCTTTGGCCCATTCCGCTCCAGCGGACTGAACCAAGGGAGGGCGTTCAACCGTCGGACTTTGGCGGTTGTCGTTAAGAGAACCTCTTCTCGCCGATGGCATTTGAAGCCCTGAACTCGTGACTCCTTTCCTGTCAGGAGTCTTTTGCAAGTTGTCCGGGTTCTTCTTGTCATGCGTGACTTTGTAAACATGTTGCATGCCTGGAGGAGCAGCTTTGATGCTGGAAACGCTACCACTGGATTGGCTACTAGAGTTCTCAGAGTACACTCGCTCCTTGCTGCCGTAGTCTGGAAGGAAATCCAACCCAAAGTTTGGGGCCGGCATGTTGTAAGAGTAAACGGGCAGCTCGTCATCATCTGGATTGTGGAAACGGTCTATTATTTGGGAATCTGCATACATACACCGGAATTCCCGATCGAAGCAGTCCGTAACTTGGCCGGAGAAGTGCATTAGCATGTTGCTATGGACCTGAGCGGAAAGCCATGTAAAACTAGAGGGGAAAAAGAGCATAAGAGCATAACCTGAAATTGTTCTTGGAACAAATGCACATTTTATAGCCAATAAGAGTATAAAACAAACGTCGCACCAACACAAAGAGATTCATTCATGAAACATGAGCTGAACAAATGTACATAAAGTTGTTAAAGATGAAGAAAATGTAAAGAAATGTATTGCTAAAACAAATTACAAAGACTGTAAACTGTGAAGTACTGAATTGTGGAGTTAGACCGTTAAACAGTTTTTCTTGCTTTGCTTTTCTTTTTATTTTCCGGATTTTTTATGGGAGGGGCTAAAACAGGGCTCGATGACGCACTGGAGCCCCTGAGCTCCTGGACACGCCCCTACTTGATGATGCATTGAGGCTGGCCCCTCCCCTAATAATAGAGTAAATTCGCATCAGTTTGGCGCTCAATCACGAGTTACTGTCAGTACTATTAGTTACTACCATAGACATCATATAGATATCTATGGTTACTACAGCCTACACTTTGCTAGCTAGCTATGCATTTGACATGGAAATGCATAGGCTACTACCTGGATGCGAACCTGTACAAAACAGATCGGTGTCTTTATTTACATTTCTTAAAAACGATCACATCAAGAAGAGGTGGACTAATTTTGTGGAGAGCCAACCTTGATGAAGAGCTGAGGATCACCGCCAACAGCCGCCTCTGTAGTGATCAATTTACACGGTATACTTTTATAAACTTTCGTCAGAGACAACTGGGATTCACTGATAATCCACTGTTACTGGTGAACGGGGCCGAACCGACAATCTCAGTGTTAATCCCCCGTCCCGAAAGCAGGATCAGCTAATATCACTGTCGGCAGCTTTCCCGCGAGTGGGTGTGGCTTCAGCGCAGCCAGTGGACACGCCCACAGTGGACACGCCCCCAACATTTGAGAACAGAGTTAACTGCTCATATTTTCAAGATTTTGGTAGCTTATTTTATATACTTGCCGGCTATTTTTATCATTCAAATTTGGCTAGGTGGCTAAACACATTTTTCTGTGGTGTGACAGTGACAATCTCAGAACACATACTTAATTTTGACTTTACAGGGACTTTAAGAAAATAATTTTCGCACTGAATGCTTTTGTAATTCATGCAGAAACATATTCTGCTTGGGTTTCATAAATGAGGTCCAAAGATTCTCTCCAGCCTGGGTGAAAAAGTTCAAACTGAATCCTCAATTACAGTTTTATGGATGGTTCAGGACGGTGACTTATGCTAACAAGTGTTCAAGCAAACCATCTGTAGCATTACTCAAATGTCTAACATGACACTGAAATAAAAGAGCATGTGATAAGCATTACATTAGATCATCGCAGTCTTTTCCGGTTTGAAGGTTAAAGAGCACAAAGACAGCATGCATTCAATCTCTGTTAATTATCTCTCAGTTACAAAACCTCTAAATCGCTAGTTTCACAGAACTATGTTTGCAAGCAATTTCCCTTGAAAACTGTATGCACTTCAATTCAAACAAAACTCCCTGTTGGCTATTATATGGGTTAAGCCTTTAACACGAGTGTGGCCTCACCCACTATTCACACGCAGAGTTATACACAGGCCGCTATCAGTCGCACTAACCCTGACATAACAAGACAAACTCATTCCTCCTAATAATCCCTAATCATCATAACCGAGGAGCAGATTAGCCATTTAGACGATCCATGCATGACTGAGATCGCTTGTTGGGTTTCATCTCCCAACATGTTGCCTTTGTAATCCATCAGCTTCACTATAAACAAAAATAAAAAAATCCACCAAATCAGCCACTGAGGCTTGGAAGCCGATGGCTAATGCCAATACTAACACTGTGCCGGAGAAATGCAGAATCATCATGTTATCATTGCTAAGCTGCTCAAGCACATGAGGTGCACGTCCTGTCATCTCACTGCCAAAATGCCGCCATGCGCTTAAATGCTTTGCATAATACAGAGTGATATGACAGAAATGAGATAAGCCTGGACTGATGGGTATTTCAACGTGAATAATTCAACGCAACTGGGAAAAATTTCGAGTTGCTTCTTGCATACTTTGGCTTTCAAAACTCGTGCTGTGACATGTACCTGCAAACATGTATGCTAATGTAGCATGTTGCACACTTGACATGTGCTCAACTTATATCAAATCACTAATACAGCCCTTTATAGATTATGTGGTGTTATTTTACCACTGTCATCAAAGAAACATTTAAACAAAATGATTCTTAAAGTGCCATCATTTAAGGGATTTCATTAAATTAATGAGACTAACAGTAGTAAATATCACTGTAGCAATTATGACATTTGGTTAAAATTATGATTATATAATGCATTTTAAAAAAAAAAACTATATTACACAATGCTTGGATAAACATACCTATAGGATCCAGCTATGACTTCCTCACAGTCAATGATCATGAATTTCTCTTGAACCTGACCTGTGAATTTCTTCCCACTTTTGGTGCAGTACGTGTCTCCACATACACTTCTTATACGCATATTCTGAAAAAAAGCAGCATTACATAAATGTTAAATAATCAGTTGATTAAAAAACATAGGTATATTTTGCATACAATTTGAGTTCTGGTTCGCCTGCACTGCCATTCAAAAGCTTGGGATCGGAAATATTTTTACGTTTTTTTTTGTTTGTTTTGTTTTTTACCAAGGTTGCATTTATTGGACCAAAAATATTGTAAAAACAATAATATTGTGGAACATTAATAATCTTTTAATATTGTCAATGTTGAAAAGTGTTTTTTTTCAGGATTCTTTGATGAATAGAAAGCTTTTTTAACATTATAAACTAAAATTCAAATGTTTGGGGTCACTAAGATTCTTTTAAAAAAAGAATAAATTAATACTTTTTTAGCAAGAATGGAATAAATTGATCAAAAGTAACAGAAAAGACATTAATAATATTACAAAAGCTTCCTATTTAAAATAAATGCTGTTCTTTTGACATTTCTATTTATAAAAGAAATCGTTTTCAACAATAATTGAAAATAATAATTAGAAAATAATTAGAAAAGTTTCTTGAGCAGCAAATCATCATATTATGATCATTTCTGAAGGATCATGTGACATTGAAGACTGGAGTAATGATGCTGAAAATTCAGTTTTGATCACAGGAATAAATTACATTTTACAATATATTCCGGAATAGAAAATATTTATTCTAAATTGTAATAATATTTCACCATATTCCGTTTGAGCAGCCTAGTGTATATTAATAATAATAATAAATAAATAAAAGTTTTGTTTGGACAAAAATGCTTTGGAAACAACAAAATATTTAGCTTTTTATCGGAATGACCTAATGGACTTACATAAGACTTATGTTATTCTGTTGACTGACAGATCTATTCAAAAAACTGAGAACACCCATCTCATAGAAAACTTATTATGTGCAGGGAAAAGATCTCATGAGATGGGCCACACAAAATGCATTTCAGTGTTTGACTTACACTCAAGTGTGAATTCTGGATGTCTAGTTCAGAGCACATGCTCAAGAAATGCGAGAGATTCTTCTCGTCCAGTAGAATATAAACAGGAACCCTGCGCTTGTTGGAGGCCTCCACTAAATCACAGAACAGATCCACGTCTGTAAAAATATCCATGACTACTGCGATGACCTGTGTTGCAAAGAAAATTTGTTAGGACATGCATTACAATAAACCACATCCACCCATCTTTAAAATCGTTATCACAGAAAACACATCAAAATTAGTGATGTACATTTAATGATCAAGCAATTTACCACTTTAGTTACTCATAATGTTTAATGTAAAAAAAATTATGCAATCACAAATTCTTTAGTAGTTACATCCCCTAAATTCACAAACAATGCCATTCAAAATATTTGGACATTTAAAGAGATAGTACACCCAAAAAATTTAAATTGTCATCATTTACTCATCCTCATGTTGTTGCAAACCTGTATGAGCTTCATCCTGTTAAACACAAAAGAAGATATTTTGAATAACGTTGGTAACCAGAAAGTTGTTGACTTCCATAGTATTTGTTTTCCTACTATGCAAGTCAATGGCAACCCTTCAACTGTTTGATTATACCAACATTCTTCAAAAATATCTTCTTTTGTGTTCAACAGAAGAAACAAAACTTATACCGGTTTGGAACAACGTAAGGGTGAGTAAATGATGACATAACTTTAATTTTTGGGTGAACTATGGCTTTAAGTCATACTTAAACATGTTTGAATCATGTAAAGAAAACATCAAATTAAATCACACATTTTCTCTCAGAATACACTTTCATGAGGCATGTTTTTAACGATTTTTCATTTGACTGCAGTTAAGGTGATTTTATGAAGTGCATTTGAACAGTGCTGTTTTAAAAAATATATATATTTTTGGGGTGAAATATTTTGTTTGGAATGTCTGCTTGTAAAACCGATGACATACATGTATGTTTAAGTTTAGCAATTAGCAAACAGACTCTTTGGGGGTCCGAGTCAGTCAAATTATTATCATCTACACATTATTCCTTTTATTAATTATTCCTATTATCATCTACATAATCTATATGGAAAAGTTGAACAAATTCCAAATGAAAACAATCTGAAAGTTGATTTAAAAAGTCATGTTTACGTGTGACGTCACTTTGAAAATGCAAGTTTCATGGAAAACATAGGCTATTTGTAAACCACAAGGAAGGAAATGGCGTTAGAACAATGACTTGTACCTTTTCTATGGTATACGTTGGTTTATGTTGCTCTTACCTTCTTGGCTTTACTAATAAGTGACCGAATGAGATCTTTGACATTTTGCGACTTGTCCCTCTGAAAGTATATCTTCGCTTCAGTAGGTCCACATCGGGTGGAAAGCTCTGGCCAGCCCAGCTCCAATATTGGAGGCTCCTCGTCGGACATCATGGGGAAATAAGTCCCTGAAGTGAGCTCAGACACCGTGTCCCCTTCCTCCATGTCCACTCCATTAGTCCCGCTGTCCGCGTCGTTACTTTTGTCCACATTTTCGGTGATATAACGTATTTCCAGCGAGGACAGAAAACTTAGTTCTCTTTCGTCCTGCAAGACTCTTTTATACTCCTTCTCGCCTTGTTCCAACAGCGCGTCGGTGGCGAGCCGCGCGGCTTCGTTGTGGCTGAGCTCGAGTGTTGATCCGTGTCTCCAGGGGTTCTTCACATCCTCCACTCTGGTGGCGAGCTTGCCTTTACGCGCAGGGTTCGAGGTCGGACGCAAAGCCTCGGAACTCATCATTTCCACGACTTATGTTTCTCCAAGTTAACTGGGGTTCACAAAAGTTCAAGCAAGCATTCGGTTACTAAAACTGGTGTATTCCAAAGCTGACCTTGTTTTATGTCATGGTAGTTGGAGTGCGTTATTCCCAGAGGTCTCTACGCGTATTGTTGTGAGCAACTGGGAAACTCAACGCTGCGCTCCACCTGCGCGCTCACCTGCGGCTGCCCCGTCCAATCAGATGCTCCTCCTCCTCTGACGTCATGTGGAAAGAAAACTATGGCAGGCCGTTTCAACATATACAAAGGGGCTAAAGGCAAAATGTGCTTTTCAAAGTACAATATTGTACAAAAGTACAATGAATTTACTGTCATTAAAATATGGTAAAATAAAATATACGTTAAAAATACAGAGAAACGAATATTCTGAAAGCATTGAAGCAGATCCCATATTATAGATTTACAGTAGTACATTGCATATTTTATTATATGATATGATAAATATCCTATTTTTTAAATATGATGGTTTCATTAAATATGGAGATTATTCAACTTGATATGATATTTACCTTCTGAATCTAACCATGTCATGTCAATAAATGGAGAAGTCAGCCGGCTGTTTGTTATCATGTTAATTATTGTGCCACCAACAGCAGATGAGCCGTTTACCTCAAAAACTTTTACATATTCTTCCTTTATTGAAAAACTTTGCTTTAGTTACTTTAAAACCCATTTGCCGATAAATATGCAAGTATCACAGAAGCCATATGTCTCAGGATTAAACATAACTAGTTATTTGTAAAGAAAAAATGTTTAAATGGCTTGCCACAAGAAAACAAGCGATACACAACCCATTGTGCTCAACTTGGCGCTCATCACACTGTGGGCAGAATAAAATGTCTGTAGATTTTTTTACTGTATATCCACAGACTGTAGGCCTACGGTATAAAAAGTTGTTATAAGACAGAATAACAGCATGTGATAATTCCCTTTAGCAAAAAAGTCTCAATATACAAGATACAACAAGGGCCTTTTAATTTTATTTAATTTCAAAACACCAAATAGTGACAAACACCACCACAGCACTTTACCTGTTTTCATCAGCAACAACCAAAACTGAAATCTCAAATCTATTTGACAGAACGGCAAAACAAAAGTTATGTTTGACAAACTTATTTATTTAAACGTGAATTGCATTATTTTAGTAATTGTCTGCTTGATATCTAATTGACACTTGACTCTGGTTAGAGATCTTTAATCAACAGTTTGGGACGAAAACGGCATCACGTGATCTCCCTGATATGGCGGTTATGCATGTCTGCATCATTTGAATGGTAAATATAGAGGATGATGTTCATTTACATGAGTGCATGAGAGCAGACATACTTGAACGGCAGGTCTTTGCAGGCTCCTAACTAGCTGTCTTAAGCAAATGTGCAACACCTTTACTGGACACACTACACATGTTGCATTATACTTCTTAAATACCTTCTAAATGACACCGGTTGTTGTCTTTTGTCTCCATTGTCCAGTGAGATATTTTTGGGTCTTCCTGTCTTTCTAAGTAGCCACCCTGAGGCTCGCCCGCCCACATGAATCATAACTTTTCCATGACATGTAAAAGGGAAACAGGCACAAAAAAACATTCAAACAGCATTTCCTTTGTTCAAAGTACTGAATAATTTATTTGAACTCTCAGATAATGCCGTTTAAAGTCATACAAAACATAGACAACTTTATAGATTATAAAAAATACATCTCAGATGCAAAAGTACAGAGATGCTGTGCATATGACACATGAAACGGAATAATCTGCAGTTGTTTTATGAAGAAATCATTTCTGACTGTTGCTGTCATATCATGAGATGTCTCTTAGCACATTGTGGAAACACCGCATGGCACAATCTTTGTCATGAGTCACATGGATTTCAAATAATGGGTTGACTGTAATGTGCGACAGTAGGCTACACTGGACTATCTGTCCATGCTTTGATGATGATGAAGGGCAACATTTGAATTTTTGCTCATGAATACAAGAGAAGTGTTCAGCCAGGAAAATGTGAGCTTTTGTGAGCTCAACACACAGATGTACAATTAGATTAAAAAGTGAGTTTTTCCAACCTAAAATATTTCATTAGAAATTATATTATCAAAATAACAATGTGAGTGATATATTTGAATTAAATGAGTATTTTGAAACAAATTACTAATTTTATTCAGCGAGGATTCTTTAAATTGATCAAAAGTGACAGTGAAGACATTTAGTGTAACAGTCTGTTGTCGTAGAACACACACGAAATAGCACTATATTCAAAGTTGACTTTAATCATGAATGCAGGAGATAAACCCATTACAAAAAGACAATAACTGACAGAGGACTGAGCTGAACAGGGAGTATAGTATATTACAATGAGCTAAAGAAAACACAGTTGATTATAATTAACCAGAGAGACTAGCAGGGACATGATCAGAAACCAAAACCAGAGCAGGAAAACAACTAAAGGAAACAAAATAAGAGTCCAAGACCACGACATTTAGAATGTTACAATAGATTTATGTTTCAAAATAAAGGCTGTTCTTTTGAACTTTATATTCAATTTTGAAGAAATGTTTCACTGTTTCTACAAAAATATGAACATTGATAATAAAATGATATGTTGCTTGAGCAGCAAAATCATCATATTGGAATGATTTCTGAAGGGTGACACTGAAGACCGGAGCAATGATGCTGAATATTCAGGTTTGATCACATAAAATACATTAGGTCATACTCTGTATTGGGTCCAAAACCCACTAGTATTATGCATGATATGCATCATACTGTATTTTCTTTGTTTTATAATGTCCAAAATCCCCCAACCTCTGTTTATTTCCCATTTTAAATGGAATTTTACATCTTTAAACAGTCCCCCTGGACATAACACCCCACAAAATCTATCTGTTTGTTTTTTCATCACATCAACAAAGTTGAAATCCGCTGACTGCAATTGCAAAAAGATCTTCTTGGTTTGGCCTGCGGGTCCTGACCGGTTTGTGCTCTGGTTTGGAACATGTTCAGTGAAAATACCAAAATGACAACAAGGTATGTTTCTCAGAAATTCAACAGAAATACCAACACATGCATGATAGCAATCTTATTATATGAGCATATAATTTTTGGCATACCTGACCGCGGTTATCAGTGTCAATTCATTAACAGCCGCACAACCTTGAGGCGGATGGGCTACAACAGCAGAAGACTCCACCGGGTACCACTCATCTCCACTACAAATAGGAAAAAGAGGCTAGAGCTCACCAAAATTGGACAGTTGAAGACTGGAAAAATGTTGCCTGGTCTGATGAGTCTCGATTTCTGTTGAGACATTCAGATGGTAGAGTCAGAATTTGGCGTAAACACAATGAGAACATGGATCCATCATGCCTTGTTACCACTGTGCAGGCTGGTGGTAGTGGTGTAATGGTGTGGTTTTGGCACACTTTAGGCCCCTTAGTGCCAATTGGGCATCATTTAAATGCCACGGCCTACCTGAGCATTATTTCTGACCATGTCCATCCCTTTATGGCCACCATGTCCCCATCCTCTGATGGCTACTTCCAGCAGGATAATGCACCATGTCACAAAGCTTGATTCATTTCATATTGGTTTCTTGAACATTACAATGAGTTGACTGTACTAAAATGGCCCCCACAGTCACCAGATCTCAACCCAATAGAGCATCTTTGGGATGTGGTGGAACGGGAGCTTCGTGAAATTCACAAATCTCCATCAACTGCAAGATGCTATCCTATCAATATGGGCCAACATTTCTAAAGAATGCTTTCAGCACCTTGTTGAATCAATGCCACGTAAGGCGAAAGGGGGTCAAACACAGTATTAAAATGGTGTTCCTGATGATCCTTTAGGTGAGTGCATGTCTATATAAACCAGTGATAACAATAATGAATGAAACCTTTTATCTCTCACACTATCATACATGAAACATGAGTGCATTATATGTTAATAGGTGCCACAATAACCGCATCATCTCTTGAGAACAGACAAAGCCGGTTTGTTCAGAGGCTCATGCCGATTACACAGGATAAAAGCTTCAACTGTGTCAACAGGAAAATTGACACTGTGGATCTCCAGAGAGTTTTCATTACACTCCACAGGAGCCTGCAGTGAACTGTGGGCTTAAACATAACATTTGAATTTGATCAAGCATTAGGATTATTGCTCTAATAAAAACACTATTGCAAACACAGCAACAACATTGTTACATTGTGCTGGTGAGTTTTTCACAGGTATACACAACTTGTACAAATCTTGTTTTCTATCACAGTTATCCTTCTGTCTGCATTTTTGTAAGGGAAGTGGTGAAGACGCATATTAAAATAGGAACTAATAATTCTCGTCTTGGTTCACCACCTATATTGGTTAAATAACACATTTAAATTCAATCTGCTGCAGATATTTTTGTGTTCAAGGAATTTGGCTAATCAATCATGACGTATGATCACACGTGTCATTTTGATGTTGAAATCTTAACGGCAGAAAACAGCCTCCAGCGAGAGCAAGTACACGTCTCACGTGTTGCAGCAGGATCCCGTATAGAACAGGTTTGAGGCTCTTTCTGACAGCCAAGCTCAAGCTGATTTACATGTTACTGTTCAAACGTTTGGCCTTCGTAAGAGTTTTTTTTTTTTTTTTTTTTAAAAAGAAGTCTCTTCTGCTCACCAAGGCTAGATTTATTTGATCAAAAATACAGAAAAAAGTAGCTTTTCTATTTCAATTTGATCTCAAGGCAATTCGTACGAATTTTACAAGGTGGCTAATTCGTAACAATTCGTACGACCTCACTCGTACGATTTTTGCTAAATCGTACATATAAGTAAGTACATTTTACGAGTTGGCCAATTCGTATGAATTACCTACCCATCACGTGGGTTTAGACAAATCGTAGGCTACGAATTCGCACGAGTGAGGTCGTATGAATTTGTACGAATTAGCCACTTTTTAATCACTCGTACGAATGGGTCGTGAAGACTGTGTATTTGTGTACTGTCTTCAAAATCTTTGATTGATATGTGGTCTTATGTTTTTTTCTTCTTTACTGTATTTCCGTATCTCCCCTGGGTTTAAAGTTTGTCATGTAATGTTTTGTTTAAGCAATCAAAAAAAAAAAAAAAATAAAATCGTGAGATAGCGTTGTCTATTTAAATATATTGTAAAAATGTCATTTATTCCTGTGATCAAAGCTGTATTTTCAGTATCATTCAGAAATCATTCTAATATGGTGATTTTTGATACTCAATAAGATTTCCTATTATCATCAATGTTGCAAGTCCCACATATGAGACACAGTGAAAAAATAGGTACGGTATATCGTGGACACAAATCAACAACTAATTTTTTAAGTAAACCGTGTGCACGATATAGCCTAATAATTTGTTCGCACAATATAAATCATTCCATTGTTTTAGTAAAATCAAAACAAGGGAACAAATTAATAGGCCTACAACATGGCCAGTTTTCAATCTTATTTAAACTTAAATCTTATTTAGTCAATATTCATAAATTACAATCAATGTCATGATAATTTATAAGGTTACACGCTATTTCGATAGTTTAGACATTGTCCACTAGACATTCTCACCAAATTGTCAACTACATGTCAACTAAGTCTCATTTAGAGCATCAGTAAACTGTTTGGTTAGGGTTGACATGTTCTTGCAAAGTTAATAGATTGTCTGTTGGGAGCATCAAAATAAAGTGAGAGCAGCATTTAATACTTTAATGAGAGTTAGTTGACATGTAATCTACTTGTAATGTAATGTCTAAAGTGGACTAATGAAATAAAGTGTTACCATTTATAATCACTTCTAAGTGAAACATGCTACTAAATTGAACCACTCAACTTATGTTTCCTATTAGTAAGAGCCGATCATGTGGAGCACTCACCATAAAGAACCACAAGCCAAGCAGTTTTCGCTTCAGAGAAGTAACCGTGAGTGATCCACCATAAATCAGATTCAAAGGTCCTTCACGAGTGCAGCCGAGGAAAGGTCACCTCAGGAAGAGCGTCAGCCCTGATGTGGACTGGAAGAGCTTTATCTCAGCAGATAACCTTCACACACCGGGGTCTTGCTCAACCACACACATAACCTTCATTATCAGGCCAACAAACAAAAACACAAATACAGGCAGACAGTTGAAAGAAGGTACAGGACTAGCTTTTTCTGAATCAATTCTCATGCAAAACATACAGTGTGAGCCCAAAAGTATAAGGCACACTTAAAAAGTCTAAATGTCATTGCATTAGATACAAAATATCACATTCCTTTCAAATGGCATATGAAAGAAAAACACACTAACTCACACTATTTAATGCAATCACACTAACAAAGTGCATTTTACCAACACCTTAATAGTGTTGACTGGAATGCCAGATTTTGCTCAGCAATCTTTACTTCGAATTACTAGCAGTTTCTGAGTGATCTTTTTTTTCAGTGTTGGTGATGTACAAATCACAAAACAAGGTGTGCAACAACAGCACATTTTGCTTTGATTCAAATCAGCAGCAGCCAATCAGATTGCACATCACATCCAGAGACTGGCAGCATTTTAGACGGGTGTAACCGGTCATTTTTTGCTTGGGAAGCTTCAGAGCTCAAACCTCTCTTCCCACAGTGAGATGACATTTGGAGAATACACCTAATCATTCATGTAAAAACAGGAGCGCTTGCATGCAGCGTCTTGCTGATACACTTTTTCGGCTCTGTAAAATACACGAGTAAAGCTGGTAACGTGCTTAATGGCTGCTGAGAGGATTAACAGGGAAGGTTACATTGTTCATGTTAACACACACTGAAACCAAAGTGTGACATTCTGTTCTGGCTCATCAACAAATGAACAAAATTTCATAGTGGAGTAGAAATAAACTATTTCACTTCCTAAGTTTAAAATTGTGCTTTGAACTACTGTTTTTGTGTATAGAGTAATATTGAAATTTAAAATGACTGTTTTCTATTTGAATATATATTAAAATGTAATTTATTCCTGTGATCAAAGCTGAATTTTCAGCATCATTACTCCTTCAGTGTAATGTGATCCTTTAGAAATCATTATAATATGCTGATTTGGTGCTCAAGAAACATTTCTTATTATCAATGTTGAAAACAGGAAAGGGATAATTGTTTTTTTTAGCATTCTTTAAAAGTTCAAAAGAACAGAATTTATATGGAATATAATTATTTTATAACAAATGTTTCACTGTCACTGTTGACCAATATAATGACGCTATGCTGAATATACGCTAATTCATTTATTTATTTATTTTTTTTAAAAAATCTTGTTTTGAACAGTAGTATTAAATATAACGACAGAAAAACTATGTAAGATGTAATAATAAAAATAATGCAATTATTCAAATTTAAAACAAAATCAGTACTAAAAATAGTAGTAAAAATTTATCGACTTTGCATACAATCTTTCAGTTTGATATTTGACCGAAATTCTCCTTTATTTTGTTAAGACACTTCCTGAATAAAACATTGGCCTGGTGATATTAATAGCGGAGAGATAGTGACACCAAGAAAACCCCGTACTATTTTCAGGCCTACCAGGCAAAAAGTAGGGCATTTGTGTTGTGCATTCAGAAGAAACAGGAGTGTTTCACATAATTCGAAACCACTTCCTTACGCGAAAGCACTGTGTGTTCAAAACAACAATTCAGTACAAAACAACTGGATGTTTAGTGATTAAGAAAAGGCTTGCCAGGGAATGACAGCACCGAGAATAATCTTGTTAAACTGCATGTAACTCACCTGTCTTTGGCCTCACACAACAACAGCCATGTGTTTATACAGGTCAGTTATGAGAAAACAAAGAATTGCACTTAAAGGGATAGTTCACTTTGAAATTAATTTTTGATATGTTTTAGCTTACCTCAAGGGCATCCAAGATGTATGTGTCTTTGTTTCCACAGTATTTTCAATTTTGATATTTTTAAATCAAATCGTTCTTGTCTGTCAGTCATATAATGCAGGTCTATGGTCACCACCTCAAAGAGCTGTACTATACTGTTCGTTTTCTCACACAAACCGCTTGTTTCGTGTCTTAGGCCATCAATGTGTACTTACATATACGAGTCATTAAATCATGTTTAATTTGGACTTCTCTGTGCATGCTCTTTGAGGTGGTGACCATAGACCTCCATTATATGACTGACAGACAAGAACGGTTTGACCTTAAGCTATAAAAATTGAAAATACTGTGGAAACAAAGACACCTACATCTTGGATGCCCTTGAGATAAGCTAAAACATACCAAAAATTAATTTCAAAGTGAACTATCCCTTTAATGGTGCTTGTTAGCAAATACTAAAACTGGTCTCAGCTCAGTACACAAAAGACTGAGCAAACCTCGGGCGACAGAAGAGTGACAGAAGCATCATGTGAGCAGGACGACAGGGTCAGAGACGGTGAACAACATCCTTGTGCTTATCACCCTCCACTGACTCATCGCTTTACCACTGGCCCAGTGACAGCACAGAAACTTCAACATGATCTGCCTTTGAAACACTAAGCCTAGTATATCCAGACAAACTGGCCACCTGGAATTTACAATGATACAGGTTTTGTGTTTAGAAAAGACAGAATGATGGATAGTACAACAGAAGAGATAAATATCCAGACAGACACACACACACATATATATATATATATAAATATATATATATAGAGATACACACACACATATCTATATATATATATATATATATATATATATCTATATATATATATATATATATATATAACTAGATAGATAGATAGATAGATAGATAGATAGATAGATAGATAGATAGATAGATAGATAGATAGATAGATAGATAGATAGATAGATAGATAGATAGATAGATAGATAGATAGATAGATGTTACAAACACAAGCTTGTTCAATTTAAGAATGATGTATTTGTCAAGCACATGACGTGATGACGACACATTCATCTGTCAACACTCTTGACCGACTGAAGATCTGCAAACACTGATCAGAATGAGTTCTGCAGAAAATACTGAGACATCCTGGCTAACATATGGGAAGAGGAGGATTTTCCACATTAGCATGAAGGATTATATAATCCCCCAAACTTCACTGAGCTGGTGAAGGTACTTGCACAGCATATTTTTTGGCAAGTTTTAGCGCCCTCTGTTGTTCTCAGGGGGGAAAGTATGGAGCTAGGATTGTGTCTTTATAGGCTCTATGCACGGCGGTATTTCCGGTGATGCTCGATAACTTCCGCCGATCATAGAGTCCAATGGAATACCGAGAATTTATATTGAATTTTATACTCCATGGTTATACTAATGAAACGTTAGTCACCAAAACAGATAAAACAGACACCCCTCGTTGTGTTTATGCTTCTTTTTAAATTTATATTAAATAAACATAACTAATGTATAAAATTACTTCTAAACGTATGTACGTTTCATTTCAAAGTCGGGAGGACAGTAAATATTGAAGACTCTGCCATAATCCCGTTTTCCCCGGTTTTCCTCCGCTTTAATCTCCACAACCGGAAATGGACGAGCATCCTTGCGTCAAATGCGGAATTTATGCGTGCATGATATATAGCCCAAACATGCGAGAAAAAAAAATGTTTGAGAGAAAAAGTTTTCAAACCAATAGCAAAAAATAATAATATTTGAGACCAAAAAAGTTTAAATATATATTTAAGTATTTTGAGAGAGATTTTTTCCTCAAAAATAATTAAAAAAAATTATATTTTTTATGTTCTATGAGAAAATACTTTCTCTAAAAAATTTTAATTTCAAATATTATAGTTTTTTGCTATTGGTATGAAAACTTTTTTTTATGTTCTATGAGAAAATACTTTCTCTAAAAAAATTTTAATTTCAAATATTATAATCTTTTGCTATTGGTATGAAAACTTTTTTTTCTCTCTCAGATCATTTATTTACTCACATGTAATAAAGACACAATTCTAGCTCCATAGGGAAAGCATCTCCAATGAATGACTAGCACTGTTTAAAGGAATATCCTGGATCCAAAACCAATTCTCAACAATATCAATGACAAGGAAGTATCTGAGGAAAGACGTTCGTGAGAATTTAAAGGCAAGAATATGCATTTCATATATATATATATATATATATATAAGCACTTATATTTGTTCTTTCACACTGTACAAACATGAATGTTTGAGCTTTAAAGATCCTTGAAGTGATGAGAACTATTATCGGCATTACTGGAGTGAGCAGCGCTAATATTACATTCTGAAGTCTGAAAACAACCAACGAGTCCAACAGAGAAATCCTAAGAGTGCTCAAAAAAGAAATTGTTGTAATGAAAAATGAAAAGAGGTTACTCGAGAAGTGCTTTTATTGATGGACGACCCTGAAAAAAAAAATACACTCACATTCACACACACACACACACACACACACACACACTCAAAACATTTTCCTCCAACAAATTGAGAGTAAAATAATAAAAAACTGTTCGCATTGTAAACGCTGTGAAGAGATACAGTGAAAGAGCCAGGAAATATTCCTATAAATATTGCAAAAAATGTAAAGACACATATAAATACAAGAATACTCTATAGATTTAGAAAAGGAGAGTGCAAAACCGTTCTGATGAGTCCTTATTACTCTCAATACACGTGAGAACGAAATGTGTGTGTTTGTGTGTGTGTGTGTGTGTGCATGCGTTTGCTTGTCGTGTTCCCAACACTGTGTTGACATGAGAAGTAATCAGTGGGGAAGGTGAGCCAGGAAAGTAAAGGAAGAAGAGGGAGAGAAAGACACAGACAGGAAGAGGGTGGGGCTAATCAGGTGAGTGCTTCTTCCTGATTGGCAGATCGTGTCCTGATTGGCAGCTCTTAGAGACCAGCATCATTGTAGGTGGGGGTGGGAACCTTCAGGATGCTCTGGGCATTCTCCTCCACCAGGGGGCGCCATTTGACTTCTCCTGTTAAAAGCAGGTCCTCCCCATCCAGAGCATCAATGTACTGCATCTGTGTTGGGGAAAACAACATCTGGATTATCTGCAGGTGACACTTGGGCACAATGGAAGCCTATTTCGACCAACTTTGAAGGGAAAGGCTATTTTTTGGCCTTTATGTGACACTGTCAGACTGGGGCAAGTTGTCACATATGTTTAATACACTGTAAAAAGCCCTTGTGGAGTAGTCACTGACTTTCAAAAATAACTAAAATCAACAAACAAAATAAATCTACACTAGTTAGTCCTTCACTATAGTGAAAAGTGTGGCTACTAGCCCCATAAAAATGAGTTCACGAAATACAAGTGTGATCCAAACTCAGGGGCAGAACCTCACAGCGAGCCTGATCAAATCCAGGCTCAATTTACATCATTTCTACAACAGCGCTGTAAAATAACAGACCTCTATGAATTCACCTCCTAGTGTTAAAAGCAGGAAAACTAGTTAAAAGTCGACCAAAGTGAGGAGGACAGCTGTGCTAATGAATGCAGGACCAGAGCAGTGTCATGGGAACATTACAAACCAATGAAAACTCAACAACAGACACTTACTGCTATAAAACCTGACAGGATGAGCCATGCTAAATCATCACAAACCTGCATGAGTTTCTTTGTTTCGTTGAACACAAAAGAAGACGTTTTAAAGAGTCTTAGCAATCAAACAGTTGACGATAGCCATTGACTTCCATAGTATGGGGGCAGGGGGATTACAATGGAAGTCAATGCATCCTAAAATGCAACAAATTTTCAAGACATCTAATTTTGCGTTTCACCAAATAAAGGGTTTGGAATGACATGAGGTTGAGTAAATTATATCAGATTTTTGGGGGGTGAAATATGTCGTCAACTGACCTATGGCTAAGCCACGCCCTCAAACGTGATAAGCCAATCACAGTGTGCAGCTAACCAATACACTCAGACATAACTCCAACACTAGGTTCCCGAGAGGCTGGGCGACGGTGTGTATTTTTTTATCCTTTCCCAAGCCACATCTCAACCGAGATAAGTGTCCGCTCTGGATTAAGTTATACGGTAGACCACAACACCAAATAACATGAATAAATTAAACAAGGATGTCTACATCTGTTCCAAGTAAAATCAACAATGTATTTGAACGTTATCTTTAAAACCTCTAACATAACGTTAGCCTAACATTAAAAAACGTTAAAGGGATACTCCACTTTTTTTTGGAAATAGGCTCATTTAACCACTCCCCCAGAGTTGAACATTTGAGTTTTACCGTTTACAGTTTCTGGTCTCATTGACTTCCATAGTAGGAAAAAAAATATACTATGGAAGTCAATGAGACCAGAAACTGTCTGGTTAGTGACATTCTTCTAAATATCAGAAAATCGGCTGAATGGATAAGAAAACGGTAAAACTCAACTGTTTAACTCAGGGGGAGTGGTAAAATGAGCCTATTTCCAAAAAAAAAGTTGAGTATTCCTTTAACGTTAGCTTCTAGCTGCGTTGTACATCATGTACAATGGCCTTTTAGGAGACTTCGAGATGATATATAATCTTTCTGTCTCTAAAAATCACCAATTGCCTCCTGTGAAATGTCTCCTAATGTGACGGCTGCCATAGCGCCTGTCCCCGAATGTTTGTCCGAGTGAGTGGATGGGGCGTGGCTTAGCCATAGGTCAATTGCATTTCCACACTCAAGATGTGTCCACATCTCAGCTTGGAAAAAAGTCGCCACACTTTAAATGAGCCAGCGGACCTTTCTTAATGCTGCAGGAGTTTAGAAAACTCAAATACACACGAACGATGATGTCAGAGCTAGCGGGTGTTTGTCGGGAGCAATTAGCGTTGAATAACGATGCAGTCAAGCACCAGCGCACATGTGACTTCATCAGGAGAGGCCGCTGTCGCCATGGCGACGGTGTCCCTCTCTGCGCTGTGTCATCAGTCGCTGCACCTGTGACTGTTTTCTTTTCGTTTCACCTTCTGCTTCTCCCTCCATCCGGAGCTAAGCAGGCCCCTGACATTCGGATGGCGCTTATTTGTTGTTTTTCTTTCTTTTTAGCAGCTTGGTCGCGTATAACACACACCTCGCGCAAACACACACTCGTTTGTAATAAATTCCTGCCCACACCTGTAATGAGCTCATGGCCTCGGCAGTGATGGAGAACACTCATTGTGTGTTTTGTTGAATGATAGAGATGGGGTCTTCACACGGATTTTATTCCAGATAAACATGTATTGATGGATAAACATGCCGGGAAAAAGTCCAAGGGCGGAAACCTGGTGAATTTATTAGGGATGCGCCAATGTTACCTGTTTTTGTTTTGAACAAAACGGTTCAATCTGCTCTATTTCGGGTCAAGAACTCAAGACTTACAGATGTAAGAGCCTGTTAGCGTAGCGGAAACCACTGACACACATTGGCGTGACAACACTGGCAGGTCAACAGTTCCTGTTTGTGTTTACATCCGTGTTGTCACGCCACTCTCGCCAGAGGGTAAGGTGTGTGCTCTCTCAAAGATTCACGCCAATGAATCAGCTTGTCTAGGAATGTAACGAAAACTGTATAAACTTTGCAAATCCTTGAATTACAAAGGATTTGGCACAAGTCATTGTTTAAAATGTGTGTTTCTCAACATGAGAGTCAGAGGTAGGGCTGCACGATTTGATAAAAAAAAAATTCATATGGTGATTATTTTGACAATGTCTATTCACTATATACACTACTAGGGATGCACGATATATCAGCCACCATATGGGTATCGGCCGATTTATGTTCATTTTTAAAATTATCGTTATCGGCCTGATGAGAACCTCTGGCCAATATATTAAAGCAACACCAAGTAACTTTTCCTCTGCGGTCGCCCTACAGGTTGTAAGCGGAATTGTCTGTTACCGCTGTCGTAAATAATTTAGCCGACAGCCTACTGTCGCACACACGCTACTTGTTTGATTGAACGTGAATTGAACGATGTCCACAGTCAAGGTAGAGTACATTGCATGATTTCATGAAAGTATGATGTATTGCGACATCAGAAACGAAGAAAAACTAAATAATAACTATTGTAACGCTTGACGTAAAGTAGGTCAAATTTGTAGTTTAATTACGTCTCATTAGAACTACAGAAACACGACTCGATCTGGCAATATTACATAGCGTGGTTATAGCAGATATAGGACTGCAAACCCTGCTACGACTTAAAGACCGATTTTGGAAACATTATTTTAAGGTAAAAAAAAACTTACTTAGTGTTGCTTTAAAGCTGATAACTAATAGATTATTTCCTTCAGCTGAGACACTTCAGATGCGCACTGTTTAACATGAAGGTTTTGAATTGCTTGAGATATGATTGGAATCACTTCACAAAAGGAAAATACAGTAAAGTGCAAGATGTGCAGCACATGTCTGTCATATAAGCTACATACAATTATGATGAGAACATAATAATTGTGTGCTTCAGACATGGATTTTAATGGATTTTAATGTTTTTGTAATCAGGTTCTCAAAAATGATATAAAAATGTATTCAAATATAAAGAATTATCAGTTATAGGGCAAAATTTTCATATCGGTGCATCCCTCACTACCGTTCAAAACTCTAGGAAAGATTGTTTCACATATTTGAAAGAAGTCTCTATCAGGGAATTATTTGATCAAAAATACAGTCACGCTAGCTCTGAATGAGAACGCGTTGTGGAAACACGTTGGCCTAGTACTTTTTTGTCCCTCTCTGCTAATATAGTTTTTCAAGATGGCGGAACCACATGGAAGCCTCTGTGGACCTACCCGTCCCATGTATATAAAGATAATAAATTATTCGTTTATGAGGACAAGTCAGATAATTGGCAAAGGTATTTGTACACCATAAAGGACATATTTATGAATAAAAATATAGATTTTAGATAAAATACCCAAAAAAAGAACACATTGTCCCTTTAAATTAAATTTGTATGGTAACTTTGACATTATAACTGAAATACGTCCAAATTGATTGAAAAAAAAAACAAAACAAAACAGAATCAAACAAAGACCTTGGGTGCTTCTTAAATGGAAGGCTGCATGCATATCCCTTCATTCAGCTAGTTTGCTCTTTTTTTTTTGCTATAATAATATTGGTACATGTAGCCCATGTGACATGGTTGTGTATGATGGGGCAATAGGGTCAAAATCAGGCAGACTACCCATTTTTTTTTAAATTGTCGAGAGGTGGTTGTAATATACTCGGCACAGCTCGTAATTCCAGCATCAACAGGCATCAACAGTTTCCACGCGATTTCTCCCACGAGAAAAAAAATTGCAAGCTTGTACGACAGCTCACAAACTTAACTACTCACTAAATTGCACTGTGTGTGCCTGGCTTAACAGACACTTTTCATGATTAGTCGATCAGTAAAAATCAACTCTCGATTATGTTTTCGATTCACTGTGCAGCTTTCGTGCTGTTGAGCCTGAAGAGGGGCTCATGAAGGGGTGAAAAGGAAAGGAAAGCTCTCCACCAGCAGCACACTGTAAATGCTGACCTCCAACTCAATGAATGTCACATTATGGGGTGGAGAAGATGGGGGCGTTTGCTTGTTAAACACGGTGCCAGTTGATTTGAGTGACGGAGTGGGTGACGTGCAGCACTCCAACGTGTTTATGTGTGTGAGGAAGCCAGTGTTGTTTATACAACATGTCTCTGTTAGCACGGGAGTAGAGAACTGGCCTCTGACCTTTCACACTAACACACACAGACGTGTGCAAAGACACACACTGACCTGTTTGCGAACATATTCAACCATCATCTCGAGCTGTCTGGGGTCTTCACACTGTCTGTTAAACATATTCCTCCAGAGCGCCGCCGCAAGAACGCAATCGTCGGAAAGAATTCCCTAAAACATACAGTAGAGACAAATGAGCCCTAAACTTTACTGTTAACTCGAAAATAAGTAGTCTGAAATATCACCTTTCTGTCTAAGTGGGTGGATCTAGGTCAGAATGAGTTACAATATGCGAAACTTATGAGCACTGATAATGTTCAACAGCTTACCTCATCATAACCAAAAAGTGCAGCGTAGAACGTCTCCGTCATTACCTTCATGCTCTCTTTTCTATGAATAGCATCAATCTGTGGAGACAATGAAGGCAAATCACAATATTCAGATTAATTTACCATAACTAATGACACACTAAAATAAAACAAAATAGAACAAAAAAATGAAATAAAACAAAATATTAATGCATCATTTAGACACTTAAATGCAAAGTGAAAGAATGAATCAAAACACAATATTCAGACCAATTTGACATACCCAGTAACCATCTGAAAACTTAGCCCGGACAATTAATCATAATTCACAATATGCCCATTTTGATATTATGGGTACTGGCCAGTAATCCTGTCGTAAAAAAATTAGATAATAGTTGAAGGGGATAAAAATAAATAAATAAAACTAAAATAGAATAAATAAATGATTTCGACCCTGAAACCAGTAACTGAAAATCATGTCTTATCTTGCGCAAATATAAATAAATAAATATAATATAATAAATAATAATAAATATTTAGCCATTGAAGGGATAGTTCACTTTGAAATTTTTTTTTGGTGTATTTTAGCTTACTTTAAGGGCATCCAAGATGTAGGTGTCTTTGTTTCCGCAAGTGGTTTCAATTTTGACATTTTTAGGTCAAACAATTCCAAATTGTCTGTCAGTCAACAAACCAAAACGATATATACTGTTCGTTTTCTCACACAAACCGCTCGTTTCGTATCTTAGGCCATCAATGTGTACTTACATTTACGAGTCATTAAATCATGTATAATTTGGACTTCTCTGTGCATGCTCTTTGAGGTGGTGACCATAGACCTCCATTATATGACTGACAGACAACAACGGTTTGACCTAAAAATATCAAAATTGAAAATACTGTGGAAACAAAGAACCTACATCATGGATGCTCTAGAGGTAAGCTAAAACATACCAAAAATGAATTTCAAAGTGAACTGTCCCATTAACAGATCATTTCGGATTCAACAACCAGCAAATCACAAAAAAAAAAAAAAATTGTGGAGATTCTTCACAGTGATTTTTGAGTAATTTGTGAAGCATCATTTAGTCGCTAACAGGTGATGAAGCAATTGGAGTCTCTGCCTAATTCTGAGATCAAAGTTGTGCGTTTAGTGTCAGAGCTGGAATTGTCCTTGGCAGTAAGTACCCAACATATGGAGGATAATGCAACAATCTTACGCCCGAAAACAAAGGCGAGGGGCCTGTAGTGCCCAGGTGCTTCGCTCCAAATGAATCTAAACGGCCACAGACACCAACCCTTGGGAGGTATTGGGTGGGGAGATTTTCAAAACAAGTGTGTTTATTCTTAAGTCTTGTATGTCAGGTTTTCTGCAAGCTTGGAGTGCGTCGGGTCACTGTGTGTGTGTGTGTGTGTGTGTGTGTGTGTACACACAGGGCAGAAAAGCACCTGTGCATAATTACGCAGACCTGCAAATAATCAATCTCATCTGGCTGTGCTTTAACTCTTCTACCCTCCCCGTCCTCTCTGCACGCTCACTCTCCTTTGTGTTCATGCCTACAGCCCGAAACATTCCACGCAAGTATGTGAACGATAATTCTAAGCAATTCTCTTTCACTTTCAGAGAACTCTGCAAAACAATTCATTCAAAAGACTCTTTTCAGTGAATGATTCAGATATTCGATACTAGTGCTAGTAACCTATAGGGTCACCGAATTAATGAATGAAGTCAAGTTACATTTATTTATAACGTGCTTTATACACTACATATCGATTCACGGTAATAACAGGAAAATAACAGTGTTGATTTCGTGAAAATTAATCAGTTATGAAACAAATACACTACCGGTCAAAAGTTTTAGATCGGTAAGATTTATTATGTTTTTAAAAGAAGTCTCTTCTCCTCACCAAGGCTGCAATTATTTGATAAAAAAAAACAAAAAAAACCAAAAAAAAACAAAAACAGTAATATTGTGAAATATTATTACTAGGGTTGTCAAAATTTGCGATTAATCAAATGCGATTAATCGCATCCAAAATAAAAGTTTGTGTTTACATAATATATGTGGGTGCACTGTGTATAATTATTTTGTATATATATATATAAACACACATGCATGTATATTTAAGAAAAAATATTATTTATATGTAAAATATTTATATTTATATATATTATAAATTATATATAAATCTATATACAGAATATACATGAAAATATTTCTTAAATATATACAAGCATGTGTGTGTATTTATATATATATATTAATTATACACAGTGCACCCACATATATTATGTAAACACAGAAACTTTTATTTTGGATGCGATTAGTCGCGATTAATCGTTTTGACAGCCCTAATTATTACAATTTAAAACAGTGGTTTTCTATGTGAATATCTAGTGAAGTGTAATTTATTCCTGTGATCAAAGCTGAATTTACAGCATCATTACTCAGTGTCTTCAGTGTCACATGATCCTACAGAAATTATTATAATATGATGCTCAAGAAACATTTATGATTATTATCCATGTTGAAAACAGTTTTTTACATTTTTATTTCAGGATTCTTTGATGAATTGAGAATTGATCTGAAATGGAAAGATTTTGTAACATTAATCACTACCATTCAAAAGTTTGGGGTCAGTAAGAATTTATTTTTTATTTTTTGGGGGGAAAGAAATTAGAAAATACTTTTATTCATCAAGGATGAGTTAAATTGATCAAAAGTTACAGTAAAGACATTTATAATGTTAGAAAATATTATATTTTAAATAAATGCTGTTCTTTTGAACTTTCGATTCATCATAGAATTTTGGGGAAAAATATGGTACACGATTGTTTTCAACATTGAAAATAATAATTTATGTTTTTTGAGCATAAAATCAGCATATTAGAATGATTTCTGAAGGATCATGTGACACTGAAAACTGATGTGTAATCAGCAACAGCAATGATGTTGAAAATTCAGCTTTCAAATTACATTTTAAAATATAGTAAAATAGAAAACAGTCATTTTAAATTGCCATAATATTACTTGTTTGTCATTTTTTTCCATCAAATAAAGCAGCCTTGGTAAGCAGAAGAGACTTCATTTAAAAACAAAAAATCGTACTGATCTAAAACTTTTGACCGGTAGTGTATATAAAGCAGCTCTACAGAAGTCAGCAGCAGTGTCATTAGTCAATTCTGATACAATAGTGTCAGTACACTCTTTTTGAGCCCTGATTGACCAAGCCACATCAAATCTGAGTTTTTTTGCTGAAAAAAAATCCAAAGAATCAAATCACCTGAATGAATCAAATCACCTAAATGAATCAAAACCTTCCTCGGGATGAGAGAATCGATTCTTTTTAGGTTAACCACTGTCATAACGCATCAATGCTTGAGTAAGGATGTTTGTCACCACCACAGTCAAGTACATACTTAAGTATGTTTCTTTTCTCCTCTTACTTGCTTCTTGTCTTTAATTTTTCCTCTCCTGTTCATTCATCTTCGTCCCTCAATCCTCCTTTCCCATGTTGTGACGCAGGTTGGTAAAACCAGGCTGGGATATTTAATCCCTCACAGTAATCAGGCTGAGGGACCAAAAACTGCTTGAGAGGCAGAATCTCGCTCCTATACCGCCAAATTAGTGTCATATCTCACTTCACTGTTATTACTACGGCTTAGAAAAACTCCCAGAATCACACACACGGCCCGGCACACACGTGAGCGTGTGTAGAGTTAAAGTTCAAGGGGGGGTTGGTCTAACATGGCACAAATGACACGTATTTTAGCACAATTAGGCGAAGTAACCTAACCGTAGTGAGGATTGAGTGAGTGGGGGTCCTTCCATTTCCAGCACTGTAACTGTATCCCGATCCAACAGAACGGACCTGTTACGGACCTGCCAGACGCGCTGATTAAACTCCGTTTACACATGATTTTTCACAGCTTAAAAAATAACGTGTTCGGCCACAACGTGAAATAACTGCTCGCTTCTGACCTGTGAAAACAGACTTCCACATCAGGTCAGAGTGCACAAACATGAGCCTGTCTTCACAGAGCCAGATACAAGCTGTTAGGGTTAGTCCATTATCACTTCATTATGTAGTAACTTAAAAGAAATATTTTACCCAAAAATGACTTTTGTGTCATAATTGACTCACTCTCATGTCATTCCAAACCGGTTTGACTTTCTTTCTTCTGTGCAACATTAAAGATATTTTGGAGGACACTGGGGTCTAAACAACATTTGTTCGACATTTTTCATCTTTGGCTCCTAAATTGTGGAATCCCCTGCCCTGTTTTATGTGATCCATGTGATTCTTTTGTTTGTTATTATATTGGTTTTTTTTATTTTTTATTGCTTGTTTAGTGTTTACTGCCTGGACTGTTATGCGTGTCTTTTAACTAGGGATGTGCCAATCGGAAAATCGTGGAGCAAAAGTCGATTATCGTTCGAAAATCCCAAATAAAAAAATTAAAAAACACACACACTCACAATGACAGAAAGGGAGCCAAATGTGAATTTCATCTTAAGTGATTTGAACTGTTCATCTTAAGTGATTTGAACAAATAAACTGTTTATTAATTGAACAAGTAACGTTTTCGTCTTTTTTTTACATACCGTTAACTTAGTTAACATAGAAGAAAAAAATAAGCATGACAGTCCGTTTTTGCATCATCAAAACCAGATGCTCGTTAGATAAAAAAAAAATGTCATAAGATCATGACATATGAAAGAAATCGTAGTTTTACGGTCTCTTTACAAACTCAAGTAAAAATGGTAGTTGTAGGACAGAAATCTCAGAAAACAATCTTCATTTGTGTTCCAAAGATGAGCGAAAGTCTTACAAGGTTTGGGTAAATGGTGACAGAATTTTTATTTTCAACTAATACTTTAAATCTACAGTTTAAAAAGTATGAATGTCACTTGGGTCACTGTATAACAGAAAATACAAGCAAAAAAATAAACAAGCCGATAATTAGGGTATATGTTGCCTTGTTGCTAATGTATGAGGATTGTTCGCCAATTAACTCTCCAGGAGAACCTACAAGAACTGAAGTGAGAGAAAGACTGTGATGGAAAATGAGGTCACTTTCCTACAGTGCCACTCGATGGCCGCTGCCAGGCCTGAGGGGTCAAACGTCTTCAGACCCGTATGTACCTTTAGCCAAAATGCGCACCACAATCCACCTCACATCTCATTCAAAATCATACATGCTCCAAAAAACTGGGAGCAACGTCATACCAATAGCGGCCTTTGCTATGTTTTAATTGAAATGGGCCTCGCAACAGAAGGGGCCTCCGCCTATGCTAAAAATAGACCCACCCTTCACTATATCACAAACAGGGGCTTGGGGCAAAAATGACACTACATTTAATTAAAAAATGCCCCCAAAATTTAAGATATAAAGATTTAGAATAAATTTAAGATATTAAGAGTAAAAAAAATCCCTTTATGAGTTCTTGTTTTTGTACAACAGGAAATAGTTAGGCAAAACCATACAAGCAAGAATGCTGTTTGACAAATATCAGCATGTTTGCAAATGTGATACTGATTTTATACAACAAAAATATAATATTAGGTAGGGCTGTAGTCAAGACCACCTTTCTCGAGTCCAAAACCAGGACTAGTCGAGTCCGAGTCAAGACCGAATCCAAAGAGGGTCGAGTCTGAGTCAAGACCGAGTCCAAAAAGGTTTGAGTCCGAGTCAAGACTGAGTCCAGGACAGAAAAAAAAAGTCTATGCATGACATTATCAAGACAGTAATTTTGGGTTATTATTTGTTGATCTAAAAGCAAAAGTGTCACAACACCCAGGACTTTTAAGTAGTAGCTAGTAAGATAGTAACTATAGAGGAAATGCATTGACGTCACTTTCCCGCCGGAACAACCCCCCTCAGCCTGACTGAGTGGCAAAAGATCTGCTGCGTGAATGGATTTAATAGGGGAAACTGCAAAAATGCGACTAAAACGAATAATTTTATCAATTTAAACTAAATGTTTGACTCATATAGTGTTCCTTACAACTTACTAAAGATCCAGTGATCCATGGATATTGACATGCAGCCAGGAATCGTGTTGACTGACATTTATGTTTACCTGATTTCGACACCGGGGAAATAAAAGGCAATATAGACCTAAACATAAAGCAAATTTGATTGTGAACGCTTTATATAAACACAATATAGGTAGGTCTAAATCCGGGTGATCACTTATTTCAGTGTTATATATAGACTATATATCATAATATCGTCCAGCCCTAAAACTTTATAGTTTTTTGGGGGTCAGTGTTTATTAAAAAACATCCAATAATGCAGAATATGCAATGATAAATATTTAATTGATGAGTTTTAATACATATACCAATACAAAATAAATGGGTATGGTATACACCTAAACTCAACATATTGACACAAAATGACAACTGCAAATCCATGCAATATTTAAATATTGAAATTATTGAATAAAATATTACATTTAATATTGTATTTACATTGTTCATTTTAAGATGTTTTATTTAAACCATTAAACTTATATCCGCCAAAGAAAAAATGTGGTTATCCATTTTTCTTTTCAATATTCTTATTAATATTCTCTATTTACTGATTTTGTGTGCACATGAAATCTAAAGGATGTTGATTAATTAATGCAATTAATACATTCCACATGCTCCATTTCATTAAACTCATTAAGCATGTCATGGCATTAACTAGAACAACAAGTTTATGGACTCTACATGGGTATACCAAGGTTTAACAAAGAAAAAAAAAAAAAAGCAACCCTGCCATTTTGGTTCATGACATAAAATGAGTTTGACATTCCTAGCTAGGGGGCAATTTTAGGAGCCCAAATTTCATCTGGCCCTAAATTTTAGGCTTATTATTAATATATTTACTCGATTCCAAAGTTAAATTGATAATAAGCTTGTAAAATCTTACTGGCTGAACAGAACACCTGAAAAACGAGAGGATTATATTAAGAGTCCTCGTGAGAAAATGGAGATTTTTGATTTATGGGCTCTGGGAGAGGGGGAAAAGTGACATTATGGAAAAAGTCATTTCACAGCATGGCGTAAGAGAGGTGCTGAGTTCATTAAATACACACACACACAATTTAAAGTGTTTTTAAGTGCACTTATTTTCCTCCGATGCTCACCGTCTTTCACTCGCACAAGTCTCATAAAGGCTTCTTGCCCAGCTCCATGGGATGAGAGGTCAATCACATTAAAAAGTCTTTTCACACTTATACAGGTGAAACTCAAATCATAATCATTTTCAGAATTTTTCACAGAATTTTTATTTTTATTTTCACTCCAATTCTTTTGTAGGGAAAAGCCAACCAGTATATAAAAATAAATCTCTACTTTTGTGCTCCACAGAAGAATTGAAGTCATGCAGGTTTGGAATGACATAAATTATGAGATTTTTCATACATGGGTGAACTATTGCTTTAAAAAGGTGCTTCCAAAACCCCAACGGCACACATTTTGGATGTCTCCCTAATCTGACACATCCATTTCAGGTCTTGGAGTCGCTACTAAGAAGCTGAAGAGTTGAATCAGGTGTGTTTGATTAGGAAGACGTACAAAATGTGCTGTGTACTTCTGGCACACCAGGACGAAAGAGTTGGGAAACGCTGCTTTAAGACAAACAAGCTTTACATTCCAACATTTTCACAGATGGACAAGCAGTTATAAATAAAGCTGCATGTACATTGTGTTCATCATACAGCTGCATATTAGTAGTAAATCACCTTGAGAATTAGTTTGCTATATATATTTAGTCGACTTATCAGAATTTTTATTGGTCCAACATCATTTCAGAATTGTAAGTTTTCCAAAAGTTGGACTTTTTTATACAGTAAAATAACACTAATGGCAGTATATTATATACAGTATATATAGACAGTATATATATATATACATATATACATACATACATACATATATATGAAGAGTTCAGATGCAAAAGCCTCTAAGTGCCATTTGAAATTTTCTTCTAAAATGATCATTTTTATCAAGCTTGTATATTTAAGTTCAGTAATTTCACTTAAATGGCAATGAAGATTATCTATTAATTGTCATTTAAGTGAAATTACTGAACTTAAATATACAAGCTTGATAAAAATGGTCATTTTAGAAGAAAATTTCAAATGGCATTTAGAGGCTTTTGCATCTGAACTCTTTATATAAATATATATATATATATATATATATATATATATACACACACATACATACATATATATATATATATATATATATATATATATATACATATTTATCGGCTTGTTGCAAACCTGACTACCCAGGATTAATTACGAACCCCTTAAAAATAACTAACGGCAGGACCTTAAAAATAAAAAATGCAAGACAAATTGCAACAAAGATGTGTGTCTGAACATGTATGGCTATAGACACAATACTTATGGAGCAAACAGTCTAACAGATTACCACTTGTTTGCTTGGACCAAACGTTGTTATTGTAGACAATTCAAATGTAAAGTTTTTGTTTAGACCTTTCACTGAGAACAAAGCTTTCTCTATCCTCAAGTCTAAGCCATAAAACCTAAGAGCAGTTCCCTCAGATAAATAAACTACTCGACGACTCAAAACTGCTAATACTCTAACTGACAGTCAAACAAATCCTGTGGACGGCTGGCTCGCATCCAGCCCTTGCATGCGCTGGCATATCCATAAGGCTGCGATGACTGATTAGCCGCAGCTGGTTTGATCTAGTTCATGTTAACTAGTTTACAGGGTTATGCAATACATGATCTAGGCCAGGCCATTGCTATAAGTTAGCTACTATATATGCAATATATGATGCATACGTTCTAGTTCTAGCAATACTAATTCAGTATTATTAAGACGGAAGGTAGAAGAGATGGGGGGTCAACAAAGAGAAGTGCGGGGAAAGAGAGAGAGATTTTTTGTTTTCACAGCTGGGCTGAAGTCTTGTTCCCACCCTTTCTGACAGCAGTTCCCCTTAGGCGCCTTGCGTTGGCTTCCTCTCAAACACACACATATATATGCACACACTTGGCGCGGCAGAAGCATGTCATCTTTACTGACCTTGCAGAGATTTAAACACCTTTTGCTACTCCGCTGGACAGCGCTCGGCTCAAAATGCCTCCACAGTCTGTAGAGCATAGTAATTACATCCTAAACCCTGAGGGTGTGTGTGTGTGTGAGTCAGTATTTCACTGTATCCTCATAATTTCACCATTTTTCAACATATCCAAACAACGGGACCTGATTAGAAATTTCACATGCTAAAAAAGTTGTGAGAGAAAATCTATGTTGTTTAAAAAGCAGAAAGCACTTTGATTCATGAGACCTAGTCCTGAAGATAGGCTCAAATTTCAAACAGTATTTAACAAGTAAAAAGGTCTGAATGCCATTGCATTAGATATATAAAACAAACTGGCAATGGGAAACACAAATGATGTAGGATCTCTTCTCTTCTCACATTAGCAAGGCTTGTTTTTCTCAACAACTGGTGTTTTGGTATTTTTTTAGTGGATGTACTGTCAAGTTCACACAGGTGAACCGCAGTTCATCACATTAACTATGAACATGTTGTTTATGCACATCTACAGTATATCTTGTATCTAATATTCTATGAAACCCTAATATTGTAAAGTATTATCACAATTTAAAATAACGTATATTGTAACATGAATAATGTAATTTATTCCTGTGGTGCAAAGCTGAATTTTCAGCATCATTACCCAAGCCTTCAGAAATCATTCTAATATGCTGATCTTAAAGGAGAAGATCACTTTTATAAAAAAAACTTTTGCTGATAATTTACTCACCCCCATGTCATCCAAGATGTCCATGTCATATTTCTTCAGTCAAAAAGAAATTTTTGTTTTTTGATGAAAACATTCCAGGATTTTCTCCATATAATGGACTTCAATGGGAACCAAACGGTTCAAGGTCCAAAAGGCAGTTTCAGTGCAAACTGCAAACTGTTCAAAGGGCTTTAAACGATTCCAGACGATGAATAAGGGTCTTATCAAGCGAAACGATTGCTCATTTAAAAAAAATAACAAAGTTTAAGTTTTATAAGCTCAAATAGTCGCCTTGTTCTGTGGTGTGTGATTCGAACTTGTTCATCAAAATGAACGAATTTTTTCCAGAGTCAACTCATTCATTTCGTTTGTTGAATGAACCAAATGACACAAAAAAAGATTTGTTCCTTTTGATAAACGTGTTCGAACAGGAGAGTCACGATCACAGAAAAGAGCAAGGCGACCACTTGAGCTTATAAAACTTAAACTTTGTTATTTTTTTTAAATGAGCGATCGTTTCGCTTGGTAAGACCCTTATTCATCGTCTGAAATCGTTTAAAGTCCTTTGAAGCTGCACTTAAATGTCTTTTGGACCTTGAACCTTTGGTTCCCATTGAAGTCCATTATATGGAGAAAAATCGTGGAATGTTTTCATCAAAAACCTTAATTTCTTTTCGACTGAAGAAAGAACGACATGGATATGGATGACATGGGGGTGAGTAAATTATCAGCAAAAGTTTTTTTAAAAGTGAACTACTCCTTTAATGACCCCAAAAGATATGTTGAATGGTAGTGTATCTATATAAGGGAATCATTTAAATATCCACTTCAAAATATAATCAAATTATCGGTCACGGATAATCTCAAAATGGCCAAATATCGGCTAAGTGCTCAAGCTGACCATCACTATAAAACACACAAAATACCAATGGCAAGGCGTTTCAAAATGCAAGATGCAACTGAATCAAATGCACATGTACTTACTCCCATAATCTTGCTCCTCTGCTCCACATCCTCCCACATGGAGTGGACGATGTAACGGCACATGTACTTCCCAGCTCTGCCTTCCTGCCGCATCCGGACCAGACACATCCTGCCAGAGAAGAGCAGAGCAGAACGCTGACTCAAGACAGCCTGACAAGCCGAGAGCCTGTGTCAGGATCTGCGTAACCAGGAGATCAGCCAGACAAAACACTCACAGAGAGGAAACGTCTGGGTTAAATAGACAGCATCTGTGTGACGTTGATTACCACAGAAACTTTTTTTTTTTTTTCAAACCGAGGCAAGAATTGAAAATATTTTCTGTGACATTATTACATTTGAAAATGATTGCTTTATATTGTAGATGATAAGAAGGCGTGAGTGCATGTGTATGCATGAATGAACTACTGGCTGGTTTGACTAATTTCAGACAGTGTTTTCTCAGTCCATGTTTCTCTGCACAAACACAGTTAGTCATCAATGCGAATGCACGGTTGCACACGCATACACAAAGTGCTTTTAACTGGAAGTGTTGGCGCTGAACCGCCACCATTAATCATAAGTCTCGTTCTCAAATAATCAGTGCATCAAATAAGCCAAGGAAGCAGAGAAAGTAAAAAAAACTTGAATATAGGAAACTTAACTAAACAAAGAGGAAAGACTGCAGAGGATAAAAGGTATTATAATCTTTTAAGACTAAAATCAGTGCATAAAAGCACATACACACACACAAAATTAAATAAGTTGCAATCTCTGTGTCGAAAAAAAAGACTTGTTTTGCTTTGTATGCAAGTATGGTTGCGCTCTTCAGAATGAATAGGTCTACATTTGCAATCCATCTAGTTGATGAATATTAATCAACTCGTGATTTGAATAACCAATCAAGGATTTGGAATTTGCATGACACAATGTCGCAGTTCAAACCAAAACGGTGTCCAAAAACTCACCAAACGTGGAGCTGTGCCACCAAGAACCAGGAGTTAAGCGTGTCGGGGAGAGAGCACTCTGGGAAAAAGAGAGGGAGAAGAGGGCATTAAAGGGGGAACAAGAAAACACAACATGTAGCCAAACCAATGCAAACTTGGGCTCCGATTCCAAAACCGCTATTGGGTTTACACCTGTTTTTTCCTCAGCTAAAGAAAACAACGTAACACAGCTGTAAAGTGCCACATAAATCTTTCAGGTGCTGCTGAAAAGGTCCCTTAATGCTCATTTCATCATTTCGGATAAAGTGAGGGGTGTTTAGGAGTTCTTCAAAAAAAAATTAAATGAGCATGACATAAAACTCATAAGCCATGAGTTTACAAAAAAATAACCTGAAAAGATTCAGGGCCACATATACTTACTTTCAAAAAATTCGTCATAGTTGATTCTTTCTACACAGCATGTGTACATGCGCAAGGCAGCTATCTTAATTTTCTGCAAAAGAAGAGAGACGTTTGTGACACACATGATCAAAAAGCCACTCAATCCGGTGTGATCAAAAGCAGAAACTGATGAAATTGGTCAAGACACCACGTTTTCCGTCCGTTCTAGCGAGCCAAACATTTGCCCCAACGTTAAGCTTAAGTTTTAGACAGCCATGAAGCTGATGACTCTAACATGGAAGGTCATCTCGAATTTCACAAAGTGTGGCCCCTGCTTTTGAAAACACAAAACAGGTAGCGGTACAAAAATGAAGTCATCATTCCAGAGCCAAAACTTGATAGTGTTCACTTCACTGTCGAGTCGTTTGAGGGGTTAATGGGAAATGCAACCAAAGACGGTGCCGGAAAACTACTAAATTCAACTGAACATGCAAAAAATCTAGTTGATGATACCTTTGTGTATAAAAATATGCCTATTTTTGCATGATAAATAGGCATATTTATGCCTAAGGATAAATATAAATATTTAGGACAAATATAATATAAATATAAATATTCAAATATATATATATATGTAGGATCTAAATATAAATATTTAGGATAAAGGATAAATATTTATGCCAGATATGCCTAAGGATGCATGATATATCGACCACCATATCAGTATCGTCCTATTTACGATCATTTTTTAATGTTATCTTTATTTAAACTAAAAAATTAGCGCTATTCTTAAGGACTATTAAACGTTTTTGCATTGTGACATGCATTATGGATGATTACGTGTAATTTCCAGTATTATTCTAAATGGTGAATCTTATTATATTCTCATAACTGGAATAAAATAATGAATATCTAAATTAATATATCATGAATTTTTCCCACATTCCACTAATAGAAGCAAGATTTTTGGGACTGCAGTAATAAAAAAATAAAGAATGAGGAAAAAAGCAAAAGAATTTGATAACGTTCATCTTTTAGCAAAATAAAATTGTATTTATTTCTGTTGATTTTGGCGTGAAATATACCCTGGACATGTGTAAGTTCTAGGGATGGAGCATGAGGATTTATTTTGGCCGATGCCAATTTTTAGAAACAACTATTGGCTGATTACGACATTGATATTTGTCATTTGCATTTTTGTCATTAATATAGATTACTGTTTTGATCATGTTTTAAATGAGCAAAATTCAATAACACATGCATTAAGGTACACACGCTAGTTTATTGCTGCATCAAATCCTTTTCATAGGACATGGATTGGATCTATTTATCAATTCAACAGGCCAACAGCATATGAGAGGCACAGTAAGATAAAAACAAGAACAAAATACAAATATATGACAACTTTCAGAGGTTATTTTTATCATCAAATATTTTTTAACAACATCATTAACTCATACTTGACTGTTAAATATCTCTTTAATAAATAGAAGTATACAACTCAGTGCCTATGAGTTGCAGTGCCTATAGCCTTTATGTTGATAGTTTTAAATTGATCAAAAATCATCCGATAAATATCGGTGCTTATCTAGCAAGTTCTGTGGAATTCACATCAAATTTTATGAAAGTGACTGTGAACAAATGATCCAATATCAAAAGGGGACTATTTAAAAAAAAAGACTGTTTAGTAACATTAAATTTACCCATTTGTTGTATTTGAGGGGTCCAGTGAAGCCCATAGCCTCGATCAGCTTAGTGAAGGCCCCCACCTCTTCTTCTGTAGTCTGTGCGGTCTCTTTAACAGTACACAGCTTGGAACAGAAGAAATATGTCTTATATTAGAGCTATATAAAACATTGATATTGACACATGGGCATCTGGCAAACTGAAAGCATGAAGACAAATCAAAATAATACAAAAGCAAATGTATTTGGGGGGGACCTTTTCAGTTAAAATACCAACTCAAGTCGCATTTTGAAGGATCTCTAAGGTTTTTAATATTGACAAATAGCCATTATAGTGCCAAAAGCATCAACTGTTCCTGTTTAAGATCAGCATTTCACAATGTCCCTGTAAATCTCAACTCAACCCAGGTAAATTTTATGGAGGAATTGCAGTGAAAATATTCGGCTAATTCCCCCAAGCCACCACTATGGATGCAATAAAACCTTCCCCAATGGATTTCTCACAGCAACTTTATGTTTTATTGCTATGATTGGGAATACTGCTAAACTAGTAGAAGTTTAGTAGACTTAATCAGCACCTGCCCTTTGGGCTCATATATAGGGAGGAAATGATTACGGTCAACATATAGCAGTCAAACGTTGGTAGAAAAAGAAAAACTCTTATTTTTTAAAGCTAAAATTATCAGAGATTTGATTTGTCTACATTTTTAGCAACATTCCCATATTACTTCCATTTGTGTGATTTTGTATTTTTGATAACTATCATTATGATATTATAATAATAAAATAAATGGTACTAATAAAGAAAAACTGTATTTGTGCAAAGTTTGACTGGTACTGTATTTCATGTTTATGACACCACTGATTCAAGAACAGGTAAAATGTGTCAAAACAGTTTACACTGTAACAATGACTCTGAAAAGTCTTTTCTTACCTAGATATTAATTGACATTCTTTTGCGATCAAAAACAAATTACAACCCAATTTCTCATAAATGTAAAATAAATGTCTCTGAACATTTTATTTTTGTAGTACAAATCATTTTCCGCAATGGGAACTCTCGTTTTGTTACTGTAATAAAATTATGTACTTAGTTTTATTATCCCACCTACACATGAAGTTTCCAGAGATCAAAATGGATCCCTTTGACTGATTTGAAACTGGATTCCTTAGCTTGAGAAATAACTGGACAACTGAGATAGGAAAAGGCGGCACACACACCTCTCTAGTGATGTGAAGAGATCGACATTGAGAGAGATTGGGGACCCAAGCATTCGCTGTTATCCGGCAAGCCACCAAAGCCCTGGACTGACACGCAGCTTGTACAATGACCTAGGAAGCAAAAATATCTTGATAAGTGCTTTCCATTTTCAATCTAGTTTGAAAAAAAAAAAAACTAGACTACTGACTACTGCTTATCACTTAATTGTCTTAATATGACTGATAAATCAACAGATCAAGAGGAGTACATGTATGCAAATGTTCAAAACTGGAACATTACTAGTAAGTTAGGTAATACGAATCAGGTTTGAAAGATTTAAGGCACAATGCACTGAAGATAATAACAATAATAATAATTACAAGATGTGCTTTCATAATCTTACACATATATTGGAATATTTACAATGTTTGCATAATGTCACGTCTGGTGCAGTAACGTACAGGTTAGGTCAGACTTACTGATGTCCATCATTATGTAATAAATAATGTAAATAACTCCAAACAACATTATAATGTCAGTCTTAGAACGTAATATGAAGATAACATTTTAAAGGACCGCAATATAAACCCCCTAGGTGACGTTACTGTATTTTTGTATGTATACGTTTCTATAAATTACCTTTCCGAGGACAGCTCTCGATGCTGAAGCGTTTAATAACTGTCTAACGGCGGACTGCAGCGGTCGCCGATACATGGTTCTGCTAAAATCGCAATAGTTGAGTATTATTGTAACTATAAAGCAGAATCAGTGATTGATACTTTCTAACACGTTTTGTAACAGTTTGTTTTTGTCCCTCCCCTTTTACAGCAATGTCAAAGAATATGTCCCGCTCCTAAAATGGTCCGTGTGGAAATCAGAGCTGTGGATTTCAGCGCTGTGGAATATAGTTCCGCTGGGTGAGGAACCATCTGAGGGGTTTGTTATTGTTAGTTTGTTGGCAGTAACGCCTCACAAAGTAAGCTTCGCCATCATTTTTTCCAATACAATAAATCAATTTAGTTTCCCGTTTCCACCACTTGTGTTGCTTGACGAGGCATACCTTGGAAAAAAAAAAGTCACAACACAGATTTTAATCAAGTTTTATAGTAATTAGACCAGCTATCTACACTTACAATACACAACACAATAATTTTAGATGGTAAAACCATGGAACATAATTTCATGGTATTTACATGGTACTCCAAGACACATATGCACTGTTTCACAGATAAGGCTCATTGTTCAGCTGTTTTAACTGAAAGCATCTTGCATTGACATATCTTAAAATATGTCAATGCCATTGTTTTATCTCAAGATGCACACAAGTAATGTTCTTTTTTCCAAGACAAAAAAAAAAGTTACTTAAGACCCGGTTTCAGAGACAGGGCTTAAGCCAGGATTAGTTCATATTCAGGATTAGGACATTTATATATTTTATATATAGCTTTTATAAATGTGGCTTATAAACATTACTGGTGCATTTTAAGATATATCAGTTGCTTTCAGTTAAAACAGCTCATGCATTTTAGTCTGGGACTAGTTTAAGCCTTGTCTGTCTAATACTAAAATGGTACAAAATTGTTGTTCAATGGTACATTTGGTACTTTTTGTGTTTATTGTATAATATATTATTATTATTAGCAAGTAGCTATATAAAAAACTGGTTTCATAGTGATGATAGCAAAAGTTAGTAAAAGGAAATCATACCATGGTATTTTTTGTGGTATGTTGTTTTTCTCATAAGCTGTGGACCCTATGAACTGAACTGCATTGCATAGAGATGTTTAGTGTTTTGGCAGCGACAGGTGAACAGCTTGATGATGTCAGACAGTGGCATGCGCCTGACTGGCTGCTAAACAGAGAAATCGCATCAGTCGACATGACTAATGACTGGCTGTAGTCTGTACTAAAGATTAATGTTGAATAAGTACCTGGCTTCACAGCTCCCGGGCCACAAAATAAGCAAGACTACGCATTGCTGCGTCCACAAATTGTTCAAAGTCACCCGGGCATCGAAGCAACTTCCTGCCTGGCTCCATCCAAAAATCACAAAAATATGTAATGCCCCTTCTGCATGAACGATTTAGAAAAATAATACACAGAGCCCCCTCCTTCTCTGTATGGCACACACGTAAAACACTCCGGCGCTTTGAACTAGGGATGTTTTCACAGCAGGGAGTCGATGAGGTAATGTTTGAGTTGTCTTTGCGTAGCTTTCCGAATGACTGTTTATGCTAGATGAGAAGTTCTTCCTCATCGCTGTGGAGCTTTAATGTCACAAGTCCCTCTGTTTCTACACAACTCAGGAAGGAGAATGTCACCGTTATTACCAGTGAAATATTTGTCTAGCTTTCACTGCTTTCACCTTTATGCCTTCAGGAAACAGTGGTGGACTGTACAGCATGGTAGTATTATAGCTGGCCTCTTGAGGAACTGCCTAAATGTTGTTCATCCCTATGTCACCCATCCCTGAAAAAACAAGCAAGCAGTTGGGTGAATTCATACAGGACATGATGTGTGTACAACATATTTGGTTCTTGTCTGTTATGCACAGACTAAAAAGTAATTTTTATGACTTGTGACCAACATACAGTTTATAATGAAAGAATGAGTGCTTCATTCACTAACTCAAGGTCGTGTCAGCAAACAATGGAAGCACATTTATGCTTCAGAGTAAATATGAGTATACAAGTAATTGTGATGATTTTAAAGGGGTGGTAAAGTATGATTTCTAACTTTAGTTAGTGTGTAATGTTGCTGTTTGAGTTGTGTTTACTGACTCCGTTTGAACATTAAAGGGAGAACAGTTTCTGTAATTTGAGTGAGGAAATCGCAGCACTAGCTCTTGAAACCCCGCCCTCTGCAGCAGCTCATTTGCATTTAAAGGGCCAGACACAAAACGGTGCGTTTTTGCAAATCCTCAAAAAGTGACAACTTTAACAAGCTATATAAAAATATCTGTGGGGTATTATTTTGCATCTTGTGAAAGTAGCATTTTACCACCCCTTTAAGACTAAATGAGACGATCTCAAAATGTGAATTTGTATATCAAGTTGTGCCAATCACACGTTTTCGCCTTTATTTACCTTTATTTCACGTAATTGCGACTTCCACTTCTCAAAATGTGCCTTTGTATTTCACAATTGCAACTTGATTGTATGCTTGCGTCTTTATTTGTCACATTTTTTACTTTATGCATTGCATTTGTGAATTTATTTCTCATAATTGTGCCGTTATTTGTTTGATTAATGACTATTTCTCGCTTTTAAATCTCGCAATGTGACTTCATATCTCTGCAACTTAATCTTAATTGCATTGGTCTCACATTTGCATCTTTATTCCTATTTCATGGCTTTATTTCTCGCACCTAGTACTTGATTTCTCCTAGATGTGACTTCATATCTCGCAATGTGACTATTTCTCACATCCGCACCTTTGCCTACTGACATTGCAACTTTAAATCTCAAAATGTGAATTTGTATAACTCAAAATTGGGACATTTTACATTTGCAGCTTTATTTCTCATAATTGTGACATTTTTAACTTTATTTCGCAGTTACTTATTTTATTATTTACTCAGAATTGGCTTCCATGATACATCTCAAAACACAATTCATACACTTCTAGGTAATCATAACTCATATTATTGTAAATTTTATTTTAAATGGTAAGTCTGATCATTTGTGTACAATTTCATCTGTGTTTTACTCACATGCATGCACATTTCTCTCACAGATACAGTTATAGCTTATCTTATTTTACAGTCTATGCTCTTAACCCATTGATTCCTTGAAAGGGTTCATTTCAAACCCGTCTTGACTCAATGAGAGCAGAAAACAAAGCGGGCCTTTTTCCTCAAGTGAAGCGAGGGCTGCCTTCTCCAGCATGTTTGGATTAATAAGGAGTGATTGATGAAGACAGGAGAGGAAACGTTTGATTCCTGCTCTGCTCCCGTTCCTGTGAGAAAAACCATGGGAAAGAGAGCTATAAATAAGACGTGTGGGTTCATGTGCAACGACCATCCCGCTTAGGCACGTCGTGGGTGTGGGGTGTGTGTGAGCGAGAGTCGAAGTGTGTCAAGTGTGTGTGCGTTGTCAGTATGTCAATTTGGCATGAAGGACAGACTGGCGACAAGTTTTGGAAACAAGGCAAGGAAAATATTGACCAATCATGCACAGCAAATGTCAATACAAAAGCTTCAAGTGTGCACTTTCGTTGCAGAATAAGTCCATTACTCAAACGTTCACAATAATGCACTGAGTTCAGTGAGGTGAAACATGTTAATAGCTTTATATATTCTGTATTATGTTATTATATACAAGTATGTATTTCTTTCTCCAGTATTTAACTCCTGAATCACCCAGAGACGCATCATTTGGGCTATAAGGTTTGCAAGGCCACACAGGAACTAAGAAATATGTAAATATACTGTATGGTGTCCACAGTCGGTTACAAGCCATAAAAGCATGAAAAGGCTGTTGCTACAGCTTGGTCCGCTTTAAGGGAACATCACGTTTTCACAAATGTTGACTTGTCCTAAGTGTACTTCAATGTTTTTTAGCTTGACTGAAGTACTTGTCTAAAAATGTGGCTTTTATTTAGACACCCTGAAGCCAAAATCAACTCCAAAGATCCCAAACCAATCATGTTTTGTCATCCGAGATAACGGAATTTGAAGATAAAAACGTGACCTTTTCCATAAAGTCTAGTTGCACATATCATAAAAAGACAGAACTCAGCACATGCGAAGTTGAAAGGTCAGCACATATCATTATATTTCACTCATGTGACACAGATGGAGGTGAAACAACAAACCCGGGCCTAATTAGCTGGCCTGTGTGTAAAGTTTAGACTTAGAAAAATAAACCCCCACCATAAAGAGTTGCGGGGTACGGCGTAGAGAGGTAGGGTGGAGGTGTGCCCACAAGCAAAGATTTCCTGAGTTCAAAGGTTGGCGATTTGATTCTAGAAATGCTTCAAAATGGACTCTTTTTGTCACAGCTGATGTAAACAATCAAACAAGTGTTAGCGCTGAACATCTTGTTCTTGACAGCTGTGTTAACAAATTAGCATAACAAACTACAGCTGGATAAACTTGTTCTGAAGCTGTTTTAAATGTAATGTTGTATTATGTGATATGTGCAAATTATAAAATTGATCGCATATGTCTGAGCGGCTTAATGACGTTCTTGCTTACAATATTCAATATACGATCCCTGGGAATTGAACCCATGACCTGATTTAGCCTACATTATTAATTGTAATGCACATTCCTGGTTTCTAATTCTTTAAAATTCATTTCTGGTGCACATATATTTCTTTAAAAAGTTCTTTTTTTAAATGAAATCTAAATGCAGTAGTTTGTTTCTCAAAATGCTGGGTTGTTTTAACCCAACTTTGGGTCAAATATGGACAAACCCAAACATTGGGTTAAAAATATAATTAAAAAATGTAACCCAATGGCTGGGTTTGTGCATATTTGACCCAAAGTTGAGTTAAAACAACCCAGCATTTTTCCTTTTCAAATGATGTTATGAATGCCTTTTCAAACCCTCATATACAAGCACTTGTATTATTTTTGATAGTAAGAAACAGTTTTCAGTCACAATCTTATATTTGATCAAATCAGATCCAAAAATCCAGTCAAATTTATGAGTTTGGGGTTAGTAAGATATTTTTTTTTGATAACTTCCTTACAACAAAGGCTGCATTTATTTAATAAAATACAGTACAAATACAGTAAAAAACAGTAATATTGTGAATTATTACTACAATATTACTGCCCAAGAAAATATTATTATTATTTATTTGTAGTAAATGCGCTGCTTAATATTTTTGTGAAAACTGTGATATATTTTTTAGGATTCTTTGATGAAAAGAAAGTTCAAAAGAACAGCATTTATTTTTTTTTTACATTATAAGAGTATTTTCTGTCACTTGCTTAATAAAAGCATTGGTTTCTTAAAAAAAACAACAACAAAAAAAAAGAAAAAAACTGACCTTTTTATTGGTAGAAAAAAAAAATACTTCATGTTGATTTTGCCTATTATTTGGGTATCTTTGCACACTATTGTGGTCAATTTCCCTTTTTTTTCTTTCCAGAGCCAAAATTTCACCTTGGGTACCTATGGATTGCTAACACATAAACATTTACAGTCCAAATATCAATTTGGTAATCACTTATCTAAAGGAGCAGTCAACGTACATTTTAGCAGGTGCTTTGTATTGCTATTGGTATCTCTACCAGTTGAGCAAGAGGATAATTAGCCATGAGCAATAGCATAGCTCTGTTCTTAGTCATGTAGGATTGAGGCGAACAACATCACGGCTATCTTGAATGTTTCGCACTAAAAAGGAAACTTGGAGAGGTCGAGAAACGCCAAGAATCTACATTCCCTCTCGAACCGTTGGCGCGAGGTGAAGAAAGGTTAGCACTGACCCTAATACTTCTTTAATTGGTTGACTTCAAATTAAATTTGCATTAGTTTATAGCTCTCAAAACAATCGCCCCAGGGCTTCATAAACAGCAAAACACTGGCAAACAAGTCCAAACGCTCTCTCACAAGTCAAATCTCGGAACTCGGCATGCTGTGTGAGGTTGGCCAAAGTTATGGTGAGGATGTTTGGCAGGGGCAGTATTGACACTACAGCTACTCACAACATGCCTTGTTGAATCTTGGAGTGCAGTGTGTTTCAGTTGACTGCAAAGGTCATTTAGGTCCACCCAGTTTCCCAAGTGAGTATATAAGGGTATCACTCAGCTATGTGGCACTCGGGCTGTATTATTATTTTTAGAGGTGGTATAAATGTGATATTTGGCCCTTTATCCTCCCACACTAGATCTGGACTATATTACAGATAAATGTGGCCCAAGATCTGATTGTCACATTGAATCTGACATTTTCAATTCTGATCTTTGACACCTTAGTCGGATATATCCAATACGTAAAGATTTATAGGCCTATGTCAAATAATGAATGCTGTTCTGCTGTTCCGAATCCTGAAAAAAAAGTTTCCACAAAGATACGAAGCAGCACACAACCGATTTCAACAATGATAATAATTAGAAATGTTTCTTGAGCAGAAAATCTGCATATTAGAATGATTTCTGAAGGATCATGTGAGTAATGATGCTGAAAATTACATATAAATTAGCCTACATTTAAAAATGTATTCAAAATTGAAAACGGTTCTTTTGAATGCTAATAATATTTTATAATATTCCTGTTTTTACTGTAATTTTGATCAAATAAATGCAAAAAGTGCCGAAGTTATGATGTCACTTTGTAGGCCAAAACGCGGAAGTGAGTTAGCATTTTAGCACTTCCGGTTCCCTCGCCCTAAAGTCTATGGCTGTGTCCGAAATCTCCACTCAAACCACTACTTCCTACCTCCTATGTAGGGGGTGGAGAGTAGAGCACTATATAGTGAGCTCACCAGCATAATAGAAACACCACTTTCGGACACTACTCGATTGTCTCGTCTCGGCTCCGTTGATTACGTCATTGCTGTCGCCCGTCCGTCTTTTTTACGATCAGCGCAATGGATGATGGTATGTAGGGCTTGGGGTAGTGACCAAAACGGTTGTACATTACTTTTCAAAATGCATTATGGGATACATTGAGTGGACTATAGGGTATAATAATCACTATACATTCGGACAGCACTACAAAATGGCGAGCTCACTATATAGTCCACTATATAGTGAGTAGTGGGAGATTTCGGACACAGCCTATGGGTTTTTGCTAAATCGCAAAGCTGATTGCTAAATCGTTTTGATCTATGGCATAAAACACATCAGTTATAACCTGCTTGTGTTTTTTTAAACTTTATAGTGTCTTTTTTTTAACATTTTGGATGAAGATAAAGATTATTTTGATAGTCAAAACGTGTAAGGGTCACAACTCTTTGTTGAACACAGATCTTATTTTTTGCGATTTTCCAAAAGTCTATGGGGAAAATGCATAGCTTTTCAATCGAGGGAACCCATGCGCCGCTAGCTTCCGAGTTGTTCAACAAATTGACGTCATCACTTCGGCACTATTGAGCCGGAGAGACTTACAAACCCCCCAAAAAATTACAGAACGTTTACAAACGTTTACACAGTAGTGTGTATATTCACTAAGAATGCCCACTCTTAATATAGTAAAGCACAGTTGACATTTACTAAACTGTTGGTAGGGTTGTATCTTGTCTTAACTTACCATCTCATACAAAGTATGTGTGATAACACACTAAAACCTCACACATGTTGCTATTCAGTTGCACTAAAACAAAGAAGTGGATGCATTTGTTCATAGTTTCCTGGCTCGTGGCCTGTCATGCTTAGGTGAAAAGACATGTCATAAACACCCTTCCTAATAAAAACCAGCACCCAAACATCTGAGAGACACCAACCTGCCATTGCTGCTCGCACACCCCAACCAGGGTGTTCAATCAAGGATACATTTTCAATAAAAGTGATTTTAATGTTTTCCAGTTGCACCATCCTCTCGTTTTGAGGCCGTGAGCTTATTTTCGACACAATGATTGGGGCATTTCAACGCATAAAATGCTTTTCTCTCACTCTTACGCTCCGAACTTTTCCCTAAAAGCATGATGGGCTGCCAACAGCCGCTCCAACACCACCAATTACTTCGACATCTCGCTGCGAAATTGTATATCACACAATTACTCTACAGAGAATCAATTAACGGACTTTGGTGCTGAAAGCCGAGATGCTGAAAACCTCGGCAATGTGACTCGACAGCACTGGCGGGAACGTGTTTGCATGCGTCGCTTAGCTTGGACTAAACGGTGGCACGGCCACGCGTGTTTTGCTTGGCAGCGCCTGCGGGCCCTGTACACAACACACAGCGCTGACCTCATATCTTTCATGTATTTGGTAACACAATAACAACTCGGCAAACGCTGCACAGGGTTTAAGGGGCTCAGAGAGACCGCCAGATCTGACGCGTTGCCCGAAGCTGTGCAACACTCACTCAGCGCTAATTGCGAAGCATAACAGGCCTATTTGTGAAGGCGCATGTAATGCACGAGGTGTAAGTTAAGTGCTGTTGAGAGGCGCGTGGCTAATGAAACGCTCAACAATTTATCAGCCTCTATAAATCATTCAACTCACTACCGCAATATGGCTTAGCCTAATAACGTCTCGATTTGATTATCTTATCGAATGAGCATATGATTTATTAGATAAGCCCCGTCTATATTTGCCATGCTAAAACACAGTATAGGCCTAGAGTTATTATACAAAAAAACAAACAGTGGTAACTTAGTAGGCCTATTACTCACCTCTTACATGAAAAACTAAACAAAATGACACTCACACTGTTTGAAGAACATCCTATATTAATCTACTATGGGTTTACAGTTTTAACAATAACTTTATGGTGGCATTTGTTAGATAAACTGTGGTTGGGAGAGGGTTTTTTTGACTCCTTCCCTGAGAAAAATTGACTTTGGCAACTATAGTTTCTGCCAAAATACCACAGTTGCGGTAGTTACTACAATAAAACTGTGGTAACTCAGTATTAGTCACTAAAACAATAAATGAAACAATGACAGAAAGATCCTGAAGGTGTCTTACTCTGTTTAAAGAATATCCCATGTTCATGTTATTAAGGTTTTACGGTAGTAACAGTAATTGCTGTTACTATGGTATTTTAGCAAAACAGTGGTTGGTTTCAAGGGGTATTTCACTGTAGTGCCAAAGGCTTTTATGATGTTAATGTTAAAAATGTTCATTTCAAATGATCATTCCTACACTGTACAAAATGTTTGTAATTTATTTTTATAGACAAATACTATAAAAATGCTACAGTAAAACCTTTGGATAACTGTAAGATACCTTACAGTGAACAATTATAAATAGTTTACCATGTCATTATATGTAATTTTACTGTCACATTTATGGTTTATGGAAGTTAAAACTATTAATTACCATATCATTTATGGTGAAAAACAGTAAAAGCGCATTCCCAGTCCTTGTGACATCACACATAATTATATTTTGTATAATCTGGTTTCTCTTTAGATAATCAGTAATGTTACATTGCATTATTTTATTATTTTATATGTGTCATGTGTGTTGATGGTGTTTTTCCTGTGTTAATGACCATGTGCACCATCTAGATGTGAGAAAAGGACATTTTTATGAACAGACCATTGTCTGATGAGCTTTCTATTGTGTCACTTAATGAAATATACAGTTTTATGTTGTAAAATGTATAAGCATCCTGTAATAAAATACAGTTTTAAAACTACAAATAATTAAATAGAAATGGCAAGTAACACATTATCTTAGGTGTGAAATTTTAAAGTAGACTGAAATAGTTTTTTGGTTACACTTTATTTTGATGGTCCACTTTAGACCCTACAAACTACCTTTGCAACTACATGTCATCAACTAACTAGGAGTTAGAAAACTAGTAGACTGTTAGGTTAGGGTTAAAGGAGTAGTTCACTTCTAAAAAAAACTTTTGCTGATAATTTACTCACCCCCATGTCATCCAAGATATCCATGTCATTCTTTCTTCAGTCGAAAAGAAATTAAGGTTTTTGATGAAAACATTCCAGGATTTTTCTCCATATAATGGACTTCAATGGGAACCAAATGGTTCAAGGTCCAAAAGACAGTTTCAGTATAAACTGCACACTGTTCAAAGGGCTTTAAACAATTTCAGACGATGAATAAGGGTCTTATCAAACGAAACAATCAGTCATTTTAAAAAAAAAAAGAGATATTAAGCAGACAGTCTTCTAATATTTTAATGAGAGATAGTTGGCATGTAGTTGCAAAGTTATTTAGTAAAGTGTCTAAAGTGGAAATAAAGTGTTACCATATTTCTTGTAACATGTTCTCCAATAATCTTTGTTTATATATAAATTTGAGGGGAAAAAAACACAGTGCAGGTTATGAATAAACAATTAACTAATCCCAATGCCCGTCACCCTCAGCCTTTTTAAAGGCATACATTTGCACGCATCTGTTTACAGTTTGTAGACATGCTCTGGTTTGGCTGTGGGCATCTGAGTTGCACTCTGCTCCTGTAGCGCCGTAGGAGGCCGACGCTACTCAGTGGCTCCTTGTTTAGTTGCTATTTTATTACTGCTGCCTGTTTTTCATTGAGTGTCCCATCTGACTCTTTACAGTGGCAGCAAACAGCTCCCAAATGCAACACTAACGGTACGCCAACGTGGGACAATGCCGTTCCAGAGGAGAAGACATCAAGCAGGCCAGTTTAGGGGCTATAACGGGAGGGCTTGAGCTACTCGATACCCCCCCTTTAAGTACCAGATCCCCATTTCATACCCTGAATGGTAATTTAAACTCTCAAACAAGAGCGCAGCCCCTCTAAATAGGCGGCTAACAATATGGAGAGTTATTTAATAGCTCAGTTAAACCTTCAGGCAACTTGCTGTTCCTTCTTTTCTCACATGGTTGCATAACAAATGCCCATATTTTTGTTCTACCGACTTCTGAAATGCTTACCCAAGCCCTATAAACCGCAAGGAGACTTCTTTCTCCTCTAATAGCACTTCTGATAATAAAACGCCACACTTGAGTAAACGACGCATTGGTATAGTAAAGTTCAACTAGCGAGTGATGTCAGACAGGGTTCGGGGGGGGGGGGCGAGGAGCTTGTAAATGAACTGAATTGGCTCCTCAGTAGAGAATGACAGAGAGATATCTTACTGTCCGGCCATCCAGACGTAGAAATCGAGAGTAAACGCTGAGCTGGCCAGAACAGAGAGAGCCTTTTCAAGGGCAGCGGCAATAAATTGTGGTTTTTGACGTTTTGTTTTCTTTGCTCCGTTTGTTCAAAAATTATGATGGGGAACCGTCTCCAGAAAACTAAAAAGAGTCTTTCTGAAGATGTTTGCTTACCAGCGAGAATCTCTGCCAACTATTGGGCGCAGCTCAAACCAACCAAACTCTACTAACTAGACTTTCTGAAGTAAATGCAAGTGGTGTTTCACCTCTTCACCACGATGATTGCCAGGGCGTTCAGGAGGTATTTAAAGGGGTGGCTTACTACTTCTTTTCTTTGCATGATTGTGGTTATGGGGTGCAATATAACATGGATTCATGGTTTTTCTTTTTAAAAAAGTCTTATTTTTCATAAACTTCACGTTTATTGTAAGCCGCTTCCTCCTCTGTCATTTGAACGACCGGTTGACTTCCGGAGTCTATGAAAACACTCCCACAGAAACAGGCAGTGGGCTCAGATTGGTTAGTTTGGACCGGTGTGTTGTGATTGGCTAAACCGTGGATACTTCACGCCCATTACCTTTACGGGCGAAAGTTTCTTGTTGAATCCAGTATTGAATTCGTGGAGATTCTGAAAGCTGACTTTCGTAAAACGCGCAGCACAGAGCTAAATTATGATTAAATTATGATTGTAATTTTCAGGAACATAATCAAACATAAATTGTATCCATTGTTGATAAACAACAACATCCGTGGGAAGCCCGAACAAGACCTGACAGCTGGGTGAACATAACACACTTTCAATGAGCATCTAAGCATCTACTTTCATATGCCATAGCTTGTTTCTGCTTCTTTTTTGCCTGTGTTTTGATCCACAGATTCTGTACTCTTTCAGAAGACGTGTCATAGCGCCCACTACCGTATAACGGTAAAGCTGGAAATTTTCGTCAGTGTGGGGAAGTGCTGTCTCATAAATGACAGAAAATTCCGGCAATGGTGTTGATGTGTTGTCTCACAAATTATGGAAAATTCCAGCAAAGGTGTGGAAGTGTTGTCTCATAAATGACGAAAAATGGTGGGGAAGTGTTGTCTCATAAATGACGAAAAATGGCGGGGAAGTGTTGTTTCATAAATGACAAAAAATGGCGGGGAAGTGTTGTCTCATAAATGACGAAAAATGGTGGGGAAGTGTTGTCTCATAAATTACGAAAAATGATGGGGAAGTGTTGTCTCATAAATGACGAAAAACGGCGGGTAAGTGTTGTCTCATAAATGACGAAAAGTGATGGGGAAGTGTTGTCTCATAAATGACGGAAAATGGTGGGGAAGCGCTGTTTTATAAATGACGGAAAATTCCGGCAATGGTGGGGAAGTGTTGTCTCATAAATTACGGAAAATGGTGGGGAAGCATTGCATCATAAATTACGGAAAATTCCAGCAATGGCGGGGAAGCGTTGTCTCATTAATGACAGAAAATTCCGGCAATGGCGGGGAAGTGTTGTCTCGTAAATGACAGAAAATTCGAGCAATGCTGTTGAAGCGCTGTCTCATAAATTATGGAAAATTCCAGCAAAGGTGTGGAAGTGTTGTCTCATAAATGACGAAAAATAGCGGGGAAGTGCTGTCTCAAAAACGACGGAAAATTCCGGCAATGGCGGGGAAGTGTTGTCTCATAAATGACGAAAACTTGTGGGGAAGTGCTGTTTTATAAATGACGGAAAATTCCGGCAATGGTGGGCAAGTGCTTTCTCTCTGCTAGGTCTCGCTATGTTCTTCACTAATATACGGTTATGCCATGTGAGGGAACCAGTCTCTAGTATTTTCTTAATGTAATTTTTTTCTCGTCCTTCTTCTCGATTAGGTTTCCAAGGTCACCACTGTTATAAAGTTTCCGGTCAGAAGCGTTCAGAGGTGCATGACCCTCCCTGGAGCCTGAAACGCTTGGTGTTTGTTTGCAGCATGGTGCCCTGCAAAGCGAAAAGGAAGGAGCAAGGTCATCAAAATAACTCGAAACTCCTCTGCTTGAATTTATTGGCCCGAGGTAAGCGCTCTCAGCCTCCGCTGAGTCATTAAATGTAGAGCTGATAAGTTAAAATGAGTAGAGGGACGATGACATCATGACAGGGCTAAATGGTGTTTTATAGTGTTTCGTTTTCGCTTTGGCGAGAAGCGTCGAGTTCGGACGGAGGCTGCATGAGGGCTCGGGTGTGAAGGCCGATTGTGGGGTGATTTGTTTGTGTTGAGTTGTGTAAGTGCAGTGCAGTTTTTCATGTGATTTTGTTTTCACAAAAACCTAGAGATAAAAGATTGCTCGTCATATGCATAAACAAAAAAAAGAATCAAATGTCAATCATTCACTTCATAGAGGAGCCATCACAACTCATCAAGTTAAAGGGGAAGTGTGTAAAAGTATGAATATTCCCTATGTCTTCCATTTTAGGTGGAGTCTATGAACGCAGTGATGGGCGTCCTATTCCTAAAGGTAGACGTGGATCAGCTGAGAGTCAGCTGATGTGAGCTTGACTAACGTGACCTGCCAGAAATGAAAGCTTTAGTATAAGTTCTACCGGGAAGACTCAATTATTATTACCTTCTCAATAAATGGTTAATTGTTACAGTATTATGCTCCAGAGTCTTTCTGGTAGAACTGATGCTACGCTTGATTTATACAGATTTTTAGGGTAAACAACCTATGAATGTCTCTTTTGGAGCTGAAAATGCAAGCATTTTCTGAATCATTTCTGTATTTCTATTCAAAAATTCTGAACAAAACAATGAGTGCTCACCAATGCAAGACATGTCACCAATGCTAGGGTTGTACGGGGCATTGCATATAGTGTTGCTCATGGTTTCCTGGGTGTTCTGGGTAATTTTTCACATCTTTTATTTCCTACAAGGCTCAAATCATGAATCCGATTGCTTAGAAATGAAATAGCACAACTGTCATTCATGGCTGTATAGCACAAATGGTGCAGAATGAGTTATGTGACAACGGTGGGGATTTGAATGAACCCTTAACCTTGTGACAAGTACGAACACTAATATTGCTTAAATATACTACATTGCCTTTTAATCATTTAAGGAGGCTACGATATTAACCAGACTTGTTTCTTTGTTGTAATCTGTTGTTTATTTTCCTTTTCCAAATGCTGAGTGCATTGCCATTTAACAGAAATTCACATCAGCTGCCGTCTTGACAAGTTGTTTATCTCTCGAAAAATGCAAAGTCTTGAGTTAATTACGCAATCTTTTGCAAGAGCCCTGCTTCGTTTACCTTTCATTGTCTGCCGTGTTGTAAATTGTGTTTGACAGCAGAATTAGATTAAAACTCAAAGGCTTCCTCTCAGACCAGTACAAAATCATGTATGACAGCTTGTGTTGGGTTTTAGGCCCGTATCGAGAGTGATGGCTTTCTCCATGCTGTTTATGAGACATTCCATTACTTCCTTTTCACTGTTGGCGTTTTCAGTGGTTTAAGTTTCAGAAACAGTCGTGCAGCAGAGATGTGCAGGTGTGCCGGGCAATTTTTCAAAGTCAGGCTTTAGGTTGTAGCTTGCATATTTTGTAGCATATTGGCTACACAGTATTTAATTGTTTTTGATTTCATTTTACATTTTTATTCATTTAGCTGACGCTTTAATCCAAAGCTACTTACAATTGCTATATATGTCAGAGGTCGCCCGCCCCTGGAGTCTCTCACACCAAAGGCATGCGTCTTATCCACTGCGCCATCACCACGCCATTTCACAGTCTATACATAAAATACTGAAAATGGAAGTACAGTACCCTTACTGTAAAATGTATTCACAGTAACGTACTGGGAACAATTAGCGAGTAAGTTACTGTAAATACAACTAAAATCACAGTATTTAATTGCTTTTTGATTTCACAGTGTATACATAAAATACTGTAAATGGAAGTACAGGACCCTTACTGTAAAATGTATTCACAGTAACTTACTGGCAACAATTAGCCAGTAAGTTACTGTATATACAACTAAAATCACAGTATTTAATGGTTTTTGATTTCACAGTGTATACATAAAATACTGTAAATTGAAGTACAGTACCCTTACCGTAAAACACATTCACATAACTTACTGGGAACAATTAGCCAGTAAGTTACTGTAAATACAACTAAAGTCACAGTATTTAATTGTTTTTTGATTTCACAGTGTATACATAAAATACTGTAAATTGAAGTACAGTATCCTTACTGTAAAACATATTAGCCGTAACGTACTGGCAACAATTAGCCAGTAAGTTACTGAAAATACAACTAAAATCACAGTATTTAATTGTTTTTGATTTTACAGTGTATGCATAAAATACTGTAAATGGAAGTACAGGACCCTTACTGTAAAACGTATTCACAGTAACTTACTGGCAACACTTAGCCAGTAATTTACTGTAAATACATCTAAAATGAAAGTATTTAATTGTTTTTGATTTTACAGTGTATATATAAAATACTGTAAATGGAAGTACAGTACCCTTACTGTAAAACATATTCACAGTAACTTACTGGCAACAATTAGCCAGTAAGTTACTGTAAATACAACTAAAATCACAGTATTTAATTGTTTTGATTTCACAATGTATACATAAAATACTGTAAATTGAAGTACAGTACCCTTACTGTAAAACACATTCACATAACTTACTGGCAACAATTAGCCAGGAAGTTACTGTAAATACAACTAAAATCACAGTATTTTATTGTTTTTTTTATTTCACAGTGTAGGCCTATACATAAAATACTGTAAATTGAAGTACAGTATCCTTACTGTAAAACGTATTCACAGTAACTTACTGGCAACACTTAGCCAGTAAGTTACTGTAAATACATCTAAAATGAAAGTATTTAATTGTTTTTGATTTTACAGTGTATACATAAAATACTGTAAATGGAAGTGCAGTACCAACAAAAACAATTAAATACTGTGATTTTAGTAGTATTTACAGTAACTTACTGGCTAATTGTTACCAATAAGTTACTGTGAATACGTTTCACAGAAAGGGTACTGTACTTCCATTTACAGTATTTTATGTATAAACTGTGAAATACTGTAAATGGAAGTACAGTACCCTTACTGTAAAATGCATTCACAGTAACTTTCTGGCTAATTGTTGCCAGTAAGTTACTATAAATTTTACTGTACATTTTTACAGTGATGATAAGTGGAACATAGCAGGTTGTCTAAATTATTAAACCCAAACTGAATACCAAGAGCTGAAAGTCATTTCTAACTTTACTGGCAGTCCCAATACAGCGTTTCTAAACTGAGCAATATAAATGACTCTAAAGGACAAGTGAAAACCAGAGCAAACCGTTTCAACTCCACATTCCTCTATTCTTTGCAGGATGTCAGTCGCAAGATCTGCAGTGCATTACAGGAAAACATACGGAGCGTGTCATCTTTATCATCATCTTCATCCTCTACGTTACCAAATGAACAAAGAAATGTTCTTGCTTTTCATTTCCACCATCTATATCTGCGCAAGCACTAGCTGAAACAGTCCCTTGATTTTAAAGCAAGCAAGGAAGGAAGGAAACTCAGATTTTATGGTTTGCTTTGGGTGGGGGGCAGGTGGATGTATAGCCGCTCTTTCAACCTATAAGCCACGACGGGACGTTGTAAGTAAGTGATTTGAACGCCGTGTTTGTTTATAGAATTTGATCTAAGTTCATAATTAGCTTAAACCTGATTAGGCAAGAGCTAAAGAGAGGACAGCTGGAACTGCTTTTTGGAGAGAGAAGGAAAAAATGAAAAACTCAAGGTTTTTTCTTTCTCTTTGCAGACAGAGAAAGCCAATGTTTCTAATTCCTCGACTGATGGAACTCAGTTGGAAGAAAACTTTTTTTTGGAACTAGGTAAAGAAAGACACACACACACACACACACACATAGAAAATTAAACCATTTCTCATCTTTTCTGTGGAACACAAATGGGACATTTTTAAGAATGTCCATGCTGTTCTTTTCAACACAATTTCAAGCGCCAGAAAGGACAAAAAAAAGCATCATAAAATAGCCAATATGACTCAAAACAAGTCAAAAGTCGGGATACACTTGGTGCATAATGTTTATAATCACATTGACGTCAATCCTGACACACTTTAATGATGCAATTAAAAGGAAAAATTGGGTAAAATAATACATTTTTAATTAACTGAAATATTTTGATCAAAGCTTTCGACTATTTAGTATGAGATTTTCTAGTATATAAAATATATAAGCTAAAATTAACATGAAAACTATTATAAAAGCTAATTCAAATGATTAATACAACTAAAATAACACTGGTTGTTAATTAAAAATGTACTCAATCTGAAATTCAAGCCGTATTGGGTTGGAGAAAAAAATGGCCGAACAAGACATTTTGCATTTAATGAATAAACAACTTAAAATAGTTGAAACGAAGTTGTGAAACATTCGCTAAACATTTCCCTCGATTCTATTATTTTCGATAGAAAAATGTTCCTTCAGAGAATGTTATAAGCCTGGCCGTAGTTCAGAAGTTAACACGTTTCCTGAGCTAATAAAACCCTGTACACCTTGATAGCTGGTAGTCAAAAGTCTAGCTGGATCAGACCGATTATGTGTTTGAAAAAGAGTTTGTTGAGTTGAGGCAAAAATGGACACTTGTCGGCTTGTAAAAGGAGAGAGTGAGACAGAAAGGCTTGTGGGGGTTATGGCGAGTTCATAGCACTGATCTCTGGTCAGTGTTGTGTATTTCAGGTGTTCTCAGTCAGCACCACGGCTCTGTTCTCCCTTTACTACTTAGCGGTCAATGGGTATGTGAAAGGGCTCCTTTCTTTCAGCCTGCTACTCCATCAACTCCCTGCTTACTGCCACTCTCTCTCTCAGCCCTGCTACACTGCAAGGATTCATATAGTCACTGAAACCAAGCCAACCAAACAAAGACATCAATTATGCTGCTTTGACACTCCAGGTTTTACTTCAACACGCACATACGCACACATTTCTTTCATATTCCTCCATATTTCTCTCCTTCCTTCTTTTACACCTCTTAGGCATTCAGAATGGGCTGGCAAGCTTCAAAAGAGACTAAAGCACCATTAAATGACTATAGAAATCAACTGTGTACACTGATGGCATTGTTTATGTGCATGCTGTTTGCATTGTTATTCCAATAAATGTCAATAGCTCTGACTTTTCATGAATAAAGCAAATTTTTGATATGTTTTACCTCATCCAAGATGTTGTTGTTTTTTCCGCAGTATTTTCAATTTTGATATTTTTAGGTCGAATCGTTCTTGTCTGTTTGTCATATAATGGAGGTCTATGGTCACCACCTCAAAGAGCATGCACAGAGAAGTCCAAATTTAACATGATTTAATGACTTGTAAATGTAAATACACATTCATGGCCTAAGACACGAAACGAGTTGTTTGTGTGAGAAAACGAACAGTATTTATATCGTTTTTACCTCTTGTAATCACAGTCATGTCCAAGTGATCTGAGGGCATACAACACAGAAGCGGTGTGCAGTTTCACTACGTGAAATCTCAAGGCCCACAGAGAAGAAAATGAATAATTTTGTTTGTTTTTTTGCACACAAAAATGGTTTGAACAACATGAGGGTGAGTAATTACTGACAGAATTTTCATTTTGGAGTGAACTATCCCTTTAATGCATCATGTTGCCTTGATCTGAACTTTTCTCAGTTTCTTTTTTACACTACGTACATGTGAAAATGTCGAACCTAGCATGTCTTGAGGTGTCACGTTTAAATGCATACAAGCAAAAATCAAATTTGAGAGCAACGCCAGAGGGCAAGTTTACAGCAAATAAGGACTTCAGTTTCAGTCTGAGCTATCGTATGGCTTCAGAAGACTGATTTAGGAATTTAGCGCCTCTCTCCACTGATCCTCAACACTTGTCTCACCTCTCTTTTTCTTTATCGCTCGCTCTCTCAAGTGCTGGCCATACAGCATTGTTGTATGAGTCTCCATCTGGTTTCTATTGGTGAAGTTGAGAAGTCCAGGATGGAGTAATTGGCTGTTGGCCAGTGGATCTCTTTGTGGGAGACTGCGGACGGAGATATCTGGACTCAAGGAACCTGGGAGCAAAGAAACCGGTCAGGGTGTCACACAAGGACTGCTTCCATTCTGCCATATTGACAAAGATTGATGCTCAGCCAACAATCCAAACGACATATTAAACATAACATAGAACATTACATACAAATTAGAGATGGTGAAAAGTGCAGTTTGGTGAGATTGTTTTCTGTGGTTCTGCGCATTTTTTGTGGTTTTATACTAAAGGAAGATTGACAGATCATGAGAGTTTAAAGTCATAATGAAATTAATCCACAGACACATGTTATAGACTCTGAATTAGCATTATGAGGGCTTCATTATTTGAAACAATGAAAATAATTCCTCAGAACTAGAATTTCTACTACCGAATTCAACACCTGTTTCCGCTTTACTCATTCTGTTACATATAATACAACCTTCTGTACTTACTCTTTTTGACAAAATTGTTGTTGGTTAGATATTCATTACAGTTTTTTCCATAAAGTAAATGATTACGGAAGACAAGGATTTGCCGCAATTTACTTTTACGAGCAGATGTCTAGCAACAAATTATGCTTGTTAAACAGGAAACCTGTATTCTAAACTATTGTTTCTCCATAAAACTCATTGCAGATTGTAAATAATCCTCAGGTATGTCTGTGGGATCAGCACAACTATTCTACACGAACTTCTGTTGGGGCTAGAAGAGACTTTTAATTTGAAATTTAATTTCCTTGGAATGAACTTCCTGCTAGTAGAACGTTCAAGAAAACATATTTTCCCTTTTTAGTTTTTAGGACCAAACCAGGGGTGCGTTTTCGTTTTCCGAAAGCATCGCTAGACAACCATGGTCGCAATTCTGTCGTTAAAAATAAAGTTCAATGAAAATTGCGACCAACTTGCGACTATAGTTGGCTAACGATGCTTTCGGAAAACGCACCCCTGGTCTGTAACCAACATAGACATTGGGGGGCGACAAAATAACATTAAATATTAAAATCCTGCTTAGAAATCATTTTGTTAGAAATGAAAAATTTTGTGGAAATCATGACACATTTTTTGTATTCTTTGATGAAAAGAAATGTCAAAAGAGCAGAGTTTATTTAAAAAGAATATACGTTTTTGGTGACATTATAAATGTCTTTACTGACATTTTGAAGCATCCTTACTGAATAAAAGTTTTGATTTCTTTCTTTAAACATTTTTTTTTTGTATTGACCCCAGACTCTTGAACGTTATATCAAATAATTATTTATTGCATTAATATAGCATCACTCATATAAATGTCTTATATTTATAAGATAAGGAATAGTTGAATAAAATCGTTATTTTTGTTAGTTTTTGTGCACAAAAAGTATTCTCGTCGCTTGATAAACTTAAGGTTGAGCCACTGTAGTCACTTGGACTATTTTAACAATGTCTTTACTAACTTTTCTGGGCCGGCAAATGAAATTACCCAGAAGCCCTGAGGAGTGAGACAGCTCTCAGATTTCATCAAAAATATCTTAATTTGTGTTCTGAAGATGAACGAAAGTCTTACGGGGTTGGAACAACATGAGGGTGAGTAATTACTGACAGAATTTTCATTTGTGGAAATTATCCCTATTTTGAATGTGTTTGTGAGTAAATGTTTTTCTATTGTACTTAGTGATGTCAATTAATGTAAACATAATGACATGCTTTTTAACCCCTGCCCTGAGGTACAAAAAATGATATCACTTCCTTAAATATGATGTCAGAAAGATCAAACTATTACTCTAAAGCCATTTGTAATCTTATGGCCCAGCTTTAAGCATGCACACTACCCTCTGATTCATTCTTTTTGTCTCTCCTCCAGGAATACACGACTGTTGTTTGTTTGCTCGGATCAGAGCGTCTTGGGAATGGTTTCCATGCTGTGAGTTTGCGTGGCATAGAAAAAGTGTTTACGTGTTGCGCATGTGGTGACGGACGACCAGCACAAGGGCCTAAGATGTGTTTTCAGGTCTCAGGTTTGAGTCATTTCACGTCTGTGATCAATACAAACACGAGTCGGCTAATAAGTGGAAGTCTGTGATCTTTGCCTTTGATAGTGCGTGAGACAGTTCAGGGTTCCTAAATGACTTTATCTTAAAACGTAACCAGTCGGCGTTGAGGCGCAGTTTAGCACTCCCTATGGGAATGAAGATCTCAGTAAATAATAATATATCAGCATTTTCAGGCAGTAAGAGCGAATTTAGACTTTTCTTAAAGGGATAGTTCACATTGAAATTCATTTTTGGTATGTTTTAGCTTACCTCAAGGGCATCTAAGATGTAGGTGTCTTTGTTTCCGCAGTAGTTTCAATTTTGATATTTTTAGGTCAAACCGTTCTTGTCTGTCATTTATATAATAGAGGTAAATGGTCACCACCTCAAAGAGCATGCACAGAGAAGTCCAAATTAAACATGATTTAATGACTCGTAAATGTAAGTACACATTGATGGCCTAAGACACGAAACGAGCGGCTTGTGTGAGAAAACGAACCGTATTTATAACGTTTTTACCTCTTGTAACCACAGCCACGTCCAAGTGATCTGAGGGCGAGGGCGCTTCGGTCTGCGCAAGATTTCGGAAGCGTTACCTTTCACTATTCTGCATATTCCGGAGGGAGGGTTGATGTAAATGTATGGGTTAGAGACGTCTAAATCCCGTTGTAGTCCCAATCGAGTCGTTTTTGTAGGCATTAAACTTCCTGATTTTTAAAAGACGATATCTCTGCTTACACTGAACTTTCAGCGCTACAACTTTGCAGATACCGTTCATGCACCAACAACAACATTACACACTATTTAAAATGAAAAAGGTGAAATCGCAATCACCCCCCCCCCTTTAATGGAACTAAACCTGCCAAGTCTGAACACACCCTAAAAGATTTCAAAGTGAAGCGTATTTCTCATCTTGGGCTACTCAATCTCTCTGTCTCAAAGCCGTGCTGAAGGAAATTGCTTTGGAGAGTGCCGATATTTTCATATTTCAGGGCCGGTATGTTTGCCTAGCACCTTGCAGAGAGAGCGAGAGAGTGCGCTGTTTTCTAAATGACGGGTAATAGGTGAGAATGTCAGCGGAATCTTGTGTGTGTGTGTGTGTGTGTGTGTGTGTGCAGTTTGGGGCCCCACTCCACCATGAGTGAAGTTAACATTCGGTGCCAGATGCAGAAACTGTCAGCGTGTTAGTCGAAGCCACGTTGCACAAAACCACGATGAACAAAAGTCGGTTCTTACATGACTTGTTCCCCCAGGAAACAGCAGTTCAAGGCCGGGTTCAGATGAAGCCGATAAAAATACACTTAACAAGATCCCTCACTCAACTCATTCATCAGAGACCGGCTCTACGAGTGCCACCTGTTTCTGATACAAGCTAAAAGAAAGCAGGAAAATGCAGAAATGTCCCGAAACGTCAAGAACGGGAGTGACTCAGTCTCTGACACTGAACACGCTCAGCTCACAAAGTAAAGAGTCTGTGATTGGGAAGGCTGCGATATTCATAAATGTGTATTTGCTTTGAAATGGCATGACATTTTCACTTCAATCAATAACAGCAAAAATCAAATTATAGATTATAGATATAGATATTTTCCACACAAGGACAAATGATATGTAGGCTTAATCATATCCATAATCATATTTATTTGCACTAACAAAAAGCAATATTTACCTGAAAACACATTTTCACATGAAAAATACTAAATTAAGACTTCTAGGAACATTTTTGTTTGTGTCTTTGCGCAGAATTTTACATACTATTAAATAAAACATAACTTACAGTTGATGTACACTGTAAAATGAATATGCTTTATCTAATCAAAAAAAAAATTGTGGCAACAGATTACAAGCAATATTATTACTTAAATTTAACACATTAGAATGTAATCAAATTAATTCCTTAAAAGTTAACCATTTAAAATTACAACAACAACCAAAAAAAACATTATGGTGATTGGTATTTGTTTTAGGTTTGTTTTAAAATGACAGTTTTCTCCAGTAATTCTGCTTATTAACATCAGGTGTCTTCAATGTTGGCAATATAAAATAAAGAGTTCTTAATTAATCTTTGGCGTCTCGTCTGTCTGTTAGTGAAATATTTTTGTTAATTTTTTTGGTGTAAACTTTACCCAATTTAAATTGTTAACTTTTAAGGAATAATTTGATTAATTATTACTCAATTCTTATTTGTTAAATTGAATTAATAATATTGCTTGTAATCTGTTGCCACAATTCTATTGATTAGATAAAGCATATTCATTTTTACAGTGTAAGCATATAGCCATCTTCCACATGACCTCTCTTCAGAATCAATATTAGTCACAATGAAACCGAAATTGGCGTTTCTTGTATTTTGTATGGAATATTGCAGTGTTTATCATAAATTTTCTGTGCGCATAATTTTTTATTCATGTGCCCTCGTAATCTTTAACCAAAATCACTTCTCTTCCCTCTTGCAGCAACATCTTTTCTCTTTTCTCGATGACATGTTTTGGGCGGGGAAACCTGTCACTCACATGAGATCCACCAATTGAAAACCACAACCATCCAATCAATTCATTGTGAGCAAAATTAAGCCCCGCCCTTCATTTTTTCTCGTATATACGTCACGATAGGGAAGAAAAGACTATCGCAACTTTAGTTTCATGGCAACTTTATTTGATAGATGTTTATAAATCTACAATGTGTTTGATTAATTATTAATTACTGAAATTATAGCAATATTCATGATCGTCAGTGAACGTATGTGAATATTTAATTTATCAGCCTGGCAGATGAGCTACACTTTATATAGATGTGTGAAATAATGAAGTATATCAACATTTTGGTTTCATTTAGGTTTTGGAGATCCTCATGGGTTTTATGAGCTCCCATCTGAAAAACTGCCCTGATGAAAGCTCTTTCTGTGTGTTTAAGGGTATTAAGATGACAGCACGCCGGTACCGAGCTTGTGCGTCACAGTTTATAAACTCAAGTGTGTGTGTGCGTACGCAGTGCTCGTATACATGTGTGTGACTGGTAGGAATATGACGGCCAATCATAACAAGAGGACTTAAGGACGTGTTTGTGTAAGCACTGGAAATTTCTCGGTGGGAATAGCCTTTGCTTACTGAAAGCTCTGATTACGGCTGTTTGAACAGATGCTGGGCAGGGAGGCAGGAGAAGGATGTTCAGGTATAAAGACAGTCTGTGGAGGCCGAGACCTTGAACCGTCCTGCAAATATTATTTTTCGACACCTGAGCATTTTCTGAAGACCTGAATAATGAGCCCTGGCTGATTCCAAATCAAAATTGTGCGCATGCAGGTGTCATTATGATCCATCAATCTGCCGAAAACAGAAGCGCCTCTATGTTTGGGCCGGACGTTTGTCCGAACGCCCTCTCTATTCTGTAGCCATCCATTGGTTTATCCATGATTTTAAGACTGGAAAGCTTCCAAAGGACATAGGATATCCTGACTTTTGGTGCTCTGGTACACTTATTGAAAAGTGAATCTGACCTGTTTCACTCCACTGTAATCCCAGCAAACACAGATCGTTCCCTTAACGTTCTCGAATGGTCCCTTGAGGTTATTTTTTTGGGAACCAAACAAGAACGTTATAGGAACGTTCCATGTAGGTTATTTTTAGGTTCCATTTTTATAAAGTAAGGAGAATGTTCCGGGAACGTTCCCTTAACCTTAAGGGAAAGTTCTAGGAACGTTCTGGGAACCAAAAACTAACGTTCCCAGAACCTAAATGTGTTTGCTGGGATATTCCTAAAATACATTCAGTCAAAAAAAAAAAAAAAACACAGGTAAATCAATGGTGATTTAAAGGGATACTTCACCCACAAATGAAAATTCTGTCATCATTTACTCATCTCATGCCATTCCAAATAAGTTTGGTGAGCTCTCTTCTGTGTAAGACAAAAGCTGCTCTTCAATGAAAGTGAGGATGGCTGTTAGGCTCTACAAAACAGAGAAAAAAACATACAGGAATGCTGACCAATTTTTGAATTGGAAACGTAGTTCTATTTCTGAATTTAATGCTGGTGGCAAGCAGGATGCAGAGTTTGAATTTAACCATTAAGTGGTTAAACCATTCTATTTTAATTATTCTATTTTTCATTATATTTTAATTAAAACCATTCTATTTTAATTAGAAAAGCTACATTTTGAATGCTGGATATACAAACCTTGTTTGAAAGCTTTTGGAAAACAGTTTTAAAAGCCTTGAAGTTTAAAGGTTTATAGGCCTGATTGATTGATTGATTGATTGATTGATTGATTGATTGATTTGCGGAGCAGTGGGAAAGAACACGAAATTTCCTACAATGCACTGTGTTGAATTCAGTAAGTTCCTCTTCCTGTCATTTCGTTTCGAATTCAAATTTAAACTCAACTTCCTGTGGCATGTGGCCAATTATTTAATATCCACACTCATGAATTGAAAGGGAGCCTATTTTTCCATCCTGGATTTTAATCTTAAAAGTAGTCTGTACAACATCTCCACTATATTACAAGTTTAACTTAAGTCTAAAGATTTTCATGCACAAGTCATATTAACTATAGTTTTATAATATTTTAAGTTTTTTGCCAGTTTTGAAGCCTTTGTTTACATACATGGACTATAGTGCACAGAACTTTTCCTCAAAATTCCCAAATTAAACAAAACTCAAAATTACGTGTTTTCCATGAAAGAAAGTCATACTGGTTTGGAACAACGTGAGGGTGAAAGTTTTCATTTTTTAGGTGAACTACTCTTTTTTACTCCTTCGCTGACAGTATTTTAAAGTCGGATTTTATAATGTAAAACTCATTAATAATTTAACTTCATATGCTACAGGGGGTGCACATTTTTACACGGGAAATGACATCACTGTGTACATGAGCATCAGGTGGTTCGATGCCTAATGCCGCAGCATTGTTTTAAATGGCACAACTGTGTGTTTACCCACCAGGCTTAGGTTTCATACTTTGGCCAAATGCAATAAAAGTTATAACAAAACATACCTGTATTCTCAAGAAATCCCAATACAAGCAGCACTCGGTTTCATTTGACAGCTGATACTAAGCCATGTTATTCCCAGTGGAACCTGTTTTCTTGTTGGAAATCCACTTCTCTTCTATTCTTGGGCCCCAGAAGGCTTCCAGCGAAATGTGCAATTGAACAATAATAAATAACGTTTATTGCACGAAGCATGACTTGTGTGATTTGCCACTCCATCAACCAAATAAACCACCACTGAAAGAACAACGGGGGCGCGCAAAGTAGATCCGGGCCTGAAATATTCTCGTCTGCTCTTACAATGTGCCATACATCAGTGTTACGGGATGCAGTACTCATCTTTCAACAAACTATAAGCTCTAATGTAAATTCCGCCTCCTCAGCTCCCATTTTAGTCTGCTGTGAGGAGGGAGCACGCCTGGCATACTACAATAAACACAATAAAACACGATGTAAAGGACAAAATAAATATTCCCAGAAGGTGGACTGCCAATGTTTTGAGAGCCTCCAGTTTCAGTGACAACTGGAAATGTGCATGTAGTACTGCAGGTGTTGGCCACATTGGAAAGAATAGAACAAAATCAAAGCGAAGCAAAAGCCAGACCACACCGCTTCAAGTTTCAAGTTGGTTAAATCTGCGGTTTTCAACTGGTTTTGCTTCAGGATCCAGTTAACTTTTAGTTTGTGTGATTGTTTATGATTGTTGAAAATGAGTGAATGCCACACAATCTGTCCATGAGAATCTGTCTTATTTGGCTATAGATTCTACCACATGAAACATGATTTGGCACCCAAATTATTTTCGATAACGCAGCTAATGCACTAACCAGGCAGCAATACATTGCGTTGGTTAACAAAAATACTGTTCACGTTAGTGTAACCCCTCCGCCCGATTCCTACTCGGGCCTCGAACCCAGATCTCCGGCTTATTGAGATCAGAGGAGTGAGGTTTACTTGCACAGCAACTACTAGCTGGCCTCCATTACACTCACCCCCCTAAACCTCACACCCATCCGGGTCACGGCACCAATGTAATCACTCCACCCAGGTCCTATTTGACCTCCTTCGAGCGGGCCTAAAACCCGGTCTCTGGCATGAGAGTTGGGTGCTCTAACAAGGAGGCTAAAGACCCTAGCATCTGTCGCTAGAGCACTTATTGAGACCAGAGGAGTGAGGTTTACTTGCACAGCAACTACTAGCTAGCCACAATGACTAATTTCTTGTGTCAATGGTCAGGAGCTCGCTTAAATGTCACATCCCTTTGGTTTTACTTGCTAAAACGTCCCGATTCCTTCACATAAAAATCAGTCAACAGCCTTTCGGCAACATAGGATGTCAGGGAAGGTCTCGGATTTATACGATTCATTATAAGCTGTTTACAGACTGGCAATAGAAAAGCGATTAATACCTGAACGTTCTCACATTTTGCCCCTTAAATATTGTAAACTTTAAGTATTTTCGTCGTTAGTTAGTAAAGTGTACGTTTTCTATGGAAGCCAGTTTCCACTAGCCTGACTTCGTCAGACCGAACTTCCCGACCAAAAAATGTTGTGGGCGGGGTTTTGGCCTGGCATCCAGGCTAAGTTTCCACCTTAATGTGAGAAAGTTTAACATAATCAATAAGGTTTTTTTATTATTATTTTAGACTTTTTCACTACTCATGATTTAATATTTGTCCAAACTATGCATGATTCTAGATTTTTTTTCATTTGCATTGAATCGTTATTCCCCGTATACCCCATCAGAACAGACCTGCGACCCTCCAGTTCCCGTTAGTTTAAACACCCCCTATCACTCTTGGTCCACGAGCAGATGTGCAATGTGGATTTAGTACTAAAGCTCAAAGTATATCACTGCTAATTGGTCTAGCCGTGACAGATCTCTACATGGTGTTCTGATGTCGTTTCGTGATAGAAAATAGGAGGAGGCAGATAAAATTATCTGCATCCATTGGAATGCCTTGATGCATGTACGCAGCTGCCAAATCCCGTGACGGAAGTCATGAAAGTATGCATGCCATTGATCCATCAGGCTCTCCCGTGTTTTCTCAACAGCAGATCTCAAAGCTGGGGTGGAATGATCTGCAGAATGTCAGCATGGCGTCCAAAACCAGGAGGTCCAGGCAAGCTGGGAAGGTTATGCATGAACGACAAAGGTGGTCTTTTGCCTGACCAGATGACATTGTATTGGCTGGGTTGTCAAAGTTTGTCTGGCTCGGATTGCTGATGCTACAGTTGGCCTCTGTTTTTTTCCAAAACATGGCACATACCGGAGGGGAATTCAATAAAAAATTAATGTATCTGCTGATAGTGTTGTTCACTTGCTTGCACTCACTGTAAAAAAAAATTCCACCTGTTATAAGTTAAAAACAAGTTCAGTTGCTGTCGTAGAACTTAAATTGGCAGTAAGTTGAATTTTGAATAACTTGTAAAAAAATAAAGACTTACTGAGCATATCATTTTTTGGTGAATGGGATTTCACCAAGTACCACATGTTCCTGGATCAACATCTTTATTGATCCTGGATCAACTTTCCAATCAACCAATCAGATTTGAGAGACTAGTTTACAGTTTCTGCCAAGTTAAGGCTTAGAAACAGGATGAAGTACTTAAACATCAGTGCTATTCACCTTTCATTACCCTATGATTTTAGGGAAAGGTTATGGGTAGGGTTGGGTTTAGGGCTAGGGATTGGGTAAGGACTACATTTTGGAACAGGAATGGTGATCCAGGATCAAGAAAATGTTTTGACCCAGGACCTTACTTGGCAAAATCACGGTGCACAAAGACAGCGAGACAATTTTGGACAAAGTGATATAGAGTAATACAACTAATACAGTAGATAACTATTTCCTCATAGATACACTTTAGAAGGTCAGGAAGAAGTTTGGGTCATGAACTTGCTGAGAAAATATACATATTTTTTGGTATTTAAATGAAGTACTATATATTTGACATAAGTGCACAATATATAACTCCGAGCATGGAGTTCATAGGCACTACTGGAGTGTTTGGGTGTTACGTTTTCTCTCTTGAGTTTTATAACCTTGTTAAACTTTATCCTTTTCCCCATCTAAAAGGAAAAAAAATCTTCCTAAAACATTGTTTTTTTCTTGATCACTGCTTGCTTACATCTTTAATTCGTTTTCCAATTCGTGGTATCCTGCTATATAATAGAATTGTACAGGCATCTGTCAAGGAAATATAAGATTGCGTTGGAAAAATGTTAAACATCGGTCAAGGTTTCCCTGCCAGAGCCGATAACAAGCCAACAAAAATGTTAAGCCTGAAAGACGGAGATGGAGGGAAAGGGAGAGATTAAGGTTTAGGAAACACACTCTCCGCTCAAAGCCGCAGGAACTCTATAAAAGTGAGAGCGTGTAAAGACTGGAGTAGCGAGTGTCCATTGGCCAACGTTAATGTAGACGTGTTTTTGTCAACGTTCCCAAAGTATCATTGTGAAATCTGCACAGGCTAATGGACGGGCAATTAAAGTTGTATTCAATTAGCTCCACGGGTTAAAACTACCCTCCAATCCAAGCGAGCAGGTGTTTCTGCTTATCTGTGGAAACAAAACACGTCTCTGTAAGACTATGTGATACTGTACAATCTGATCTAGTTTGACAGTATGCCACAATAGGGCCACGTACTGCAACAACCAAAACTTAAACCTACAAACAAGTCATGTTTCTGCTTATGGTAAGTTCACCCCGAACACGAACAGAGAATGAAATACGCGTCTAGTTAGACGCTTGAACATTTTGAACCCATTCGCGCGTCCAAAACAACCTCCGTCACTCACAAATAAAAAAACAACAACACAATTTCTTTCTGGCATACGTTTCCGTCATCTGAAATAAAATATATTGCTGCTCTGTACTTGTTGTGGAAGTCCCAAATACGGAGGAAAGCCAAATGCCGATGTGTCTGAGTTCCAGAGGTGCGGATGGACACCTACTACACAGTCTCAGTAAACATACGACGTAGTATTGTATATTTCAGGGTACCCACAGACGGCAACAATTAGCATCTCCTCCATTTTCGACAACAGTGATTGACAGGGCCGCTATGGCTGTGGACCGGACGTATCAATTAGCTCTTCGTTGATTGGCTGGCGCAACCAAGTGTCATGCGAATCTTCCGTTCGAGTTCAAATTTTTCAACTTGCGCGGAAGACGTCCGAGGCAAACGCGTCATCCAATTCACGTCGAATGCGAATGATGCATCTATTCGCGGCTTTGCATTGACTGAACGTGAATAGAGCGTCAACTACGTGTCTATCACGTCTAGTTAAACGCTTGAATCTTCCGCTTGAGTTAAAATTTTTCAATTGCATGGAAGACGTTCGCGTCAAACGCGTCGCCCAGTTCTCGTCATTTGCAACGCCCGGTGCAAATGATGCATCTATTTGCGTCTTTGCATTGACTTTGTATGTAATCTACTCGCACAAATAATTAAATTCACGTTCGTTGTGTTTCTACTCATGGTAGAAGTAGAAACACATATTTGCATTGCATATTTGCACATATTTGCATTGCAACTAGATGTTTGACGTATTTCACGCTCTTTTACACGGAACGCAAATAGAGTGTCAAATACGTCAAACATCTAGTTAGACGTCTACAAATACCATTACGTCTAGTTAGACGCTTGAGTTAAAATTTTTCAATTGCGCGGAAAACGTTCGCAACAAACGCGTCGCCCAATTTGCGTCATTCGCAACGCCTGGTGGGAATGATGCGTCTATTCGTGTATTTGCATTTACTTTGTATGTAATCTAGTCATGCAAATAATTAAATTTGCATTCGATGTGACCACATCATTAGACAGTTCTTCAAAGTTTCATGCTTTAAAAATTAATTCCAATAATTCAATGGCCTGGAGTCAATTATTCTGCTTCTACTATGCTAACCACACTTCAAAACATTGTTCAAATCATGTATTTATTTTTTGTCCTTAAAAACTCTTGTGTGTAGGACTTATTTCTTATGCATTTATTCCTAAGCTTCTAATTGCTAATTCCAAAGCATAATTTTATGCTTCAACCACTGATATCAAAGTAATGCGGTTACACTGTAAAAAAAAAAGAAAGGAGGAAGTTGATTGAACTTAAAAATGTAAGTCATTTCAACCTAAATTACATCAAACTCACTTCAAATATGAAATGAACAGATCTCCTTCCCGGTCTCCTGCAATTTCTATTTTTTTTGTCATCCGCATCAAACATTATAATGCTCATGATAACTTTCGTTAATTCTACAATAAGTAAATCCACTTGCGGTGCCATAGAAATATAAAAAGCTACCGCAATAATGGCAGTTCAAAGACAAAATTTTAATGGCTGCATGTGAGCGTTCTCTGGTGCATACAGTTATATTATTAAAGCAGAAAACATCATCAACAACAAAGCTATATGTTGATTAATTTTGGTCTAAAGAGCAGTAGCCTACCATAGAAATTGTGCCATTGTCATCTTGATTGTTTGTCCTCACAATTCTCAACTTTTTTCCTTTTAGTTTGGTCAGATAAACTTTTTTTTTTTTTTTTTTTTTTTTGCCTTGAATAGAAAATGCCTGCAAAGAAAATCACTTGAAACTTTTTGGTCGTTTTTGTTTATTATGAATATTTGCTGCATTGTAAAAATCTTAGTTTAAAGTTTCCATTTATATACAAAAAAAAAAAAAAAAGAAAAAGAAAGAAAGTGCAGACATAAACTATCTGTGCTATGGTTGTTCAATTAAATTTAAATGCCATTTTCAAATAGAATTATAGACCTTTCTATATTTGTACAAAACGTTTTGAAACCATTGTTTTGTTTAAATGGTTTACATCACAATATGCGTTACATGCTGTTACTTTGGGGAGTAACCTTGAACTGGATAATCAACCAAAAAAATAATAATAATAATAATACATGTTTATTATCCCTTTAGTTAAAGCACTTTAAAAGCATAGCAACATTTTTCTTTTGTAAAACATGTAAACTATTTAGTACTTCGTATTGAACTACATGACATTTAGCTCAAAAACAGCACATTTTATACAACTACACATTTAATCAAGTTTCATTAATGATTATAAAGATACTTAAAAAATGTACTTCTGTTGTGCAGCTATTAATGTAAGAACAAAACCATCAACCAGTTTAAATGCCTCTGCTGAGTAGTGGTGTATTTTCACCAGCAACATTCACAAATCTAAAGATATAGTCTCAGCACTGGTGTATAATATAATAAAACGTGTGTTGCTTGCTTCCATCAGAATACACTAATACTGAATGTATTTAGCAGCCAGATGGTGTAGTTATGACCTCTACCAGCAGGGGCTGACTGAGCACTGCTAACCAGACTAATGCATTAACAGTGAAGCCCTCAGCAAGTTTTGAAGAAGACACCTGCGTTTGATGAGGGAAGCCGAGGCGTTTTATTAGCACATTGACACAGGTTTGTGTTAACAAAGAGGTACAAGACGTAAAGGCAACAGTGTTTGTTTGTTCCGAATCCTCTGTCACCCTCCAGATGTTACTGTAATAATGATCTCTAAATGTCAGGGTTGTGCAAAATTCAAAGTGTGGAAGAACCGTATCCCTTTCCATTTTTGGAGTGTGGATTTGAATCGAATCGGCCGCAATCCACAGGAAGTTGAAATGCAGTGACAGGAAGATGAATTTGCTGAATTGCAATTCCTAGAAATTCATCACAAGTGATGCATTCTGGGTTTTTCAACACTGGTACACTATTGTTATTCTGTTAAATAATGTAATTTAGAAATGTGTGTTGTTTGATCTATCTATCTATCTATCTATCTATCTATCTATCTATCTATCTATCTATCTATCTATCTATCTATCTATCTATCTATCTATCTATCTATCAACTGTGAATAAAGTGTAATATAACATGTGAATATTGCCGGAAATTGCTTTGTAATTAAAGTTTCGATTATATTACTTAATGATAGTGATGTCATTTCCTCCAATGAACAAACATTTTAGAAATGTAAGACTGGATTGATACAGTAACATTTTTGTTTCAGGTAATTTTGTTAAATATCCTTAACGGTTACTGGGATATAGCATGTTAGAAGTTAAATATCACTTCTTTTAAAGCCCTCAAAACTTCAACTTCAAATCAAAGTTTGTCTTGCCAACAATCCGGTTAAAATGACAGGTTTTTGAACTTTATTTTGAGGGGTGGTGATGGCGCAGTGGATAAGACACATGCCTTTGGTGTGAGAGAATCCACTGTGAGACACCAATGTGTCCCTGAGCAAGACACTTAACCCCTAGTTGCTCCAGAGGCGTGTGACCTCTGACATATATAGCAATTGTACATCGCTTTGGATAAAAGCGTCAGCTAAATGAATAAATGTAAATGTTCTTTTGAATTCCAGTTCATTTTAGTTATACTTCCTTACATTAAAGGGATACTCCACTTTTGGAAATAGGCTCATTTTACCACTCCCCCAGAGTTAAACAGTTGAGTTTTACCGTTTTCAGATGTTTTCAGCCTATTTTCTGATATTTAGAAGAATATCAGTAACCAGACAGTTTCTGGTCTCATTGACTTCCATAGTATATTTTTTTCCTACTATGGAAGTCAATGAGACCAGAAACTGTCTGGTTACTGATATTCTTGTACACAGAAAATCGGCTGAATGGTTTCGAAAACGGTAAAACTCAACTGTTTAACTCTGGGGGAGTTGTAAAATGAGCCTATTTCCAAAAAAAGTGGACTATCCCTTTAACATTCAAATTCTGCACCCGGTTTGCTACCATATTTCTAATTCAAGAATTGAACTGGAATTTAAAAGACAATCTCAATGCAATTCTGAATGGTGCACAACCCTGTTCTCGGTTTCTAAAGCTGATCAACAAACGGAAGTCGAACTTGATTTAGTTAATAAAATAAAGTCTGGAAGTCATGAAGAAGACCCGGAAGGCTCTTCATATCTCGCTACCTGCAGCCACAGCTCTCCACCACCATGTCCTCGTACTGCTTGTACACCACATTATTGGCGGAGTCGATGTACAGAATGCTGATGGGGCTGAGTCTGGTGGGGACGCAGCAGGTCGGCGGCGTGGACCTGGGGTCCATGGAGTTCATGAGAGTCTGGATGATGGCGTGATTGGTCGGCTCCAAATGGGAGCGTATGGGAAAGTCGCAGACGCCGTCGCAGTGGAAGGCCTCGTACTCCAGAGGAGCGATGATCCAGTCGTCCCAGCCCATTTCCTTAAAGTTGACGTGCAACTGCTTGCGGTTGCAGCGCTGTTTGGTTTGGTTCTTGGGTGGTTTTTTCCCACGTGGCAACGGTGCCCGACGCATCCGACGCTGGGTGAAGAGGTACTCGTACACCGTCTTGTTGTCGTGACCCGAACGGGCTTTGATCTCGTTGTAAAAGAGCCCTCGCTTTTTTGTACGCCCGAACACCACAAAGAAGGCTTTCTCCTTGGTCTGCCTTCCCGCCCGGCCCAGGCCGAGCAATCGCAAGTCGAGCGGCCGTCCTTGATCCACGGCTTCCAGCTCAAAGCAAAGCTGAGGAGCGTTTCTGAAGTCTTTGAACTGTTTCCAGATGTCAAACACTTCCCAGTAGGGGGCGCTGTAAGGGTCGATGTGAAGATTTTGCACCAGTTGGCCTCTGTGCTTACCTGACGCTGCGCAGCTGTACAGTCTCAGAGCTACCTTGCCCTCGAACGCGGCCTTACGAGAGTCCATGTGTTTCTTTCGGAGGATGCGCAGCTCTGCGCCCAACAGACCCTCCTTCTCCATTGAGCTGATGTTGAAGAGGTAGCGCTGGCGTCTCAGCAGGGGCGCTCGCTCGTCTGCAAAAGTTAAGGTCATGGGTCAATGAAAATGGCCTTTGCGTCGCTTTATTAGTTGCAGTTTATCTTCATCACACCCATATTAAAGGAGTAGTTCACTTTTAAAAAAAACTTTTGCTGATCATTTACTCATTTACTCACCCCCATGTCATCCAAGATGTCCATGTCAGTCTTTCTTCAGTCGAAAAGAAATTAAGGTTTTTGATGAAAACATTCCAGGATTTTTCTCCATATTATGGACTTCAATGGGAACCAAACGATTCAAGGTCCAAAAGACAGTTTCAGTGCAAACTGCAAACTGTTCAAAGGGCTTTAAATGATTCAAGATGATGAATAACGGTCTTATCAAGCGAAACGATCACTCATTTAATAAATAAATAACAAAGTTTAAGTTTTATAAGCTCAAATGATCACCTTGCTCTGTTCTGTGATGTGCATTCGTGACTCCCCTATTTGAACTCGTTCATCAAAATGAATGAATCTTTTTTCGAGTCATTTGGTTCATTCAATGAATGAAACGAACGAATTGACTCGGAAAAAGATTCGTTTTGAACCTTTAACCGTTTTGTTCTCACTGAAGTCCATTATAAGTCAATTTTCATCAAAAACCTTCATTTATTTTCGACTGAAGAAAGAAAGACAATCGCCATCTTGGATGACATGGGGGTGAGTAAATTATCAGCAAAAGTTTTTTTTTTAAAGTGAACTACTCCTTTAAGAGCCAAACACATACCAATTATACCATTTTAACATGTACCATGGTACTTCCATGTTTTTGGACATTTATCATGTTGATGCCATGTTTTTCGCAAATGGTGTCAGAGTGATATATTTTTTATTTGGACATACCATGATTTTGAGTTTTTCTGGAGTTTTTTTTTTTTTTTGATTTACCATTGAAATACCATGTTTTTTTGCACATGAAAATCACAGTATTAATATGGTTTTGTGGAAATATTTAATGGTAAAAGCGTGACGAATTGGACCTGAATTGTCAAGTCAAGTCACCTTTATTTACATAGTGCTTTATATAGCAAATTGTGGAAGATATTTATTGATAAAGTAGTAAAATGATCACTTTGTGCTTTTCTAAGAGCACCACAGTTAAGCTTCTCCACTATCACAGCTCACATATTGTGATTGATTGTGTGTGGGTGAGGATGAGATATGTATATATAAGGGAGAACGAGCTCACTTTCTCTCTGCATGCAATGCAATATGAAGGCAGTGCATTATAAAAATCAAAAGGTTTCATTTTATCCAAGAACAGTTTGCTTTCAAAAAAAAAAAAAAAACTATTGAAACCAGACGAACTCGGCCTGGAGATCACAACATACTGTAAACACTGCATTATTATCAACCTGCAGCTATTTACCAGTGTGCCTACCACCGTGACATATGGCTTTCACTAACATAGGCTGAAAAAAACCAAAACATCTGAAGCACATGGAGAGAGGGGCAGAGAGAGTGCAACTGATTAGTGCTGTGTGTGTGCATGTGTGTGTGTGGCGGCGTACATTACACTGATGTAGAAGGATATGATGTGCGGTGGCTTTTTAAAAGTTCTACCATAATTAACTCACCTTCATGTTGATCCAAACCTGTATGACCTTTTTTTCTTCACAAAAGGAGATGTTTAGCAGAATGTTCCAGGTGTGAATGGAGACCTAAAAATCTCCTTTTGTGCTCCACAGAAGAAGTCTTACAGGTTTAAAACAACATGAGTAAATAATCTTTTTTTAGGGAAACTTTCCCTGTAGGTGAGAAAGGAAGACAGATGCACGCATTTCTCGCTCGAAGTCTACAGAGGATGTGGTAACGATAAATCTGCAAAGGGTATTTCACAGAGCATAAACTAAAACCATTTAAAGCTTCTGAGGAGTCAACCTTGCAGCTACAGAAAGCAGCGCCATTTAAATGCTGTTTTAAACAGAAAAAATAAAAACATATTGAGGCCACCTACTTGTAACCGGCCCAGGAGTTTATTTACTTTAAGCAGAGGTCCATCAAAAGTCTTATGCCAGATGCATATTGACACAGTTGGTTTGGGTCAGAGACCCAGATAAAAAAAAAAAAGACAAAAAATGATTGTGTTTAGTGTGTAGTGCAATGCTAAGCAGAAAAATGACATTTTAAAAATGTATATCCATGACTTTTCTTTTGTATAAACAGAAAAGGACAATTTAGCGTAAATGTGGTAGACTTATGATGGGTAGCTGATGTGACATTTCAAGCAGTCACAGCAGTATCCTGCCATTTGACAGGCTGCAATTTTATTCTCAGAAAAAAAGTCTCATTGCTAGATGATTAAATAGCACTCCAAAAGCTAAAAAAGTAATTGAAAATGGTAACTTTTAACTTACAATCTTGACCGGGGCTGGTTGTCACGCTTTTTACTCAAGTCATAAAAAAAATAAAATAATAATAAAAAAAAATCAGTTTCTGTAGACACACATTAAAAGTGTTGACTACAAAAAATGAAATATTTCACCATTTGTCACCATGATATATATATGATATATATATTACATTGACTCTACAGGCCATGTTGGGGTAAGTTGTCACATTTGGGACCTGATAGGCTGCTATAAAATAACTAATTATGGGCTTTTCGGCTCATTTTAAACAGTTAAATTAGTATGAAAGAAAAAATCCTGAAACCACATGAATAAAAACATTGTTTTGTGTCGCTTTAAGAACCTTCTCCAATAAACCAATGTGACTTCATTGTGTTCATTCATTTACCTAACAGCTATAGCAAAGCTGTAATTTTATATTTTATAATATTATTTTAAATATTATTTGAACATGCAAAACCTGGGGAATACTTTTTTTTTGTAATATGACTTTTAATTCAACACCTTACAAAGATTTGTGACAATCAAGCAATGTGACAACTTGCCCCGGTATATAATGTGCATATGTAACTCTCCAATGCAAACCAGATACCATACCTTGTCCTCTATCTACAAAGCTGGTGATGGTATTGGCCATCCCAGCCTCGTGCAGGACACTAGTATTGACCTCGCCGCTAGTCAGGGACAAGTACAGGGACAGCATGTAGTCATGGGGCGTCACTATAGGGTGTTTGGGTTCCTCAGTGTCCTCCAGTTTAACTGCGCCTTTCGCTCTCAGATGGGCAGGTGCTGGTGCGATGCTTTTCATCACGCCAGGATTGAGCTGAGCGGCCCTGATCGCAGCCGGCGCTTTGGAAACTCCTTTATTGTGTCCCGTTTGGTGCTGAATGCTGGAAGAGGATGAGACTCTCGCCGCATCCTTGGGTACCCAAGAGCGCACGGCCTCCCTGCGCCCTAAACTCACAGGTACCGAGGCGCGAGCCGGGATGGTCTCGGACTTTATCAGAGGTGGACCCGCCCGGATGCGAGAGATCTTCGCGTTGTCGAGCGTCGTCCCGTTGCGCGCCGCCGGTAACCGCGGATTGGGTTTGGCCGCTCCGGTGCCCCTGTGACCGGCCACGCCGGCGAGGCAGAGCGCTTGCGGGATGAAGACCAGGTATAACAGAGTCCAGAAGCCCAGTAAAAGAGGGAGACTAGTCAGAACTTTCATCCTCTGATCTTCCTCTGAGTTTCGGTGATGGAGAAATGACCAACGGCTCTTGGCGAACTACCATGAACGGGTTTGGAGAGGTAAAAATGAAGCTTTGGAAACGTCTGATCGATTACTCTGCGCAAACCATTGCCATGTGCCCCTCTCTTCAGAACCATAGTGATCCAGCTCTGTCGGAGTGGAGATCCAAGAGAGTAGGTGCAAACGCGCAGTGTCTCTCGTTCAAGTCCGGCGGTTCTGCTTGATATCTCATAAGAGACTTGTTTCAAATCCCACTTTTTTCCAAGAGGGAAGGATGGCGTAATGCGCTCTCTCCCTCACTCTCTCTTTCTTTCTCGGAGTTTGAACATCGTCCAGTGAAAACAGCACGCACACACACAGAAACCTGCAGGTGCTCAAGTTGTGCGCAAACCTGAGCGCAGGAATTGGAAACGGAATTCCAACGCAAACTGGCTTAATTACTCTCTGATGTCATGCGTGCTGTCCAGATTTATTCAAGTGCAATATTTCTTCTTACAGCATGAGTCACTGAATACATAAAACCAAAAGCTTTGCATTAGGTCACCAGAATAAATCCTCAGTTTATGAGCCATGGGTCAGAATTGATATGCAAATGACCATGCATTATTCATGACTTGATAAGCAAACCACGAGTTTATGTGCAAATGCTATTAAACTTCATGGATACTTATTTTGATTTACTCTTCAAAAGTATTTGACTGATCAAATCGTGTTTTGTCAAGTAACCAAAATGTCAAAAATATTATTTAATATGACAGAGTCTGCCGTTGGCTACTATATTAGGTTAATCTGTTTTTTAAAGAATCAAATTGTTGCATGTTTTTTTAAACGAATTTTAAAAATAAATACTCTAAACAATGCTGGTGGGTTGTTTTAACCCTGAATTGGGCAAATATGGACAAACCCAAATGTTGGGTTAAAATGAAATTTAAAATTTGGATCCCAACTTCAACTTTCACTTTCAACTGCTCATTTTAACCCAAATTTGGGTTTGTCCATATTTGACCCAAATTTGGGTTGAAATAACCCAGCATTTTTTAGAGTGCATTAACCTTATATTATATATTGCACATTTTATATTAATTATAAATTATATTAAATAACATTAATAAGTGTAATATTTCTGTATTTTCTGTAGTAAATTTCCAAATAAGTAAATATTGATTTTGAGTTAGCTACTGTCTGATCAGAGTAATGTACAAGTAGTACATTTTTCATTGAACACCAAGATCAAATTAGGATTAAGTTGCCACATCATTTAAATATGATCACACTAGTGTTGGTAGAGGTCACAAGACAGATTTTAAGGGATAGAGACTGGCAATGCACTCAACCTCGACCATACATTTGTATTTGAGAACTGTGGGCAGTGGAGAAACCAAGTTAAATTTATTTATTTCCTCAAGTTAAATATATGGACTATTGGTTACGCTATAACCCACGCCCACACGGACCATTCCAATCCTCTCCGAACATTGAAAAAAAAAAAACCCACACACACACACACACACCTCCGTAGACAAACAGACGAGGGAATGAAGAGTGTTGTGAATTACGCAGGTGAAGCTGGACACACACACACACACATAAACATGCTCATCCAGGGGTGAAAACCTCAGCGCTGGCCAGCAAACTGCCGCTCATAAGAGAGAACGCAGCACATTTCCAACTGTCCGAGGTGTGTTCAGCGTCTCAGGATGTTTTCAGAAGGACGGAGGACACATGGCCTGTGGTTTACCCCACACCACAGTGGCACGGATCACCAGGAACATTTCTTTTGTGTGAATACAGTCTAAATACTAGTGAAAATGCTTCCATGTGACGTTTTTCTTATTAAATACAAATGTTCTCATTACAAAGTATATAGTTATATATATATAGTTGAATTGAAAATAATGGCATGCATTTATAATACGGGTCGTTTCTCTTTAACTTTAACTCTAAGGTCATATCAATGCGGCTATCAATTAGTTCCAAAAAAAAAAAAAAAAGACAACCTGTTCTATATGAAAGAAAATAAGTTCACAAAAAGACTGAACCCAATATATAGTGATAATATAGCAAAATGAGGGATTTACAAGCAATTTAAAAGGCTGGGACCCCACCGTACGGCTTCGACCCCCTTCACATTCCCCCAAATTGCCATGCTACGCTGGTATCTTTGTGCAGAGAAATGTGCTGTCGAGGTGTTAGTCGTTGCGAAACCACAGACATTTCTCAGGTGCAGTCGTGGACAAACCAAATAAATGGGCTCTTGTTCTGGAGGAGTTTTGACATTCTGCTAATAATCATGTGGTCTCGACTCCTGTGCCTGCCTATCAACAAACCCTTTCCCATTCTTTTTAGAAAAAGATTTCATTCATTTCATCAATGACTTTTCCAGGTAATCACAATTTAAAAGTTCTCTCATATCGACTTCAGGAACCCTAATAGCCAATCTATCATGTTTTCACTGCAGCTTGTGTTCCTGAAAGGGTTTGGGCCACACGAAGCGCGATATAAAATCAGAATTATCGTGAATACGAGTTTCCTAATTGGAAATCGGACATGAACTGATGAACGCCCTCTCAAGTCATATTTACTACTGGGAAACTCTGAGATAATTTTGATACGAGTTCCTGAGTTATCATCTTTAAACATGGCAGAGGGGAGAACTTGCTTCTGTGATTGGTAGCCTATATGCTAGTTTTATTAGTTTTTTCTACAACAGCCTTGTTTTGTCAGAAAAGTAGTCCATATTTAGATAGCCATTTGAAACAAATAATGTTTATACATCGCAAAAATATGTATTTGACCGAAATCCCATTATTGTCAGAAAGCTAGCACAATGAATGTGTTTGTCAAAGAATGAAAGACGCTTCATTTTATTCAAAGTTAAATATCTTCAATACATTCGGCTTTAAAAAGGCAAAATGATTTGTGTTCTTTCAGACAGAAAAGCACTTGAACGCGACAAACTCATAATCACGACGTCAGGAATAGGAAATAAGAAATTTCCGATAGCATGTGAGGAATTGAGTTGCTGCCTTGTACAGTCCATGTCTGCTGCCTGAAAGGTTCACAATAACAGGCTGAAAAAAAGTGCAGCATTGCTCTCTTTTGGACAATTACGGGTAATATGTTTAGAAAAACAAAAAAAGATCAAACTTACTAGGCTACATGAGCCGCTGGATTTTAAATTCATTTTCAGTGGGGGTTTAAAGGCTTTTACTTTATTTATACAATTTTATTTTTTTTATTAATTAAATTGTTTCATTAAAACGGCACAAAAATCAATAGAAGTGCACAGCACTCACCTAAAGGTTTTTTTAGGAACACCATACTAATACTGTGTTTGAGAAATGTTGGCCCATATTGATAGGATAGCACCTTGCAGTTGATGGAGATTTGTGAATTTCACGAAGCTCCTGTTCCACCACATCCCAAAGATGCTCTATTGGGTTGAGATCTGGTGACTGTGGGGGCCATTTTAGTACAGTCAACTCATTGTAATGTTCAAGAAACCAATTTGAAATGTTTCGAGCTTTGTGACATGGTGCATTATCCTGCTGGAAGTAGCCATCAGAGGATGGGGACATGGTGGCCATAAAGGGATGGACATGGTCAGAAACAATGCTCAGGGTAGGCTGTGGCATTTAAACGATGCCCAATTGGCACTAAGGGGCCTAAAGTGTGCCAAGCAAACATCCCCCACACTATTACACCACCACCACCAGCCTGCACAGTGGTAACAAGGCGCAACATGACATCATGACTTTTGCGTAATCATACACGCCAATTTCTAGTCAAGTGGCATGTTATCTCGACGCATTTTGAGCTATCCGCGTGTATGTCTACGCCATTAACGTCCTCGTCATTCCGCGTGTCTGTACACGCCGTCAAATGTCCGAGCGAAACTAAGCAAAATGTACATCTACATCTGTGAAGCTATATTTTTCTTTCCTAGGATGGTAAGGGAACAGTCATAAATGCCATTAACCCCAATGACGGGTAGGTTTAGGGACGGGCTTGAGGTAAGTCATATATTTATATATACAGTAATAACGTTAAGTCAACGGCGTTCATAAACACGCTGAAAAGCGATTACGCGTGTTGATAGCACGCCAAAAATGGAAATACGAATTGGCGTGTCATACACATGCTACTTCATGAGATGATCCATGTTCTCATTCTGTTTATGCCAAATTCTGAATCTGAATGTCTCAACAGAAATCGAGACTCATCAGACCAGGCAACATTTTTCCAGAAATGGTTGTGCGTGAAAATCCCAGTAACTGAGCAAATCGTGAAATACTCGGCCCGTCTGGCACTAACAACCATACCACGCTCAGAATTGCTTAAATCTCCTTTCTTTCCCATTCTGACATTCAGTTTGGAGTTCAGGAGATGGTCTTGACCAGGACCACACCTCTAAATGCATTGAAGGAACTACCATATGATTGGTTGATTTGATAATTGCATTAATGAGAAATTGAACGGGTGTTCCTAATAATCCTTTCAGTGAGTGTATAATAAAAGTGATCTATGTAAAAAATATTTCCAATCTTCTGAAGCCTTGTGATTACTTTGTGAGAAACTGACTGACAGTTTGTCCTTCACTGAATATCCTCAAAAACTATACCATGCATGCACAATAGCATGCCTTGGACTAGGCCTTTATTTTTGGTCTGAATTTGCAAATAATTTAAGAATATACTGTTTTTTTTGACTCCTCTAAGAAAATATTTTTATGATATAGTCTTAAAAATAAGCAAACCCATAAACGATCCAAAAGGACAAAGATTTGTAATATCTAAAACAAATCGGCAGGTGGCAGTAGATAGAAGCTTTTCAAATGCGCTCCACAACTTTTAGACAGGCTACGTCTAAATCCCATACTTCTCTACTATAAAGTACTAATATTGAATACTAGCATACTACTTTCTACATACCATATGCAGCCTCACATGCATGTATTATGTAATGTGATAAATTTAGGCCATGCCTTTAGGCCATCATCTGTTTAACTCAGCAGTATCCATTTCCTCTGTAAATAAAAGTAGCATTAAAATTTACATATTACAAAAATAAAGAGATGCATTTACCTTTAGGAGATTTGCCTGCCTTGCATTTAAGATGCATGAGATCAAATGGTTCAGCCTTTTTCTTTATTTGCTTTTCTTCTTTACTTTCCTTGTCTGACTTAGTTCCCCAAGGCCAGAAACGTAATATTATCATAACCGCCTCTATGATACACAGGTTGTAATGCAAATTTGGTTTGTCACCCTAAGATCATGCCGTTATTTTAAAAGGTTTGCATTTGCAAAATAGTATATGTTTAAGTGTGTTGATTCACAATCTTATAGCTACTTACGTTTTAGTGACAACTCTGCTCAGTCCAGAGTAAATATAATGTTTATTTTATAGAGATCATCACAAACGGTTTCTTTTGCTCCACCTCTTGTGTAAACACACACAGACTGTAGTTCAAAGTGAAAAGGCATTCATCTTCCAATAGCATTGCGTAATACACGCGAGAGTTTGAACACTTTCCAGAACGTTCCACAGACTTGTTTTTCTGATACGCATTCAAATATCTCTAGCAGAAAATGTGTTGTGTTAATGATGAAACGGTTCCTTGTGCTATGAGGAAAAAAAAAAACTTCCTTGTCTAGTTGTCCATTCAACACGTGACCGCAGGCGTGCTTTTTTTTTCTCAACAGATAAAAGATAAATGGGAAACCCGTCATGGAAACATTAAGATTTGCATATTATTTTCAATGAGCATTAAGATATTTGGTTACACTACAACATCACCAGATATACTAAAACAACTTCCCCATGCAGGTCATGTAATTATGTGTAAAATATAAGTGATTAATCTGCTGTTGACCAAACAGGTTTCAGTTGGTTTTTCCGATATGTCTCAACTATCTGTTTGAACTGAATTTACATCATTTAGGCAACGTCTTTTTCAGGTAAGTGGGCATGTGTTCAACACACCCATAATGTTGCATCATCATACACACACACACTGGGCCTAAAACTAACTTTTTGCCACTCCTGCCAATAGCCATTGAAAATGTACTGGCCATAAATATTTTTACCAGCCATGAAACCTAAATGTAAATCTTTATTAAAATTGCAAAAGTTATTCAGTCAAAGCAGCGAGTGATTTTTCTTTGTGTGATTAAAATTAAAAATGATCAGGCAGCTGTCATTTTAAGAGCTAATGCACAAATTCAATATACTATTACACATGAGTTTTTCGGCACAAGACGACACAAAAGAGAATTCAATTCAGTATTTGCACTGTGTGAGACGATATGCGCATAAAACTTCCAACACAGTGCTTGAGAATCCAATCGAGTTCCATTGTTGTGTCTTGCGGTTTTGTGGCGATTTTTAGGATTCATAAAAATGTTAACACTGTGTAATGTTGCCAATTGACAGTGTTTCATAATTTTTTACTCACATTTGGTGCTTGGCGAGTGTTAATTTTAGGTCACACACACTCATGATCATCATTGCAACCCAAAATATTAAAAACAAATGGCATTTATTTTAAAAGAAACATCCTTTTTTTTTTTTACTTTTTAAGAAGTTTTACTTCTTCCCACTCCATTTCAAGCATAAGTGTTAAAAGTTATTATTATTGTCTATCTTTTCTGTTGTCACACTATCTTGCTTGAAATAAATAAGAAAATGAAATGAAATCCTGTCAATCTTTCTCCTCTTTAAAAAACAAAAATAGTTAATTTTCAAGGCCTCATGCATGACCCTTTTTAATCAAAACATTTCTATTTTTATCCTTCAATCCAAAAAGAAAACAAACTCAGTCTATTCTTCTGGTATGCTCATTTGTTTTGGTAGCAGAGCAGACAGGCATCAGCATGATGGGAAACTGGGAAACACACACACACTTCTCTAGGGGTGGAAATTCCCGATTTAACACTGAGCCAATTAGATTACACCTTAAAGACTGTCCTATTACTCAACTTTCATCCATCACAAACAGGTCCATGTATGAATAATATGCAAACTGAATCAGAAAGCTGACATTTTCAAACAAACACTTAATGATCTGAGTGTTATTCAGTTCAAACAGGCTTTTGAAAACCCTACATGAAGCTCTTCAAGCGTCCAGGTTCTTCTGCGACTTTATAAAAATAACATTAAAAAGGAATTGATCACCCAAAATGGCTTCCAAACCCGTAAGACTTTGGTTCGTCTTCAGAAAACAAATTAAGATCTTTTTGATGTCCCTCCGTTGTCAGCTACACGACTACCAAAAACTTACAGAGATCGTAAAACGACTCGAGTGGTTTAGATTTGAAGAGACACGATCGGTTTATATGATGAACAGATTGTCACTTTTGACCAATTGAATGTATCCTCGCTGAGAAGTATTTAAAACCGATCCCATACTCTCGAATGTATAGATGGTTTTCTAAAGAACCATTGAAGTTACAGTGTTTCTCCAAAGGTATCAGGTTGCAAAACCATAGAAACCAAACATAGGCAAAGTCATCATTATGTGAAGTGACATTCCACACAGAAGACCTCACTCTGGTGAAAAGACTTTAGGCAGAAAGGTCAGTTCTCAGAGGAACTCGAAAGACTGTCAATGGTTCCTCTAGTAACCTCATTTTATCATTTTTGAGGTGCTTGAAAAAATTATTTAGGTTAGTATAAGATTAATAGGATTTTGAAGCCTTCACAAGGCTCTCTAGAGGGTTTCACCAATGTGGAAAACCACAATGGTGGCTTAAGTATCTATTACTGATAGTAATAATAGATAGAAATAATAAAAGTAGTATTTTTACTATTTTTAGTGATAGTACTGATACCATAGTACACTGTTAAAAAATAAACCGTAATTTTTACGGAACTTTACCGTGAAATACACAGTAGCAACTTTAGTGGTTTTACAGACTTATAATTTACAGTAATAAACCGTATTACATTATCTGATATTATGTTCTTTTACCGTCCTATTGAAGTGTTAATATCTGTTTTGTACCATTGCAATTCACCGATTACCAACAATCAATGCAGAGAGGAGTCACATGATCAATCAAAGCTCATCATAAACAGCTTCCCACAAGAAAGTTAATACTATTATATAAGCTGCACAATGTCATTCACATAAACATTAAACTACATCATGCTAATACACATGAAATTTTAACAACATACACATTAATTTAACAACATTAAATGTAACAAAAAACCCATAACTGATTAGAAAAAACTAAGAAAACTTTGAAGAAACAGTTATTTCAAGAAATACATAAAACGTGAAATGTCACGCAGGAAATTGTGGGAATGTCAATTTACGGGTTTTTACTGTAAATTATACAATGAGTTGTTCTTTTTCACTTTTAAAAATTGTAAATTGAATGGTATTTTACAGTAAAAATACATAAAGTGTACAATTAGATCTGTCAGTTAGCCTATATTTACCGTAATGTTATAATATAGTAAGGAACTTTTCTCGTCTTTCAACGTTAAAATAAAGATCATTTTTTAAGGATTCCTTAAAAATTGACAAAATTTTGTACATAACCCAACAGAATAATAAAAATGATTTCAAATGATAAAGAAAAGTGTGCATCTCTACCTTCTATAGCGCCATAGACATATACACTAGACCTCACCTTGGCTAGGCAGTTCATTGGAACGAATGCGTCAATAGAGCCGCCATCTTGAAACAGGGGAGCCCCTCCACTTTAATGCATCGGCGTCAATGTAGTGGACACAGGTCTAATGGAAATAAAATCACCATAAATCATCAAGAATGCGATTTTTCTTGTTGTTTTTTTTTTTGTTTGTTTCAATGGTCAGACATGTATTTATCATTGATTCCAAAAAGAATTAAAAAAAAAAAAACAACATTCTTCCTAGTTCAGATTTCATCCGTGAACATCATCGATCTAGTATGAGTTCACGGGTGGTAAGTCACGGGTTTGACGGCCGTTCCAGTGCACTTTCACGGGAATAAGATTTGAAAAACACGAGTTACAGGTTGCCTGGAACGCGGCATAAATTACTTCCTAACATGAGAGCAGAACACTCTTGTCCCATACACCGCACGACCCAGAGTGTTATCAAACTGGTTTAAGAAATCAACGGAACAACCGGAAGTTTGAGAAGTAGACAGGCAAGCCCCTATTGCTTTACACATCTCTCTCCATGACGGTGAGAGACATTTTTACAGCAGTAAATGAACTAAGAACATCTGATCTAACTTGAACATTAACACACATATCTTTAACATCACAAAAACTTTAAGTTCTTACTGCAATAACACATAAATCAACGCTCAATAAAAAATTACCCACAATGCACCCAGCTGCTAGCGCTGACGTCACAACATACGGATATTTTGCTGCGGGCAAAACATTAGAAGAAGAAGAATTATATGTCTATGCTGTAGCGATACATCTAACGTTACATTCGGTCCTCGGTGATCCTCATTCTCTGAACTCAAACATCGGCCATCTTAGGTTCAAATTCAATATAATTTGAAAGTCCAAATGTTTCATACATCCACTTTGCCACCCACTGTCCTGTTTCAGAGCCTTTCTGCACCATAGGAACCCTAAATAAAACTAATTCTTAACTTGATTCAGGTGTGTTTTAGGTCAAGAGGGGAGGAACAATCTTTCACGCCTGGAGAACTACAGTGACCGTTATTGAGGGTACACGTCACGTCAACACGTCAACGATACTAAATATGGAAAAGTTTTTACCTTGCATTTTTCGAACACAGACGACACCATTGTCAAAAGATCCATCTTTCACAGAGATCCGCTAAAAACCAAAAACCATTATTCATGCCAGGTCAGTGATGTCACTTCCTAAAAGAAACGCTACTATGCGCCAACAGACTGAACACGTACGCATGCGCGTGGTGTCAACGTTATCACAAATTCGCATTTATTTTTGTACTTTTCACAGATCGGTTTTATTAAAAGTCTGCATTAAAATGCAAAATTGACCCCAAAATGCAGTTGCCGTGTAAATGAACAGCTAACAGGCATAAAACGTTTTCAGTTTTAAGTTGAAATCGGTGTTGTGTAAACGCCATGTGAAAGGCAACCTTTCTTTTTATCATGAAAAAAGCTCAAGACCGTTCAATTATGTGCATAAAATAGCTTTATTTTCAACAGATCAGAAATTGCATGCAGAAATCAATGATTCATTGACTTCAACATTAGATCAGTGATTTTATCTGGATGTGACCAAACAAAGCAGCAAATTTATCATTTTACACACCATGCACAGTAATGCACAGCTTATTCACGTTCCCCTTTACTAATCCAGAACATCCTTCTACAAAACATAAATATATTCGGCTTAAAAAGTCTAAACGAAATAGAAACTCTTAAAATCTGTTGAAAGACTAACAGCCTTTGAATTTTTGCACTACTGTATATAAAACAAATCTAAAAACCATAAAAAATAAAAATTATTACATGTACAACAGCTGAGAAGGGGAAGAAAGACCCCCGACCTGAAGGCAGGCAATAAAATATGAGTTAAATTAATACCAAACAAAATTAAAAAGGAATTAAGAACATCTACAAAAACATTGAGAGAAAAAAAAAAAGTTAGTACTAACATTGGTCATTGTTCTCAAAACAAAAAACATGTTTCCGAAAGATACAGACACAAACCATCAGCTTTCAGGTTATGCCAAAAGCAAATACCGGGATGAGATATAAGAACAATAAAAACTGATTTTGGCATTTAAATATTTGGTAAATAAAAGGCTGTCAAGATGGCTAAGTACCAAAGTTTTACATTTATTCAAATGGCTATATACAGATCCCTGGATGTACAAAGTCTGTTTGCAGTGAACTGATTCTCAATCAACAGCATCTGTACCTGTTAAAGTAGCTTAGCTGACAGTCAAGCAGCACGTAGTGGATCTAGTCTCTCGACGTAAAAAACCACCACAGCAATTACATACGGATATGTGGAATGTACCATAACACCATGGCTGAAAGGAGTACACGTCAGTCTAGTACACCCATTTCAGATTTTGCTCTCACAGAATTTCATCTCGAACATATGCTGCGTGCCTTCAGTTTGGTTTCACCTCTGATGTTTAATATGAAAATTAAAAGGTTTTACAGCACAGACTTAAAATCAAAAGACATCTGATAACGTAAAAGGCTACAGTAACACCCCCTCTCTGTAGCAATCAATCATGACACTGACTGTTTATCATAACGGTGGATTCAAATAGTCAATCCAAAGCCTTTAACCTGTGGAAGCTCCATTACACCATGTAGTGTTTTATTAAAAAAGAAAAAAAAAATGGAGACAACAGGCCACATGACAAAAAGGCAATAAACCTGACAGGGTGTGGGAACAAAAAGACAAGAATCGGGCAGTTTGGCAACAGACGCGATCCTCTTCGATTCACTTTGAGATTGCAATGCAAATGTCCAGTCAGAGTCAATTATTCGTGAGGTTCTCCTGCGGTTTTCGTGGTGCGTGAGAGGTTGGCGGCGGCCCGTCGGGCCGAGGCACCATGTGAGCTTATAGTTCAAAAGAGAGAGGGAGAGAGAGAGAGAGATAGAGAGAGAGAGAAGGTTTGAGAGGGAGAGGATGCTCATGCGTAGATTTCTGCGGTGGGAGCTTTCTTGTAGATGGGCGTCTTGCCCAGGTCGTAACTTCCTTCGTCTTTCTTCTTGATGCGGAGAACAAAGTGAACGAGGAAGACGATGAGGAGGATGGCGAAGATGAGACCAACTGCTCCTCCCGCAATAATAGCTATAAAACAAACATAGAAACGTGAGGCATGACCTACAGACAAAACCATTACATAAAACCACACATTCACAAACTGTATGAACGGTAATATTCAAAAAAAGAATAGGGGCACCAAGACTAATAACTAACGTTACTAAAACATAAATTAAAGCTATACTAATTAGTTTGGTTTATTTTTTTTATATAGCACATTTCTACTGCCTCAAGTGCAGCACACAATAACATAAAATTAATATATTTAATATATTAATTTTATGTATATATATATAATATATATATATATTTATATAATAATATTTAAAAAAAATAAATGCACATAATTACTAAAATTAATTAAATTTGAAAATATCAAAAATAAATTCACAGAATATAAATTATACTAAAGTAACATTAACAACATAAAATTAATATATTTAATATATTAATTTTATGTACATATATAATATATATTTATATTTAAATAATAATATTAAAAAAAAATAAATGCAATAAATATCAAATATAATAAACATAAATATTTGAAATAAATATCAAAAATAAATTCACAGTATATAAATTATACTAAAGTAACATTAAAAAGGAATTGATCACCCAAAAAGGCTTCCAGACCCGCAAGACTTTCGTTCTTCAGAAAACACATTAAGCTCTTTTTAATGTCCCTCCGTTGTCAGCTACAAAAACTACCAAAAACTTCATAAAGAGATCGTAAAACGAATCCGTATGACTCGAGCGGTTTAGTCCTGAAGAGATACGATCGCTTTATATGATAAACAGATCGAATTTAGGCTTTTATTCACATATTCACAAACACACACATCAGCTGCGGCAAAAGAAGCGCAGGCGTGTTCACTTGATGAATGAGAACCAATGAGATTCACTCTTGTGTTACGCATCATGTTTGAGCTTCAACAAGAACCAATGAGGTTTGTTCTTGCGTTTATTTATGTTTGCAGATGTGAATAAAAGCCTAAATTCACTGTTCATGATATAAATCAGAAAATTTGAACTAAACCGCTCAATTCATATTGGATTAGTTTCCCGTTCATGAACTGAAACGTCAGTGTCAGTTGTGTATCTGTTTATGGAGGGACAGAAATCTCTCAGATTTAATCAAAAAGATCGTTTTTGTTCTGAATACGAATGAAAGTCTAACGGGTTTGGAACGACATGAGGGCGAGTAAATGATATAATTTTCATTTTTGGGTGAAAGAACTATTTTGGTCCAATAATAAGTATGAAACTATTTACTTGGCATATTAAACAAACACCATTACAAATGAATTAAACCATCTCCTCACCTGCAAGAACCTCTGTGTTGTTGAACAAACTCTCTTCACCAGCAACGGTCATGAGCACATTGCTTTGTTGGTCATTTTCTTGGTTTAGCGATTTCTTCTTGCCGACCTCATTGTTTTGAACCAGAATCGCCTCGTCTATAGTTGGCAGCGGGGCAAATGGACCCACAGGATCAGGTATCCAGTTATTGAGATCATTCTGAGAGAGGAAGAAACGGTCATAAGAAAATTCATACAGCAGTCAGCAACCATGAAGGAGTCATTTTTAGACTAATAATTCATTTGAGAGTCATTATGACATTCATTAAAAATAGGAGACAAATCAAATGACACAAGCTGAACTGTAGAAAGATATCATCTAGTTATTAGCCTATTACAATTTATCAAAATAATTAAATACATTGCCTATTAAAATCAATTCTTTAAAGAGCTTTTCTTTTTTAAATTATTTACAGATGAAAACCTCATTCACTTCCAAACATTTCTGCAGTTTCCAAATAACTGCAACTCAATCTGACATCATGAATCAATTTGTTCTATAGCTACCTCATTAATGATGATCTCTGAAGACCCCGAGCCTGATATATCATCATAATCATCCTCTTCATCATCATCATCATCATAGACATCCTCATCGTCAATTGGGTTTAAATCAGCAAACTCAAAATCTTGATGTGAAGAGTCACCGGACGACTCCAGATCCTCATGGGGTGACTCGGTTTTCAGAGGTACCCATGTTTCCGTTTCTCGTACCTACAAAGAGAAGAAAAAAAAAATCATGAGGAAAAAAATTCATGAAAAAAAAACATGAATGATCTGAAGACTTCATTAAAGCAACATTAATCAAGAGGGGGATATTTTATTTGATTAAAGGGATACTCCACTTTTTTTGGTAATAGGCTCATTTTTACTACTCCTCCCCATTTAAACAGTTGAGTTTTACCGTTTTTGAATCAATTCAGATGATTTTCTGATATTTAGAAGAACATCAGTAACCAGACAGTTTCTGGTCTCATTGCCTATTAGAAAACAGTAAAACTCAACCGTTTAACCCTGGGGGAGTTGTAAAATGAGCCTATTTCCAAAAAAAGTGGAGTATCCCTTTAAGACTTGAAGTAAAATTAAATTTTACATTCCTTTAATACTTAAGCAGGTTGCCGTCCAAACCTTTGTCTATGGCATCATGATGGTTCTAGCACACTTAATTAAATTAAGACACACCAACACTTTTAAATCACGTTGGCAGAGCCATTTGGACAAGCACTGTCAATGAGTTTTAAACAATTAACGGACTAAAGCCTATTAGCATAAAAGGAGGAAGCAAAACACGCATACTGATTTATATTTTTCCTCGTCTAGCTCTAAAGAGTCGTCCACAGAAGTGGCTATTTTTATTTTCACCGTTGCGGTTGCGAGACATCAAAGCATTCTTTTTAACTGTAATTTTAAAAAGATTCTAAATTCTATTCTGAATGACACGCCCGTGAATTACACAATACTGTATACATTCAATACATTCACACCCCTCTTGACCTCGAAGTGAGTCAGAGAGGTAAGAACAAGTTAGCGCAGGTTTGCTTTGCCGCCATCGTGTAAAACAACAGAAGAATTCATCGGACAGGGGCTGAGGGTCTTTATCAGTCTCGCTCGCCGACTCGCTGTCAAAAACAGATTTAATCAGACATGACTCACTGAAAAGCTTTACGTACCGGGAAGTCAAAAACTTTCATAATGCAGTACAGGTGTGTACTCATGCCGCCAAACCACTTTTCAAACACACTTTAAAGAGGATTTTAGTGACTTCATCTTACAATACGTCGTCTTTAAAACAAACTTGATGCTTAAAATGGCTCTAGACGCTAAATGGAAGCGGTTTTAAAATGGAGATCGGGGAGGGGGCTGACTCATTTTCCAGGAAAACCAGGATCATGCAAACGTCACATGAAACTGCAAGTCAGCTCTAGCCTGCTCTGTTGTTTGAGGATAATAAAAGAAAAAGGGAGAGCGAGAAACAGAGAATGACAGAAACCACAAGAGGGTGTGGGGAGAGAGACCGACATACTTTATGGTTTTCAGCCTTAGAGTGCTGTGAAACCCCACACCGAAATCCCCCGGCATTATGAAATACTCAGCTCAGAGAGCGAAAAAGCTGTCTAAGAAAGTACAGCGGATGCTCTCTGACTGCGAAGAGGCGCAAGGCCGTGGTTCAATTAAACCAAAGCTTCAATTCCCACAAGAAACCCCTTAAATTCTCAGTAAACGTATATAAGCCACTTGAAAGAGTTTAAAAGAAATCCCACCGAGCAAAAAAGCTCTCGACTAAGATGGACAGCTAAAGAAAGTCCCTCGAAATTTCTCAGTCGCGATGCAGGAAATAAAGGTTTTTGTTCTTAATTTCCCAGCAATAACCAAAAACCCCCCTCATTTAAAAGAAACAACCCCAATGTGTGAGATAATAGCTCGAGAAGGAATGAAAAATGAAAATTCTGTCATCATTTACTCGCCCTCGTGTCGTTCCAAACCCTTCCACACAAAAGGAGAGGTTTATTAATGTTCATGCTTCTTTTGTCCATACAATGGCTGGAGTCAAATAGTACAAAAAGCACTATTAAAGTAGTCTGGTGTGCATAGAGCTTGAACTGAAATTTAAAGTTATTATTCACGTCGTTATCCAATTTGTGCTTTGATTTGGCGTCAGGTGTAGCCCTCAAACCGTATTCACTTTATAGCCCTTAATCCTGTAATTGTGGGCAAATGTGGGCACAGAGGGCTCAGGTGTGATCCTAATTTTTATTTATTATAAATGTTATATCAATGTCTTCGATAAAGTTTTGTCTATCCATTTATGGTGTTTTTTGTTAATTTTGGGGGTATTTTTGAATTTATTTACTTCAAAAAGTACCATATTTTCTATGTAAATTATGCTTATTTTTATGTTTTATTTTTTTAAACTTTTTCAACTACATTAAAATATCATTCCAGTAAGTTCTTAGAGCTAAAACTTAAAGATGAAGTGACTTTGCCGTCACCAGGTATCTTATTTTGGCTTATTTTAGAATGCTCTAAATTACAGTTTTTCCCATTCATTTCTATGGGTGCCCATTTTTGACCCCATTCACATTGAGTGTTCAGGAGGCAAACTTATGAAAAGTAGCCAAGTCTTGAACCGCTCAGATCAATAAAATAAATCAAAAGTATTTTGCCCACATTTGTCCAGAATACAGTTTTAGGTTTAAAAGATCACAAGGGTGAGTGAGTAAAGTGTCTATTTTCTAAGGTAACCCTCATGATAGCCGTCGAGACTGATATGAATATGTCTGATATGAAGATGATGGCATGTCTACAAGTATGAGTATGCCTCTAGTACTGACTCTCCAGGTTCTTGAGTGAGCTGTAATGCCAGAGAGAGGCCTGTGTAAATTAACCAGCTTAGTAAACCTAGGCCTCAGTCAAGACTAGCAAATCTTGGAGCAAATCCGACCATCTGCTGACAAATGGTCTGGCATCTGTTCCAGTGAGTCAATGGGAGAGGTAAAGAAGATACCACAATCAGTGACTCATCCAATAGTGTGGTAAACGGTCCCAGGTGATCAGGTGATTATTCACGGTTTGAGTTTAAAGGCCAATATTTAAAGAACCACAAGTGTTTTACAAAGTAACTTCTGTGTATGAAAAAGCATTGGTAGGTCAAACAGATTTTCTCCCAAAAAATCTTCATTGGTGATGATGACCCATTAAAGCTACAGTAGAAACATGATCCGCTATCATCTGTTGTGGTTTGAAGACTGAGACTCTCCTTGTTGTCCTTTCAGGTCACAACCAATTACAGCCCCAGTCGTCAATACAAACGGTGTCTGTCGCTCCCACCAATCGGATTTATTCATGTCATCTGATCTCCTCATGAGATACACTCCTCCCTCGGGACAGAGTGAACGTCCTACTTTGCACACACAAACACACTTGCACTTCAGGAGAATTCCTTCCACCTTTGTGGGAACTATTTATAGCTGCATTTTCCCTTTCTAGACCCCCAGCTGAATCTGAACAGCGGGGTAGAAAGACTCACCTGCCCGGTAAACGATACCAAATTGTTCATATCACACGGCAAATTCTCACCCCAACACCTGTTCAAAGCATTGGAAACAAGATTGGACTTCAAAATCTACAACTAAACCAAACAAAAAGGACTATTCAGCCTCACTGGCATCAGCCTTTATTCTCTCCCACAGGAAGTGTGATCACGCTTTGCTTCTATCTGGCTTTCATTAATGAAGGTTCACACCATTAAGTCAAAGCCTGTTTAATACACAATGAGCCGTTCTGAATAGCCCAAACAATCAGTATTGTGTAGTCTAAGCCTGAAAACATGGAGTTCTTTAAGCTTTCTGACAACAGACCATCCTTGACTGGCTAAAAATCTTAAGTTAATAGAGACTGCGATTGGATTATGGAATCAAATTAGCTAAATATGTTCTTGATGGATGTCAAGAGATTCGCCAATAAACTATACACATTAGACAGACATTAGTCATTTGGTTGGCTCTCTAAAGAATAACACCATGCCATGCCACACATGCAAGTTCAACAGGAAAAGTTACTCATTTACTTACGCATAATCACTCAACTTTTTACAGCCATTTATTTGAGAAACGAAAAGCATTAAGATTAACGGTTAGACATGAACCCAACAACAATAAATGTGACCATTTAGATCGCAAAACATTATAATTAATGCTCTCAGTTATCAACACCAACAAATTCGATTTTCTCTACATAAACTTGTGACTGAAAAAAACAATTCCCTCCAAAATAACACATTAAAAGGATCCGTAAAAGAGCCTTCTAACTGCATTTGAACAATTCAAAGACTCAAGATACTGAAAATTAGCAGTAAATGTGTTATTAGACTTCACATTGGGAAGACTTCATGTTTCTAAATGGGGTGATTAGACTAGATTTCTTTAACTTAAGTCTGAAGACCTGAGAAACACGGGTGTCTACTTGAAGAATGGGTATTTTCAGAAGTACACATTTCCTGGCGTGTAAAGACCACCAAAGACAAAGGGGTTGATGGGAATTGCATAGGGGGAGGGTATATAGTCCACAAAGAGGAAACCTAACTAGACTAGAGTAGGCAGTAAAGTTGATCCTGATTTCCAAAAAACAAAAAAACAAAATCTAATGCAAGCACACAATTACTATTTAAAGCATCAAAAGTGTTATCTAAGCTGGAAAACAAGAAAAAGGCAAACTTAAGAAAGAGGAACTGTCATTATGAAGAACAGCTGGTGGCTGGTTATCAGCGTTTCCAAGTAAAGCCTGTATGGCATATGGTTAATAGCTCCGCAAGCAACAGAACTGGAACGGTGAAGGATGTGGTCTGCTAAATGACTCTAGTACACACAAGGTTCCCTTTTCCATGGCCTCAAGATACCTCTCTGGACTTGGCAAACAAAAGGGTACAACATAAGGCATTGTATTTGTTGAAATAAATATTAAAAGACACATACTAAGCATTACATATATTACCAAAAATCCTTTTCACCCAAGTAGCAAATAAAACCTTCTCGCTCGGTGCCAACATTCCCCCCTCGAAAGAGATTTATTAGGCCAGTGGACAGCAAAGCAGAAATCTTTATTATATCCTGGCGAAAGTATTTATCATGTGCACTGCTCTGCCTTTAAACAGCCAAAAATAACCGAGTAAATAAATAAATCCAAACTTATTCATATGCAAAACACCTCATGCCTAATTCATAACACAATCATTACCAGGACATCTAGCATGGCCATTGCACTTAAAATAATTCCACAAAACTATCCACAGTGAATGCAACGTTTTACAATAATGATTATTGTGAAAAATATGATCAATGTAATACATAATTCAATATCTAGTTAGAAATATATGTGGTAAAAAAAAATGGCAGTAGCAACATCCCATCAGGTAAGGAGGTGAAATCTGCACAAGTATTCAAATAAAATCAACGAGGCCAAAACCGAGAACATCCACTCCTACTTTGCCTATTTCTGAGGTTTAAAGTGTCCATGCCATGTTGAGTTTAAGCCACACACACTTGTCCAGCGGCTGAAGAGGAGGGACCTGGATGAAAGAGGTGGACCATTTAAATCCGCCGAAGTGTGTGAAATCCCAAAAGAAGGGCTGGTCAAGGTCAGGAGGGGTCAAATTCCTCAGGAAAATGCACAAGAATGGAGAGGGAGGGGGATGAAAGGAACACAGACACTTCAGCATAATTTTGAGGAATGCTGCGGCCTTCTCCGCCTCGAAGGACAAGGCTTTGGGAGTGTGCAAGCTTGTTGCAACATTCCCGCCGGAGATTAAATCACACCATCTGATTTACTACTAACTCCACAGCTAGTTTACTGTTCTATTACTTTATTTCCCAGTGGATTACACAATATCACACACTAAACCATTCAGCAGACAAGGTCAAGACGGGACTGAAAAAAAAAGCTGCATCTGTTGGGGTTGAAGTGTAGATAAAGATCTGCGACAACACCTTTCCAAAGGTCTGTGAGAATGGAGGCTTTGGGCTCAAAGAATTTGCATTTTGACTTGTGCGAGTGTGTGTGGTGTGTGTGTCTGAGTCTGACTGACCGAGCAAGCACACTGGGTGGCATTTGTCTTCTATTTCAGCTCCACAGACATCTGCAGCAAGCTATTCTTTTGAGTTATGAAAGAACTGGCCAACACAAAGCTGTGGCATCCCATTCACAGGTGCTCCAGTGGGTGATTTCATAATGAACAGATGGAAATGTAAACCTCATGACTGAATCAGTCTAATCAAATTGAGCTATATATACAGCAAAATCCCTGCAGGCAAACACTGTCACATGAAAAAGCCAGTGCTACTCGTTAGGTTACTCAACAAACAAAAATGAGCAAGACTAGTTTGGTGCCAAATGCCAGACTCTCTTAAATATATAAAATTACATTATACACACGTACAGGCACAAAAAAGACTTACAAAATACCACAACACAACGATTAATAGGCTCTCGGCTAACGTTAATAATATAATTTATTTGTAATATTAGGTTTATTTCAGATGTGCACCAAATCCGTAAATTCGACCAAAGTCAAAGAAGACTTGCCTAGACGTTTGACAATTAATCTTAAGTTGAAATCGAGCATCTAAATTGTTAATTTTATTGAACATATAACTTAGGAGCCTTTGTTGTTTCAACAGGTCTGTTGTCAGAAAGCTAACGCTTTAGCTAACACAAATATAACCACTTTTGGGGGGCTCAAGTGTGATTATAGAGCACGATATGGCTCGATTATAGCCTTAGCATCTTAAACGAAGTGAATATTAGTTAATATTAACAAGATACTCACCGATTCAGCGAAAACAGCAGCAGCCGCTGACAAAACCAACATGAGGTAAACTTTCAACATCTTCTCTTCAAAATATGGAGCCCCGGGGATTAAAGTTGTCAGTTTCCGAAAGGATTCAATTTTATGAATCAAAATAAAGCGGTCCTTGCTTTGTTAGTCCTTTTTTATGTCGATGTGAAGGGATTTTAACGCGTATTCTTACTGGTGTCCTGTGTGTTGGTGCGCAGTATTCCTGTGTAATGATTGATCCCCTTTTGGTTTTATTCACCAACTTAAACCCCGCCTCATTTCGAACACGCAGCCAATCAGGACGGAGTAACCAGTCCATGACGTAATTTTCGGAAACTCCGGACGCAACAGTTTACAATTCCATACATTCAAATCCATGTTGACAATGTAAACAGCGAAATTATTCGATTATTAGATTTTTTTTTTAGCTATGTAGTTATTAATCTCATATCAATACAAAACCCTCCTGTTACTTTGTCACAATTTTACATGGTTCACGTTCTAAATGTCTACTATGACCAATATGAAACGGTGAAATAATGATTAGCATTTTTGAGGAAGTTTTTGGAAGAAGAGCTCGGAAAGTGAAAACACAGACGTAGGCTACATGGAAAGTTTCAATGACGTAAACTTCCGGGAATTTTTTTTGCACCGTACTTTTTCAGACTCGTTCTTCCTCTTTCCCTACGTGTTATGAAAAACGAAAAACTATGATATTTAGATGCTGTTGATGATAAGAGTTTTTCTTTTTTTTATCACTCCCTTGCTGACAGAAATTCTTGAACTAGCTACGCTAGTCTTAGTTAGTTTAAAGGGACAGTTCACCCAAAAATTCTGTAATCATTTACTCACTCTGTTCTAATCCTGTACGAATTTCTTTCTTCTGCTGAACACAAAATAAGATATTTTGAAGAATATGGGTCACCAAACAGTTGCTGGACCACATTGACTTCCATAGTATGGGGGGAAAATTCACGTGGGCCCATCAACCAGACATTTTTCGAAGTATATTATTTTGTGTTCAACAGAAGAAAGACATTCATACAGGTTTAGAATAACTTGAGGGAGAGTAAATGATGACAGAATTTACATTTTTGGGTGAACTATCCCTTTTAAGATAGTTTTAGATTATCAATGGTCTCTCCTGCTAATCATGCTAATCTCGCTGTTAACCGAAAACCTTCAGCAAACTGACTGGAGAAACCGTCTCAAACCAGTAAACCATCTTGGGTTGTTTTCTTTTTCCTTTCTTACGTAAATGTGAGTTACATTCAGGTTTAAGTGTTGTTGCTCATAGAATTAACATTTGTCATCTCCACTAAAATGTGTCAGCCTCATCCAGCCATAATAACGGGAAATGTCTCAATAACTTTTCTCGTTATCATCGAAACATTTCTTTTCATGACTTTGAACTTGAAACCACTTCTGCATGTCACAACATGACACCGTCAGTGTAGAGATTTCTACTCCCAGTCCACTTTAATTTCTGTAAAGCCAGAAATATACTCAATCACAAAGATTAGAATTAGGCATTTTTATAAAGTAGGTTAATCAACTTAGCAGTGCCACTTTTAATTCCCTGCGGTTTAAAAAGCAAAGCAAATTATTTGACTTAATTTGCAATTATGTATTATAATCTTGACCACCAGTTATACACACAGTATCATTTTAATATTATCAAACAGACATTATTAATGCTAAGTCAACAACCTATACAGTACATTCATACACTTCCACAGATATTCCCTTTATACTGAAAATGTTGCCCTGTTTGAAAGGATCTTGTTGAGAAATATTTGTCCTCTGAGGAGTTTAACAGTATTAAGATTGCTTGCATGATTACAGTACGTTCTCCTCTTCTGCACATACAGCAAAGTTTAACTTTGGGTTGCTTGTAAAACAGTGGAAAAAGTAACAGCTGCACGTCTGACCTGGTGCTCATGAGGTCTCAGACTGTCCTGTGTTATGAAGTGAGAGAAGAATCTGGCCTGATTTCAGCCTTGATTTGTTTAGTCTGGGTCTAAAGTACATTTTAAACAAACTGATGGAAGCGTTCTGAAATATGCAAGAGATGAGCATTTGCCTTAAGGTGGTATTCGCCTTAAGATTGAGAGTGTGGAGTGAAATACATCTAGACTGAACGCAATAAATGTGACATGAGAAATTGGTCTCTATTTTATTATTTGATAAAAATAGCAATCAATCAAGCCTATGATCTAACATTACATAACAACTTTATGCATTCTGTTCTTTATTATTTCCAAGAAAGATTAACCGAAAGTCTTAAAATCAATAAAAAATGCGTTCTGTGTGGTCCATTCGCTTTTAGACTTCTTATACTGTATATTTATATAGAAATATATACTGTATATCTGTTTGTGTTCTAGATGACAGAAATCTGTATGCATTTCTTTCTTCTGTTGAACACAAAATAATATTATTTTGAAAAATGTCTGTAAGCAAGTTGATGGGCTCCATTGACTCCCACAGTATTTTCCCCCCAATATTATGGAAGTCAATGTGGTCCAGCAACTGTTTGATTACCCATATTCTTCAAAATATCTTATTTTTTGTTCAGCACAAGAAATAAATTTGTACAGGTTTAGAACAACTTGAGGGTGAGTAAATGATTACAGAATTTTAAACCAACTAAACCAACTAAGACCAGTTGTTCAATAATTTCTGTCAGCAAGGGAACTCTTATCATCAACAGCATCTAAATATCATTGTTTTTTGTTTTTCATAATACGTAGGGAAAGGGGAAGAAAGACTCTCTAAAAGTACGGTGGAAAAAAAATTCCCGGAAGTTTACGTCATTGAAACTTTCCATGTAGCCTACGTCTGTGTTTTCACTTTCCGAGCTCTTCTTCCAAAAACTTCCTCAAAAATGCTAATCATTATTCTACCGTTTCATATTGGTCATAAACATTTTAGAACATGAACCATGTAAAATTGTGACAGCAGGACGGAGGGTTTTGTATTGATACGAGATTAATAACTACATAGCTAAAAAACTATTCTAATAATCGTACAATTTTGCCGTTTACATTGTCAACATGGATTTGAATGTATGGAATTGTAAACTGTTGCATCCGGAGTTTCCGAAAATTACGTCATGGACTGGTTACTCCGTCCTGATTGGCTGCGTGTTCGAAATGAGGCGGGGTTTAAGTTGGTGAATAAAACCAAAAGGGGATCAATCATTACACAGGAATACTGCGCACCAACACACAGGACAGCAGTAAAGGGGGTCGCACACCGGACGCGCAGCGCCGCGCCACGTCGCGTCGCGTCTAGGACAACTCGTATCGCAAACACTTTCTCATTAGTGTATGGCCAGCAATATTGTAATGTTTAATGACAGGAAATGAAGATAAAATGTATATTGCAGCATAGTGCGAAGTCAGGATCCATCACCAACGATTTGAGTCAAAAATAATTAATTTTTTTTATAAACTATGTAAATGGCGCTCTGTGGCGCTGCAGGGTTTTGAACACGGTCCTGAGCCGTTGCTGGGCGCCGCGGACAGACGCCGAATGGCGCCGCCGGTGTGTGTACGCTCATAGAGAATAATGTGTTCGAATTTTAAAGACGTGGCGCTGCGCGACGCGGCGCGGCGCTGCGCGTCCGGTGTGCGACCCCCTTGAGAATACGCGTTAAAATCCCTTCACATCGACACAACACAGTGTCCATGTCTTTATTTCTTCAGTCGAAAAGAAATTAAGGTTTTTGATGAAAACATTCCAGGATTTTCTCCATATAATGAACTTTATTGGGAACCAAACGGTTCAAGATCAAAAAGACAGTTTCAGTGCAAACTGTTGAAAGGGCTTTAAACGACACCAGACGATGAATAAGGGTCTTATCAAGCGAAACGATCGCTCATTTAATAAATAAATAAATAAATAAACAAGTTTTACAAGCTGTCCTTGCTCTGTTCTGTGATGCACGTTCGTGACTCTCTTGTTCGAACTAGTTCATCAAAATGAACGAATCTTTTTTCGAGTCATTTGGTTCATTCAACGAACGAAACGTGGACATCTCTTTTTAAAGTCAACTACTCCTTTAAGCATTTTAGCAGTGTGTACAACCGAAAGCTTGAGGTGAATCCTGACATTTCACATCCACGTCAATCAAGTTCTTTTCAAATGGACCAGTTGCACTGCATATTCCTCGACACATACAGGTTTGTGCATGAATGTAATGTGCATCTCAGAACTCAAGGGTTATGCCGTCATTGATAATCATTTGGTTCTGTAGGGGCTGCAGATCCGAGAACAACGACGGAAAAGTTTAGGCAGAGGCAGTAAACACCGCAGCTCGGGTCAGCTCGTTCAAGCCGCTGTGGCAATCACGTCCACATGGAGTACATTAGAGAGAATTGCCTGGCTCAGTGCTGCATACGCTGGCCTTCTCCACATCCCCGCCTCGACTTTCACTCAGTCATAGTCCGTCTTTTGTCTCCATGTAAAAAGCAAATTCCACCCAACCTCTGACATAGTCTGACACACATTCCAGTTCAAGCACAACAATGGAGGCCTTTGTGCCTGCGCTGCTGTGTGTGTGTGTGTTTGCTTTTCATTTTTTTATTACACTCTAGATAGACTGGAAAGTTTAATCATTTTCTGTAGCCGTATTGCTGGTATGTGTGTGATCTCACAACTCCCCTCCATAACAAAAAACACAATTGTGGAAGAATTTATGACTGTTTATGAAGTTCTGTGTGGTCCATTCGCTTTCAGACTTTCTTTAGCTATATCTTTCTTATATATATATATATATAACTTGGAAAAAGTATATATAAATATAGAATATGTATACTGTATAATATATATATACACAATCTATCTATCTATCTATCTATCTATCTATCTATCTATCTATCTATCTATCTATCTATCTATCTATCTATCTATCTATCTATCTATCCATCCATCCATCCATCCATCCATCCATCCATCCATCCATCCATCCATCCATCCATCCATCCACCTATCCATCCATCCATCCATCCATCCATCCATCCATCCATCCATCCATCCATCCATCCATCCATCCACCTATCCATCCACCTATCCATCCATCCACCCATTTCATCCATTCATCTATCCATCCATTTTATCCATCCATCCATCCATCCATCCATCCATCCATCCATCCATCCATCCATCCATCCATCCATCCATCCATCCATCCACCTATCCATCCATTTTATCTATCCATCCATCCATCCATCCATCCATCCATCCATCCATCCATCCATTTTATCCATTCATCCATTTTACCCATCCACCCATCTATCTGTCCGTCCGTCCGTCCACCCACCATCCATCCATCCATTTTATCCATCCATCCATCCATTTTATCCATCCATCCATCTATCTGTCCGTCCGTCTGTCCATCCGTCCACCCACCATCCATCCATTTCATCCATCCATTTCATCCGTCCATCCATCCATCCATCCATCCATCCATCCATCCATCCATCCATCCATCTATCTATCTATCTATCTATCCTCCATCCATCTTTCTATTTCATCCATCCATCCATCCATCCATCTATCCGTCTGTCTGTCTGTCCGTCCGTCCGTCCACCATCCATCCATCCATCCATCCATCCATCCATCCATCCATCCATCCATCCATCCATCCATCCATCCATCCATCCATCCATCCATCCATCCATCCATTAAGTGTTAATGCTGTCCCTGTGAGAGATCTGGTTAGTGTGTTAGTCGGAGCAGGTGTGTGGAGGTTGAGACATTCTTGAGCTGTCACACTTGAGATGATGTTTGGGCTCGTCGTTGCATTTGTAAACTACTCATTATGAAGTAAATAAGCTCATCACAACAACACATGCCACAGAAGACACTTAGAAGAACAATAAAGCTACGCAATCTCTTGAGCAGCCAACAGGTTAACGCTGTTAGGGGCGGCCTTTTTGTTTGTTTGTTTTTCTTTATCTTCCTTCATCAGTTTACAAAGGGTGCAGCCCCACATTCCTCTATCATTAACACAATTAACATATTAATTGGTCTTGATCTGTGTTGATGAACGATCAGTCGTTATCACATATAAATAGTCATGTGAAAAAGAAAGTGCACCCTATTGAACTCTATGGTTTTACGTATCAGGACCTAATAAATAAATCATCTTAAAATTAGGTAAACCTCAGATGAACAACAAAACATGACATATTACACTGTGGCATTATTTATTAAAAGGGATAATTCACTTTGAAATTAATTTTTGATATGTTTTAGCTTACCTCAAGGGCATCCAAGAGATGTAGGTGTCTTTGTTTCCGCAGTAGTTTCAATTTTTATATATTTAGGTCAAACCGTTCTTGTCTGTCAGTCATATAATGGAGGTCTATGGTCACCACCTCAAAGAGCATCCAGATTAAACATGATTTAATGACTCCCTTCTGGCACTTTCCGGCACTTGCACAGACCGAAGCGCCCGCACCCTCAGATCACTCGGACGTGGCTGTGATTACAACAAGAGGTAAAAACGATATAAATACTGTTCGTTTTCTCACACAAACCGCTCGTTTCATGTCTTAGGCCATCAATATGTACTTATATTTACGAGTCTTTAAATCATGTTTAATTTGGACTTCTCTGTGCATGCTCTTTGAGGTGGTGACCATAGACCTCCATTATATGACTGACAGACAAGCACGGTTTGACCTAAAAATTTTAAAATTGAAACTACTGCGGAAACAAAGACACCTACATCTTGAATGTCTTTTGGACCAACGAAACCAAAGTAGAGATGTTTGGCCACGATGCACAGAAACCCAGCATATTACACAGCATAGCCTATATATAAGCACAAACACCTCATTATCAAGCAGAGTGTGTGGATTATTTTAACACAATTCAATTTAAACACTTTTGAGTCACTTTTGAGCCATCCAAGGGGCAATTTACAAGGTAATGTACTAATAAAAGCATCATATAAATAAAAGAGAACACATGCATATATGTACATGAACATGTACATATATTAAATGTAATCTGCAGCAGATACCTAAAAGATACCTAAAAACCAGCCCAAAACATGGCGTAAAAACAATCACCTTGCATAAGAATGAATATATATATATAGTATCTGGCCAAATTTACCCATTGGTCTCTGGTGCACATTGGGGTTTGAGGAGATTCCCAGAGTACCCAGAAAAGCACTTAATGATTATTATATATATATATATATATTCATTCTTATATACACATATGTGTAACTATGCACTTAAAAGATAAATAAGAGGGGGGAAAGTCACGGCATGCTAAACAAGGGGTCAGAGACGGTTGGGCTCCACAACTTTAGGAACAAAGGTTGCCTTCCTCCTTTGTGTCCTACAGCCTGGACAGCGACGCCGTCACCCTGAGGGGAGCCACTCAAAAACAGATTTGGGCTTGTATTGCAGCCACAGGACCAGGGCACCTTGCAGTTTGAGTCGACCATGAACTCCTCTGTATAGTAAAGCATTCAGTCAAATGTGAAGCCATCATTGGGCCATGCAATGGATCCCACCAGCAAATCTATACCAGAATGGGTGAAATAGAAAAGAATGAAGTTGTTGCCATGGCCCAGTCAAAGTCTAAACCTCAACCAGATTGAAATTCTGTGGCGGGATGTGACCTAAAGAGAGCTGTGCAAATGCCCAAACCTCAAAGAAATGAAGCAACTTTGTAAAGAAGTGCCACGAGCGGGCAAAAAGTAGTCCAGGACGATGTGAGAGACTGATAAAGTCATACAGAAAATCATTGCTGCTAAAGGTGGTTCTACACGCAAGCAATTTACTTACATTTTAAAGTACAATCAACTTGACTGTAGAAGTCATTTTAACTTAAATTACATTAAACTGACTTTTTTTTTGAAGAGTTTTAAATAAGCAGAAAAATTAGTTGACTCCTGTCCTGTATAACTTATAAAAAAGTAGAAAATTGCTTACTTATTTTGATGAGTTAATGTTGTATGTATGTACATAAATAGTCAATGTAATTCTGTGGAAATCCATTTTTATTGTAATTATATGACAAAGCACTTTTCATATTCTCCTTTTAAATATGAATATGGGAACGCATTTTGCTTTGCCTTTTCAGTAAATTTCTCTTCTTTGGATATGCACAAAAAAAAAATACACACCCATTTTTTTTCTACCACGCTATCACTAAAGCACCACCCATTTTCCAGTGAACTTTGGACTGGATCCTCCTCCTCTTTCTAATCTAACCAGCTCCCTCACACCATTTCTGTATTTTCTCTCTCTCCAATTCATTTTCATTTTGTTGTTTTAAACTTTCCCTTTTCGTATCGCTCTCTTTCACCTCATGGAGACAGAGATAGAGCCTGTAGAAGGTCACTCTGTTGACAATGAGCCATAATGTTACAGTGGAGGCTCCCGCTCTGTCTCCTCTCCGCCACCAGAGGGAGCCTTCACCAGAATACTGATCATTGGCTTCGAACTCAAATTCCCATCATGCCGCTTACCTGGGACTGATTGCGTCACACACCTGCACGCCATTAACACACACACATAAAAGCCACGTCCACACACCACACCAGTGCGAAGTCTTGATTTGCCCCGGTGATCATTTCTGAGCGTTTGTATCCTGATTCTGGTTTTCTGGTTTTGGACTTTGGACTGTTTGACACTTCTACGATTGATATCTGCCTGGCCTGAACTCGGACTGTTATTGACTACGATTATTGCTGCCTGCCCTGATCTCTGCCTGTCTCCTGTTGATCCTGTTGTCTTGTCTGCATTGCCCTGTCTGCCTCGTATTGACCCTGCCTGTACGACCCTGTTTAATAAAAGCTGCAAATGGATTCCTCTGTGCATCGTGAATCATTACAGAAGACTTCGCCGCTAAACAATCCAGCAGCCGTCATGGAACTCACCTCTGAACTCACCTCCCAAGCTTCTCGTCTGGATTTACATCATTATCAGCTCGGCCACCTGACCACGCTCACCGAACAGCTCGTACAGGGTATGCAGGAGTTACGCACCGCTGTTGGTACTGTACCAAGCGCATCTGCTACACCATCACCACCATCGAGTGTTCCCTCTGAAACCGTGAGTACAGCAGTAAATCCTCGACTCGCATTTCCTGACAAATTCGACGGAAATCCAACTAAATGCAAGGGATTTCTTTTGCAATGCACACTCTTTGTCGACCAGCAACCGACATTATATTCCACTCAAGCCAGTCGCATTGCGTTTGTTTGTTCCCTGCTCACCGGCAAGGCGTTGGAATGGGCTACGGCAGTCTGGAAACCAGAGGGGTCTTCATTCACCACATTCCAAGAATTCCTTCAACAGTTTCGTCAAGTCTTTGAGCATACTTCAGAAAGAGGAGACGCTGGAGAACAGCTTCTAAATCTCACCCAGGGAAGGTGTACCACCGCCGAATACGCCCTTACGTTTCGCACCCTCGCTGCACAGACGAACTGGGTCGAAGATACATTAAAAACGCTGTTCAGGAGAGGGCTCACTGCTGAACTTCAATCTGAATTAGCCTGTCGAGATGAGGGAAAAAACCTGAATGAGTATATAAGTCTGGCCATTCAAGTCGATAATCTCATGCGTTCCAGACGCATTACCCGGGCACACATCCGTCACTCACTCGAGGCAGCTAACGCTCCCGAACCCATGCAGATCGGGTTCACGCACATCACTCCAGAGGAACGGGAACGCAGATTGCAACATCGTCTCTGCATGTACTGTGGTCAACCCGGCCATATGAAGCTCTCCTGTCCAGTCCGACCTCCAACTCGCACCCTTTCGGTGAGTTCTGTAAACCAATATCAAAGATCTCCATCCAGTTTCACTCTCCCCATTCGTCTAATTATACAAGACCAATGTATTGAATCTACAGCCCTCATAGACTCCGGAGCAGCTGGCAATTTCATTTCTCAAACTTTCGCCAGACAAATCAAACTCAAACTTCATCCATGTCATTCTTCCTTGTCAGTGGAGGCGTTAGATGGTCATCCCATCGGAGACGGTAAAATCCAGTGTGAAACGGAGAAGGTCCAAATGCAGATTGGTTCCCTTCATTCTGAACAGATTCAATTTTATGTCATTCACGCTCCACATCATTTCATCATTCTCGGCCACCCGTGGTTGCAAACTCACAATCCACACATTTCCTGGAAGGAGGGACAAATCATTCGTTGGAGTGAGACCTGTAACAACCAATGTCTGTCTAAAGTCAAACGAGTGACCAATTCCAAGCCAGAACCAGACACCTTAAATCATGAGCTAGCTGAGCTACCGGCAGTCTATTCTGATCTTACGGAAGCCTTCAGCAAGGAAAAAGCTTCCCAACTCCCTGAACATCGTTCAACAGATTGTGCCATTGACTTAATGCCCGGCGCTTCACCTCCTAAAGGTAGAATCTTTCCCCTATCAAAACCTGAGTCTGAGGCCATGAAAAAATACATTGAGGAAGAGACAGCCAAAGGATTCATTCGACCTTCCACCTCACCTGCCGCTGCTGGTTTCTTCTTCGTCAAGAAGAAAGATGGGGGACTCAGGCCTTGCATTGACTATCGTGGGTTAAATGATATCACCATCAAATATCGTTACCCCTTACCTCTGGTGCCAGCCGCATTGGAACAGCTGAGACAGGCTCAATATTACACCAAGCTTGATCTACGCAATGCATATAACCTGATTCGCATACGTGAGGGGGATGAATGGAAAACAGCCTTTTCCACCACTAGTGGGCACTATGAATACTTGGTCATGCCTTTCGGCTTATCAAACAGTCCTTCCGTCTTTCAGGCGTTCATGAATGATGTGTTTCGTGACATGCTGGATAAATGGGTGATCGTGTACATCGATGATATCCTGATTTACTCAAACTCACTGGAGGAACACATTCAACATGTCAGAGCAGTGCTTCAACGACTAATTCAGTTCCAGTTATATGCCAAGATAGAGAAGTGTGAGTTTCATCAAACAAGCGTCTCATTTCTGGGTTACATCATCAGTCAAGAGGGAGTGGCCATGGATGACAAGAAGGTGAGAGGAGTGCTGGATTGGCCATTACCTCAGACGGTCAAAGAATTACAGAGATTCTTGGGATTTGCTAACTTTTATCGACGATTTATTAGAAACTTCAGTCTCATTGCTGCTCCACTAACAGCTCTAACCAAACGTCACAGCTCTCGAATTTCTTGGAACCCCGAAGCACAGCGAGCTTTCCAGGAGTTGAAAACCCGGTTCACCACTGCACCCATTCTACGTCATCCCGATCCAGAGCGTCAATTCATTGTGGAGGTAGATGCTTCGAACACAGGAGTCGGGGCCATATTATCTCAACGACAGGGAGATCCAGCTAAGATGTACCCGTGTGCCTTCTTCTCCCGCAAACTTTCTCCAGCTGAGCGGAATTATGATGTTGGGAACCGCGAGCTTTTAGCCATGAAACTGGCTCTGGAAGAATGGCGACACTGGTTGGAGGGAGCAACAGAACCGTTCATCATTCTTACTGACCACAAGAATCTGGAGTATCTTCGATCCGCCAAACGCCTCAATCCTCGTCAAGCAAGATGGGCACTGTTTTTCACACGATTCAACTTCACTGTCACTTACCGCCCAGGCACCAAGAACGTCAAAGCCGATGCCCTCTCTCGCCAAACAGAAGAGACAGTCCACAAAGACAACCCCGAAAACATCATCCATGAGAATCTCTTAGTAGCTCCAGTCCAGTGGGACATTGTGACCGAGATCCAACAGGCCAATCTTCAGACTCCTGCCCCCATTGAGTGTCCAGCCAACCTCCTCTTTGTTCCAGAAATATTTCGACCCCGTCTCATTGATCAAGTCCATTCTAATCCCAGCTCAGGTCATCCCGGAATCAATGCCACAATCCATCTTCTCCAAAATCGTTTCTGGTGGCCCACGCTTACATCCGATACCACAAACCATGTTCAAAACTGCACCGCCTGTCAAACTTCCAAATCACCCCGAAAATTACCCGCTGGCCTGCTTTGTCCTCTCCCCACACCTCAACGACCATGGTCACACATAGCCATCGACTTTATCACAGATCTTCCCACTTCTCAAGGACACACCACAATCCTCACGATAGTGGATCGATTTTCCAAAGCCTGCCGTCTCATTCCCCTCACTAAACTTCCCACTGCCTTCGAAACTGCTGAACTCTTATGCAACCAAGTATTCAGATTTTACGGACTACCTGAGGACATACTATCTGACAGAGGACCTCAGTTTACTTCCAGAGTCTGGTCCGCATTCTTCAAACATTTAAACGTGAACATCAGCCTTACTTCTGGTTATCACCCCCAGTCCAATGGTCAGACCGAACGTCTAAATCAAGACATCATCCGCTTCCTGAGAACCTACTGCCAGCAACACCAACATGACTGGAGCAGATATTTATTCTGGGCAGAATATGCTCAAAATTCATTGGTCAAACCTGCTACTGGTATCACCCCCTTCAAATGTATACTGGGTTTTCAGCCCCCTCTCTTTCCATGGTCCGGTGAACCCACTGAACTCCCATCTGTCACGGAATGGTTGCACAAGAGCGAAGAGGTCTGGGACCAAGCACACACCCATTTGAGGCATGCTGTCAGGCGTCAAGAACAACAAGCCAACCGTCATCGTCGTCCTGCCCCAGAATACCAGAGTGGTCAATGGGTATGGCTGTCAACCAGAGACTTACGCCTCAAACTTCCATGTCGCAAACTCAGTCCCAGGTATGTTGGTCCCTTCCAAATTATAAGACAAATATCACCTGTTTCATTCCGTTTAGACCTGCCCGCTAACTATTGTATCTCTCCCACTTTTCATGTTTCCCTGTTAAAACCCGCTGGTGGTCCGAGGGGAGAGACGGAGGAGGGGGCCGCCTCTCAGGGCCCTCCTGCCTTTCTGGTTGACGGCGAGGAGGCCTACAGAGTGCACAAGTTGCTGGATTCCAGACGTCGGGGTAACATGCTCCAATATCTGGTCGATTGGGAGGGGTACGGTCCGGAGGAACAGTCCTGGGTCAATTCAAGGGATATCCTGGACCCCACTCTCACTGAAGAGTTCCATAGGACATACCCGGAGAAACCGGCCCCTCGACCCCGTGGGAGACCCCGACGACAACCGCCTCCTCGCGTCAGGAGCCGCTCGCAGGGGGGGGGCTCTGTTACAGTGGAGGCTCCCGCTCTGTCTCCTCTCCGCCACCAGAGGGAGCCTTCACCAGAATACTGATCATTGGCTTCGAACTCAAATTCCCATCATGCCGCTTACCTGGGACTGATTGCGTCACACACCTGCACGCCATTAACACACACACATAAAAGCCACGTCCACACACCACACCAGTGCGAAGTCTTGATTTGCCCCGGTGATCATTTCTGAGCGTTTGTATCCTGATTCTGGTTTTCTGGTTTTGGACTTTGGACTGTTTGACACTTCTACGATTGATATCTGCCTGGCCTGAACTCGGACTGTTATTGACTACGATTATTGCTGCCTGCCCTGATCTCTGCCTGTCTCCTGTTGATCCTGTTGTCTTGTCTGCATTGCCCTGTCTGCCTCGTATTGACCCTGCCTGTACGACCCTGTTTAATAAAAGCTGCAAATGGATTCCTCTGTGCATCGTGAATCATTACACATAAAAACAGGCACACAACAGCTCCAGATCACCCCCTCCACCCACATCCGCCTACCGCAACGCCAAACCATATATAGAAGAGCCCATGTTCCCTTTCCCAACACATGCTAAAAGTCACGGAGACGTCAGCACTTCCTGTCCATATGCAAGAAAATAGAATTTAAGAGGAAGCCCTGGAGGTTAAACAGCAGGAGATGTTGTGTGTGTGTGTGTGGAACAGGATACTAGAAACACCATGTGGTAACTGAGCAAAGCTGATAGGGGAATTGTTTGGAATGGCTGGAATTTCCTGCTGAAAACGTCACATGTGCTGCACTGGTCATCCACAGTGAGAACATAGCTAACCATAAATGATGAGTCAAAAGGTTTCACAGGAATGATATTTAACCTCAGCGCTCAGCCAAATGTTGTGGTGTAATTCCTTTAGGAATTTATTAGACAAAAGTTGAAGATAGCCTGTATGAAGACAGCCGTAAGCTGTAAGCTATCATTGGGTCTTCTAAAAGTGTTCTTTTCTAAAGTTATTCATATTGATTATCAAGAACAAAATCAATTTGTACCTTAAAATCCTCAGTAAAAGATTGTTAGCGGTGCTTCTACTTTTTCAAAACCATTTTTATCTCATAAAAAATAAACTTGTACAAACAGTAGAGGTCCATAGACAAATTATTCAGCAAGGATGCATTAAATTGATCAAAATTGACAGTAAATACATTTTTGCTGAAAAGATTTCCATGCCAAATACATTCTTTTTAACTTTCTATTCATTAAAGAATCCCGGGGAAAAAATGCATAATAGTTTCCACAAAGTTTCCACAGTAGATTTGTTTTCAACATGATGATGATAATAATAATGAATGCAACTAAAGCATCAAATCAGCATATTAGAATGATTTCTGAAGGATCATGTGACACTGAAGACTGGAGAAATGATGCTGAAAATTCAGCTTTGATCGCAGGAAAGTTACATTACAGCAAATTACATTTTACATCATATATTTTTATAATACAGGACATTTAACAGTTATTTAAAATTGTAATAATTCACAATATTACTCTTAAAGGAGCCAAATGTAAGATTGTGGCCAAAACTGGTACTGCAACCAGTTTCAAATGACTTCAAATGAATTTTCTGATTATTTTAATAATTTAATTTTACTGTATTTTTGATCAAATGAATGCAGCCTTGATGAGCACTAGAGACTTCTTTCAAAAACATCATACTGACCCCAAACTTTTGACATTTTTCTAAATGAGATTAATAATTTGCTAAAATGGGTGAAAAAAAAACCCACTTAGAAGAAACCAAAATTCTTCCCAGCAACAACATAGCAACCACACATAACACCCAAGTCAATGCCCCTTGTTTTCTTCATAATATGTAAAAAATAAATTAAAAATAGTGTTGCAGTGCTTTGAAGACTCAGAAATATGGAGTTAAATGAGAGAAATATGCATATCTAAATGCTGTACATATGTACTGTATGTGTTTCAGGGTGTGGAGTTTGGATGAATAGTGTCATACTACTCCAATTATTACTGAGGATTATCCTCAACTGCCTTTGTTAGGCAAAAACTCTGACATGGATCATTTTACCAGTTCAGAGTGTTTATATGCCCAGGAGACAATATGGACACTAAACACGTCTCTGTGCCGTTTCACCTGCTGCCGCGTCTTTGCTCTCGGCCAGGTGTGACATTTCAATACTCAATGAGTGTGTCTATTTTACAAGCCACATGATTCTGATGAGGACACAACATAATTCTCTGTGTTTTTTTTTTTTTTTTTTTTTTGGCAAAAGCTCAGCATGTAACCAAGTCCGTTTCTCTTCTGCTTTTTGGTAGTGAGCAGACAGCAGGTGCTCTCTGTGGTTTCATGAAAAAATAAAAAGAGTTTCTGGTGTGTTGTAGTAGTATTACTCTATTGCTTATAATACACACTTTTCAAATTTTTTCAATTTTTTTTTTGCTTTCATTAGTGTTTTTTGCTAAAGCAAACATCATGTGTACCTCGAGCTCTAATGTTTGTGCTGCCGATATATGAAATAACTCCAGCTGATTTATATATATATATATATATATATTAGGGCTTTCAAATGATTAATCGCATCCAAGATAAAAGTTTGTGTTTACATTATATATGTGGGTGCACTGTGTATAATTATTTTATATATATAAATACACACACATGCATGTATATTTACAAAAAAAATATTATTTATATATAAAATATTTATATATAATATAAATTATATATAAATCTATATACAGTATTTACATCAAAATATTTCTTAAATATGTGTAAAGCATGTGTCTGTATATATATATATATATATATATATAAACACAAACTTTTATTTTGGATGCAATTAATCGCGATTAATCATTTGACAGCCCTATATATACATATGTATAAAGCTAAAAAGAAATAGTAAAAGAAAACACATAACTGAAAATATAAAGATGAACTGAAAATATAAAGATCTCCTTCAAAATATTTAAAAAGAAGCTTAGTTACGCATGGCAAAATAAGGTGGATATGCTGATATACATTTCTAATTTGGGGGTTTGAGTCTGTGATAATGTGGACATCCGAGGTACAATCAATCGTTCAGATGTTGCTATTTTTTCCTTTGAATTGAGGAAAAAGTCAAGAGCTTTAAATGTATTTAATGAGAAATGTTTTTTGACATTGAAAAGTGGTCTGAGTCTTGAACCTTGAACAAGTTGATACTGATGTTTTGGTCTGCGAGGCAGAACTCGAGTAGATAAGCGATGATGAGACTTAAAGGAGTAGTTCACTTTTTTTAAAAAAAAAAACTTTTGCTGATAATTTACTCACCCCCATGTCATCCAAGATGTCTATGTCTTTTTTTCTTCAGTTGAATAGAAATTAAGATTTTTAATGAAAACATTTCAGTATTTTTCTCCATATAATGGACTTCAATGGGTTCCAAATGTTTGTTCTTTTTACGGAATGACATGGACATCTTGGATGACATGGGGGTGAGAAAATTATCAGCAAAAGTTTTTTTGTTTTTTTTAAAGTGAACTACTCCTTTAAGAATGAGCCAGCATTTACCAGCACTGATCTGCAGTCCTGATCATGATGAAGAGCTTGATGCAATCAATGTTCTGCTAAGCTTCACTGCATAGAAAGCCTAACCTCATCAGTCAGTGAACACAGATTTGTGTTGACTTTACACGTTTCCTCTCACATTAAAAAGCTCATTAGAAGATGGTTTAGAAGGTAGCAACTTTATCTTTGATCAGCCAGATGAATGCCAGCACTCTCATTAGCAAATGAATTGCTGTTAATTAGAACAGAATATGTTGATTCACCTTTTTAATATGCATTAGATTGAAGATCAAAATCAACCAGTGCTTTCATCTATATTTCAGATGCTTATGAAACCTGCAATGGAGTCTTATACATCTAATTAATATAGGAACATAATGCATTTTTATGGGTTTAAAGATGCCACATGCTCAAATGGAAAGTAATTTAAAGGTACACAGAATAAATAAGGGATTAATTTATGTTACATAAAATGACTATTTTAACTCCCTTTTTGTGTCTGTTGAAACTAAATTAGAAATATGATCAAATATATGTATTTGAAAGATATAAAAAGAACAAAATAGATTAGTGAGAGTTTTGTTGGCATTATGTTTTAACATATTTCCTATCAAATATTTCATATATTTTTCTAATATTACAAATAGAATATTAGAATTGTGTTACAATTGACAATTGGACAATTAAAATATTTTATTTCAAATGTAGATAAAATTACTGATTAAGATTTCTTTTTTTGCAGTACTCAAACACTTGAAGTACTCAAATACTCAAATTGTTGCTTTAATCAGTGATAAAACACTGATTAAGTGTGTCATTTTCATCGAAAGATCTATTTCGATTAAATATTATGAGGTAAAAATAAGAATCTTTTGCAAAGATGAAATGGTCATCAATAAGATCTATCATGCATATTACTGCATTTACAAAACAGATGTGAATTTTCATTTCATAATACACTCTAAAAAATGCTGGGTTGTTTTAGCCCAATTTTGGGTCAAATACGGTCAAACCCAGCCATTGGGTTAAATTTTCAAATTACATTTTTAACCCAATGTTTGGGTTTGTCCATATTTGACCCAAAATTGGGTTAAAACAACCCAACATTTTTTTAGTGTAAATAGTCACTAGTATTTAATTCCAAATATATTATTTCTTATTACTTTCTGGCACATCCCACCCAAAAATCTTTAAAATTTTCACATTCTACAATCATATCCACTCTATGAAAGTAGTTATTTTACCCATGTTGTTATTTTGGGTCAAAAATGGACAAACCCAAATGTTGGGTTAAAAAGTGTAGCCTAATTTATAAGTGTAACCCAATGGCTGATTTGTCCATATTTAACCCAGATATGGGTTGAAACACAGAGATCATTTTTAGAGATCAGTCCAAAAACGGTTCAACATTCTTGAAAGATTAGAATTATCAAAATACAATAATGATGGTAATATATAACAGACTGATATGTATTCTGGCCAATTATATGACTTGCAAAATTGAACATTACACACTCTAAACAATGCTGGGTTGTTTCAACCCAAATTTAGGTCAAATGTTGGGTTAAAAATGTAATTTAAAATTTTAACCCAACTTCAACTCTCACTTTAAACTGTAATTGTTTTTAATTACATTTTTAACCCAACATTTGGGTTTGTCCATATTTGACCCAAATTTGGGTTGAACCCAGCATTTTTTTTAGAGTGTGGCTGTAATGCTAATGCAAATGGTTAATACCTAATACGTTATTTTAGATCTATACAATATCATGAGATTTGTTGAAGATATTATTATAAAAATGCCAGGGTGTTTACATACATAGAAATATAAAAGCCATGTGATCCATCTTACAAAAAAAAAGATCCAGCTGAAGCAGATAAAAAGGACAAATGAGAAATAAGTGGTCGAATATTCAAAAACACATACTGACTCATCAGAGCAATCTGGATCTTTCCAGTCTCACTCACCTCTGCTGACCTTTGACCCCCAGTTGCTAGGATCATGCCCCTATGAGGGTGGCTGTGGGTTGAGTGGCGACAGAACCGCGCTAGCTGTGCCGCTCTAAACACTTCCATATGCCCGTTCATCCTACACCATGGGAAAAAGTAGCTCAGGTCAAAAAGTCCATCTAAACATTGTAAAATGTCTCTTTATATTATTAGTAGGTCTTGCTAAGAAAAGCACCACTGTTACTAGTGCTTACATAGTTAATTCAGAACCCCCAAGTATTCAATTTTGCATAATCTTTTCCACAAGGACGTATATTTTCCCAATGTTTCCAGCATTGCCATATATAAAAGTGGAAATCTGAAAATTAGCCAGCATGTGTTAGAAGATAGTTAGAATCTCATCATCAGGCAATCTGTGCAGCCACCCTTAAAAAAAGAACATATTGTATTACATCAAATAAGTCTCCCGAGGGGACGCAACCCCACCAGGACGAACAATGGCGTTCCCTCTCCTGAGCCCGTCGTTGAATGAGCCGAGGATTCAAGTACAAGCATTCCAGCGTACAAAAGGAGCAAGCCGGGAATGAGGGACCGCAGGTGAGGAGACAAGTCTTGACAAAACCAGCACAGTAGCACTACAGGAACCAGTCCGGGCACACACAGCAGCACTTTTAACCTATAAAGCTTACTCTCTATCAGATTTGATATGCAAACTGAGCTGTCTAAATCATCAACATGATCAGAACTTTTATGCTTTCTGTTGACTTACTGATACTTCATACTTTTTTGCAAGTTAAAGTTAAAGTTAAAAAAAAAAAAAAACATTTGCTGATAATTTACTCACCCCCATGTCATCCAAGATGTCCATGTCTTTCTTTCTTCAGTCGAAAAGAAATTAAGGTTTTGATGGATTTACTCCATATAATGGACTTCAATGGGAACCAAACGGTGCAAGGTCCAAAAGACAATTTCAGTACAAACTGCAAACTGTTCAAAGGGCTTTAAATGATTCCACACGATGAATAAGGGTCTTATCAAGCGAAACGATCACTCATTTAAAAGAAAAATAACAAAGTTTAAGTTTTATTAGCTCAGCTTTATCTTGTGACTCTCCTATTTGAACTCGTTTATCAAAAGGAACGAATCTTTCTCCGAGTCATTTGGTTCATTCAACGAACGAAACGGATGAATTGACTCGGAAAAAGATTCGTTCGTTTTGATGAACGAGTTCAAATAGGAGAGTCACAAGATAAAACTGAGCTAATAAAACTTAAACTTTGTTATTTTTTTATTAAATGAGCGATCGTTTCGCTTGATAAGACCCTTATTCATCGTCTGGATTCGTTTAAACCCTTTCAACAGTTTGTACTTAAAGTTTGTACTTAAAGCTCTAGTTTTTTTTTAACTGAATAATAATAATGAAAATAATAACGGCAATAATTTGAAAATAATCCTAAAATAGTCTCAAATTTTTATTTTACAGAGACACAAATGTCCCAGTGTGAACTCAAAGATTCATCTGAGCTGCAGTCCACACTCATTTCATAGCTCCGGACTCTTAATAACAAGAGTCTCTATTTTAATTTCTCTTTAAACATTTTAATAGAAACATCTGAGACAAAGTTGATGAGCTGTGAGCGAGACAACCTCGGAGCAATTTCAGACAAACCAACAACAAACACACCACAACACAAGCAGTGGCACATGTTCTCCCAGCACAATTCCCTGTGTTTCTTCAATCTGCTTGACAAAAGGCTTGATTATTAGGCAAACTGGTTAGCTGGGAAGCTTTTGTTCACTGGCAACATCCAACAGACTCTTTTGTGTGTTTCCATAGCTTTTCTTGGTATGCTTTGATGAGGTTCCCCCTTTGTAGAAATCCATACAACCTTACAAGTCATTCTCACAGGAGCAGAGAGACAGAATTGAAAGCGGTAAAGCAGAAAAAGTGGATTGTTGAATAAGATTTAGACTTGCATCTAAATACAAAGCATACATGATAAGTGAGAGATGACTTCTGTCGTGACAGTGAACACATGTATGATATGGAGTATCTGTGACGTGGTGGAAAACACAAGGTTAAGGTATGCTTCACAGGAATGCCCTTTAGGGCGTCTCACCCGCTGACAGGAACAGTCACCTGACCGGCCCATGTGCGCAGGGCTAGGGGGACGTAAACACTGGGGACATTCTGGAACAAGTCAATCTATTTACATGGATATTTATTGTGCTTTCTGTATGTATACATCTGAGAGAAAAAAGTTGGTGACCCCGTAACCACCATAAACACTGAATATGCAGATTATTACCTGACTTTAATTGTGAATTTGACTCTAAATAATTCAACAATGGCTATTGCTGATTTGATTGCAGACACTGAATTGGACGATGACGTCACTGTTTTCTTCAGAACCGCTTTATAGAGGAAATGATTTAATAATTGATGATTTTCAATGGAACTGAATCAACACTGAGCTGACTTCAGCTGTATTGTAAAAAGCGTTACAGAAATAAAGGTGACTTGACAGTAATGGGGGTTTGAATGGTTGAATATTAATTTAATTATCCTACCTTTGGTCTGGCCATCCTTGAGTATGATTACATCGAAACTTGAGGCCCATCAAGACCAAATCCTGTCAATTCGAGAACCAGAAAGACCTAAAATAGAAAATGGTCCACTCAGAATTTCCAATCAAGTTGAAATTGACTAAGAAGCTGATATCCAGATCGAGATTGATCATTTCATGTCGAGACCCAGTCCCAGACGGGGAAAAATGCACATTTATGTGGTCTTAATATTATGTAATGTTATGCAGATGTTGTGTTTTGTGTGATGTTTGAGATTTCGTTATGTGATTAAGTATCTCCATTAACCATTTCCATTTTATCTCGTGTCATTTCATATTAAATATCATTAATATGTATGTTATTGATATTTGAAATCACTGTATGGTCTCTAATGGCTCACAAAATAAAGTTTAAAAACAAACTACTTACCGTGTTTACCAGAAGCTCTCTGTGTGAAAGTGAAGGAATGGTTCAGTGTCTCCCCCTAGTGTCAGGAAGATGATTAAAATTACGTCAGAAAATGACTTGTTTTTTGAGGTTTACACAATAATGGAGTTTCTTAACAATTCTTAACGATTGAGACGCTAATGTTTTTTTTCTTTCTCCCTTTTATGTTATATTTCAATGCAGTGCTGTGTTTCCTTGTAATAAAAGAGTACTAGTAGGCTACACAATAGATTATCAGGTCGTTTCATTCCAGTTTACGTCAGAACAAATGGGATGTTATTTGCATAATGAACCCATGCAAGTATAACTACTTTTACATTATATCATTTCCATTGTTATAATACATCATTTTATTTTATAAACTTTTTATTCATTTTAATAACTTAATTTTTTTCTTAAAGTCATTTATGGGTGAATACGTCAAAGTAGTGCCAATACTTAAAATTGTTTTGACTAAAATTTGACCAGCAATTTATTACTTAAAATTAGGGCTGGGTAACGATTAATCACAATTAATCACATCCAGGATAAAAGTTTGTGTTTACATAATATATGAGTGTAGAATGTATAATTATTTTGCATATATAAATACACACACATGCGTGTATATATTTAAGAAATATTTTCATTAATATACTGTATAAATAAATATATATATATTTTTTTTTCTATAAAATATATATATATTTATTTTTTATTTAATTTCTATTAAATATAAATATTCATATTTTATATATTAATAACACATTTTTCTTAAATATATACATGCACATGTGATTTTTTTTTTATATACAAAATAATTATACACAGTACACACACATATATTATGTAAACACAAACTTTCATTTTGGATTAATAGTTGCGCAGCCCTACTTAAAATACATGTAGCAATATAGTTGATCATTTCTTTCCTACAGAAATAAACCATCTTGGCAACTCAGTCACAAAAGCAAAGCAGCAGTAACATACAAAGCAAGATGTCCAAGACAACAAAGTCATGAACAATCCCCAAAATGCCGTTTTATTGAAAATTAAGATGACATCACAGCCTCGGTCATGGTGAACAGAACTATTACATGTCAATGGCATTGTGGAAGTTTGCATATATCAGTGAAATCAAACCTGCAGTCTCTGGGATAGACCTTTGGCAACTTTAAAATGTAAACCAAACATTACAGTTATCAAGAAAAAAAAAAATCAAACAAAAAACAAAGAAAAGTTAGCAGTAAATCACAGAACGAGTCATGCTCCCATGATTCTTAATCAGCACGTGTTGTCCGGATGTTCTGGAGAAAGAACAAACATCAGAAATCCTCAATGCTTTTAGATAACATCTTCACTACTATTTCTTATTATTCTTTTTAAATAAATCAATGTTTTCTTTTCTTAAAAGTACCCATTTTCCATCTTCAATGATACTTCGTTAAATTTCGTTTTTCAGGTGTACATCATCTCGGCCATGTGCGACATCTTCTTGGGGATGTAAAGGTAATATTCCATGTATCCGGAAAGGTCCTCTATTGTGATGTCATCCACGTAGGCGCGGGCCTGTTCGGAACAAGAACGAGGGGAGCTGGAAGTTCCGTTATTACTCCCGATGGAAGTTCTGCTGTTCGGAAGTTCACATTCGGAGATCACGTCACGAAGGCCGGTGAATGAGTAAACCTCGACCCCCTGCCAACCAGGACAATGGCATTCTCGTTGCCCACACGGGCACTGACCGGCTTCCTGCAACTTGGACAGAGTTTTAAAGTCAGGCGGAACAGCCTTACCTTCGCCCGCCTCCCGAGACCCCGGCCCACATCCTAAAGCGGGCCTGTTTTCGGGAGAGCTCTCGTCATCCGACGGCTTTCTCGGACTGAGGGGCGATTCCTGACCCTTAGGATAAGGGAGATGGGTTTCATACCCAACGACCCCGAATACAGTGGAGCCTGGGGTGGAGAACGCCACTTCTTTCTTGACGCCGCTGGTGTCGTCGGGCTCTGGCGGGGTCTTGTGTTTCAGGTGTCCAGGAGGAGGGGACATTTTGCTGCAGTAGGTAAACTTCGGAGGATGAAGGATCGGAGATTTTGATCGTCTGCGTCGCTGGCTTCTCACAATTCCTCTGGATGACTTTCTCGTACATCTATAGTGAAAAGTAAAAGGTGAAAACATATTTTTACTAGTATATTTTTGCTATTATCTGTAAAGCCCACTGTATCATATTTGATACATGAATTTCTAATGTCTCTAACATTGATCACATGATCTACTACATTGCCTTCTACCCTTATTTTTCAGTAGCACCTCATTGCAGTACATGAGATTGAAACACAGACATAAATGCCTGAAGTATCAAATATGATAACCAAATGTTTTACTTTAGATTTTAAAATAAAATATCATCTTAAGGTTCAATAAGCTCTGTTTAAAAACAAACATTCAAACGGATCATTCATATATCAGGCTTTTAAGGTTGATTAGGGAATCTTTAAGAGGTTCCTACCCAAGCCAGTTATCTTTCGAGGAGGTCATCTTGGATTTGGCTCCATCCGGACTGCCTCGAACAACCAATCTGGAAGCCAAAGACTCTGAGACGCGGACTGTGTTTGTGGAACTGGAAAGAAAACCGTGCAATTATTCGTAAAGAACAAAACCCCCCTCTGCCAAAATTGTGAGCATCCATTTCACTTGTTGGACAATCTAGAGCTGAAACAAATGAAAAAGGCAACAAACCTTTCAGCATCCACACGCAGCTTCTTAAAAGCGGTCTGCAGGGTCTCCTCCTCACACTCCTTTTCTACTTTCTCCACAGCAGCCATAATGCAAGGCAGCCTTAAAACTGAAACCAAAACCATAGAGAAAAATACAAGTGAGCAGTTAAATAAACCCAAATACTGACATTAAGTTACTACCTATAACGTTAGATCTCAATAACATAAACACCCTATTTCAGGTACTTTTAAATATTTGCAAAGTTTATAAAATTCTATATTATGCAATATTAACTTAATCGCTTTTTTCAAATATTCTTCAACATTGTATAATTTTCTTTAACACTAATTTTTCACCACACTGCAGTAATTTAGATCAACATGAATTTAGTTTCATGTTGTGAAACGCTGATAACATACACAATTCGCATAATGAAGTTTAGCTTAGCATCGAGTCCATCAAGGTGTCGCGGTTTACATTGTCAATTTTGCTTGAATAAAACACATCAACAAAAATGGACCATTAGAGAAATATACTTACGGCCAAAGGACCAAACCCCGTGTAAAGCCTAGACATATAGGAGCTTGTTTCTCCTGTTATGAGGGTCTGTGTGCTCACAAAGCTAACGTTAGCCAGTTAGCATGCAGAAACGATATCTGTGAAAAAACTCGCTTTATATCGACCGATAACAGGCTGTCGTCGGGCATAACTTGACCTAGATACTACGTAAATGTAGTAACTACTCACATTTATTGGAAGTAATCAATAAACTATACACAATATTCTAGATTTTTCTCTCGCTAGTGTCTTGTTTACACTCAACCCAAGAGTGACTCTGCAACAACGCAGATCTTGATGACGTAGTACACGTACGCACCAACGTCACTAGATTACGAAAGTGCTCCTAGAAGTTTCTCGGGTTGTGCCCGGTTGTGCCTTTTAATTAATTTATTTTTTTGTAAAAGGATGAAATAACATTTAAAATATATAAAGTGGAATAATAAAATATATATGGGCAATAATATAAATATATATTTTTATAAAGATATACCTGAACCGTAGACCTGAACCAAGACCATTTTATACACTGCAGTGCGCATTGCTGACTGGTGTCCTCTTGTGGTGATCAAGTGAATTGTCTCAAGGCGACAAGGCCTTCATTTGGGCTCCTTGCAAAGCCTGCTTGCAGTTGAACAGGAAGCTTTGAGTTGTAAAGTAGCTAGACACAAAGTGTATCATAAAGCTGGAATTTATAGCAAGGCTGCCATGGAAGAACCACTTGTACTAGGCCTACTGTACAAAAAACATTACCAGATGCAAAGCACATTAAAGCCAGATCCCTGAGGAATGGAAAAAGTTTGGTGAACTCTTGTTTACTGTTTTCCACACGTGCATGAGTTTATGTTTGGAGAAAGCCATAGGAAGCCCTAAAACCCCGATGTCTGCTAAACATGTCAGGTGTGGACAGGATCTCACATGCAGACCAAGTGTTGTGCTAAGTTGTGGCACAAATACTCCTTGTAAAAAAATTAAAAAAAAAAAAAAAAAAAAAAAAAATTATCGTCCACTTTCCTCATCCTTCTATTCATGATTGGGTTTGATCTTGCAGAAAACATAATAATATCTGAAGGGAAATGAGCTGTGAAATTTAAATTGTAATGGATGCCAAGACTGTTAGAGTTTCACAGACAGGTCTTAAGCCAGGATTAATCATTTAAGAAGCTTTTATAAACATGTCATAGAAAAAAGATGGAATATACACCTATATTTTAGGTGCTAATATGTACATTTTAGGTGCTAATATGTACATTTCAGGTGCTAATATGTACATTTTTAGGTGCTAATATGTTCATTTCAGGTGCTGATATGTAAGTTTCAGGAGCTAATATTTACATTTCGGGAGCTAATATGTACATTTCAGATGCTAATATGTACATTTTTAGGTGCTAATATGTACATTTCAGGTGCTAATATGTACATTTTAGGAGCTATTATTTACATTTCAGGAGCTAATATGTACATTTCAGATGCTAATATGTACATTTCAGGTGCTAATATTTACATTTAGTTGCTAATACCTTCATTTGTGGTGCTAATATGAACATTTTAGGTGTTAAGATGTACATTTCAGATGCTAATGTGTACATTTCAGGTACATTTTAGGTGCTAATATGTACATTTCAGATGCTAATATGAATTTTAGGTGCTAATATGTACATTTTAGTTGCTAATTTCTTAGGTGCGTTTCTCAAAAGCATGTAAAGCCTAAGTAGATTGTAGAACCACTGGCTCCAATGGTCTCTATGATCAACTTAGCTCAATATGCTTTTGAGAAACGCAGCCCCGATTGATACAATTTGATTATTTGCTTTTTTGTTCACTGACCTTGTCTGTTTACTAGATTTTGGACAATGCTGCAGTTTCTCGCTATGGCCTGCAGATGGCGCTGTAGTGCACGTGTGCTTGTGAAGTCAACGTTTAAAGGAGCCTTTTGCAATCCGTCATGTGTTGAAACGATGAGCTGTTCTCTGCAGTAATCAGGAACGAGGTTACTCCCAATCAAAACAAATTCCTCATCTTATTGAATTGTACCCCCCATATCACATTACATTGTTAAACACAAAAAGGAATTCTGAGCTTCACAATTACAGCTGATGGAGGACGGTTTATCCGAGCTTGAAAGATTGAAGCCCAAACAGTAGCACTGAAAGCCCAGTGATGGGTAATAATGAAGTGTTTAGACGTTATCTTTCTGTTTAGTCATTTCCACTAGGCCAGGCAAAGACAAGCGCAGCATTGCTGAGCTCTTGAGGTTCTGTGAGGAGCCTTCATTCTAGTCCAAATGCTTGTGAAAACAAACGTATAAGCTTTATAAACCATCGTTTCTCAATTTATAGAAATGTCAAAGCATGGTGCATATTACAGGCCTCTATTCATTAACACAATGGCAGCCTTTTCTTCCAGCGCTTTCACTCTGGCGCCCATGTGATGGGCTTGAAACGGAGGAGGGATTTTACGCAGCTTTCTTTAAAATCATCAGATTTCAGCTCTCTCATGAGGTTTTTATGGATGTTGAGGTTGTGTGCTGAAACGTAAAGGCTTTCCTGCCCACATACTGTAGATTTGAGATTGTTGTGCTGCTTAAAGACTTAAAGGGACAGTTCAATAATTCAAATGAAAATTCTGTCATTAATTACTCGCCCTCATGTTGTTCCAAACCTGGAAGACTTTCTTTCATCTCAGTCAATTTCGACTCAATCACTTTGAATAAAACCCTAAATTAAATCTGTTCATCATTTACATTTAAACATTGATCAGCAAACATAAACAGAAGCTCAATCAAACCTGCTTCACTCGTGCGAACAAACCTCATTGGTTCTTATAGAAGCTCAAACGTGATGCGTAACACAAGAATGAACCTCATTGGTTCTTATGGAAGCTCAAACGTGATGCGGAACACGAGAATTAACCAGATTTCATCAAAAAGATATTCATTTGTGTTCCAATAATGATTGAAAGTCTTACGGGTTTGAAACAAAGTGAGAGTAGACAGAATTTTCGGTTTTGGCTGAACTATCCATTTAAGAGTCTTCTGGGTGGTTGCTAGGTTGTTTGTGGTTGCTATGGTGTTCTGGGTATTGCTAGGGGATTGCTAGGGTGGTATGGATGGTTGGTATTGGCTATTCTGAGTGGTTGTCAAAAGAACCGAACTCACTCAGGACTCACGTCCCTCCTTCATTGTAAGTCTACATTTTTCACCTGTTTTTTTCTTTCTTTCTGTCTGACAGTAGAAAAACATAATGCCAAGTTCCCTAAGCTTACATATGAGCATTCAGTAGTGTTGTTTGCTTCAGCAAGCACCACTAATGAAATGAAATGTAACCCCAGACAGACACTAATTGGCTGGGTTAGGTTTCTGTCTTTTATCTGGGTGTCTGATGATTCTCAGTTTCTGCATACCTAAATAATTAGGATTTATTAAATAACTAAATTTATAGAATAATAGCTGAGGAAGGTTATGAAAACACAGAAGTAAGACTGCGACTTAACTGCCTTAAATGGACAATTTCAGTACAAGCGTTCTCCACTAGCTGGGATATTCAGTTATATTATTTTTGGCTGCTAGGGGGTATGGGAAATAAACATTAAATGAAAGATTACATTTTACAAGCTTGTCCTGGGCATAGTCACAATTCACTTGTGACTCTTTATGCTTGGTTCCAAAGTGAATAATATTGATGGTCATGCTTTTCAGATAACAGGAATGGGAAAATATTCACTCTTGGTCCATCCTTTAAAGCTTGAGATCCATTTTGTGGCCTACGGTGGTTGGTGGAAAAAGTGACTTTATGCATTTATAGAGTCAATCCTATATATATATATATATATATATATATATATATATATATATATATATATATATATATATCTAGGATTGACTAGTATATATATATATATATATATATATATATATATATATATATATATTAAGGCTGTGCAAAAATTAATTGCGATTAATCGCATCCAAAATAAAAGTCTCTCTTTTCATAATATATTTGTGTGTGCTTGATATAATTATTTTGTATATAAATACCTATGCATTTATGTATATATTTAAGAATTAATTGCGCTTAAATTCTGTATACATATATATATATATATATATATATATATATATATATATATATATATATATATAAATACATAATCTATATTATATAAATATAAATATTTTATATATGAATAACACATTTTCTTAAATATATACATGCATGTGTGTGTATTTATGTATACAAAATAATTATATACAGCACACACAAATATATTATGTAAACATAGACTTTTATTTTGGATGCGATTATCGCAATTAATTTTTGCACAGCCCTAATATATATGCGTATATATACATATATATATATATATATATATATATATATATATATATATATATATATATATATATATATATATAAAAGCGAATTGTTTAGCTTCATAAGGTTGTAAAAAAACAATAACAAAATTTAACCAAGAAATGTTATTATTTTGGGTCGGTACAGTTGCTTTAGAGCTTTAAAATATGTGGGTCAAATTGACCTGCAAACATCATGAACGTAACAGTACTTTTGTTTGTATATGTCAAAACACATTAGCATGTTGAAACTTTGCATGCATGTTCATCATGATAAATGAGAAAAAAAGTCACAAAATATCAAGAAAAAAACCTCAAATGTTTTTAGTAAATCGAATGGGTTACATAGAAAATGTACGCGGGTAAAATTGACCCGAAACTTTACACACGAGTTGTGTAGTGCTTGGTGTCAATAATTGGGTTTTATGCGTCTTGCTGCAACAATTTTAAATCATACTCGTTAAATATTTTGCTGCATTTGATAAAATTAAAGTTATGTGCTATTATCAAGACAGAAGCAGTAGTTTTAAATAACAATAGACAAATGATCAAACCCTATCTTTTGTAGGAGCAATAATAGTGATGCTTGCTTTGTTTGATGGCTATTAATCTGTATTTTAAATTACAGAGTATTTTCACTATTCTGTGCTAGAACAAAGCAGTTGATGGTGGAATGTCCTCCAACCCTTCAAACAAGCGGCTCCTAAGAGCCCACACACCCACAGCTGCCGGTCAGACCTACGCGTACACACTGCTGTACATGTGAGTGCACACGCTGGGCTGGGGTCTGAGCAGAAAGGCTTATTGACTCTGAAAGGAAACCTGCTTCCTGAGAGGAAAGAGATTCCCACAGGAATACCAGCATACTGCCGCAAAGAGGAGGTACAAGGAAAGGAGAGCCACGCTGAGAGATGAGGTTCTGCTCTGGACTTATAGATGTTTCTTCCTTGAAATCTCATTTCAACCCACAGGAAAGGAAATCACAAATAGCATCTCATATCTGGTTTCTGCCTGATAGAGTAGCGCCTAAATGTATTCGGACACTTACCAGAAATGATCAGACCAAGTCTGCAATCAGAAGTCAGACAACTTCAACATTTCTCATCGTATTCTTCCAAGACTAAATTATCTCTGCTGATATCCACATTCATTTGAATATCTTTACCCTTTTTTTGTTTTTCTTTACCCAAAGAACCTTTAAAGGAGTAGTTCACTTTTAAAAAATACTTTTGCTGATAATTTACTCACCCCCATCCAAGATGTCCATGTCACTCTTTCTTCAGTCGAAAAGAAATTAAGGTTTTTGATGAAAACATTCCACGATTTTTCTCCATATAATGGACTTCAGTGGGAACCAAACGGTTCAAGGTGCAAAAGACAGTTTCAGTGCAAAATGCAAACTGTTCAATGGGCTTTAAACTATTCCAGACGATAAATAAGGGTCTTATCAAGCGAAACGATCGCTCATTTAAAAAAAAAAAAAAACAAAGTTTAAGTTTTATAAGCTCAAATGGTCGCCTTACTCTGTTCTGTGATGAAATGAACAAATCTTTTTTTCATGTCATTTGGTTCATTCAACTAACAAAATTTACGAGTTGACTCAGGACTGACACGAGTTGACAACTTTGCACTGAAACTGTCTATTTGGACATTGAACTGTTTGGTTCCCATTGAAGTCCATTATATGGAGAAAAATCCTGAAATGTTTTCATCAAAAACCTTAATTTCTTTTCGACTAAAGAAAGAATGACATGGACATCTTGGATGACATGGGGGTCAGTAAATTATCAGCAAAAGTTTTTTTAAAAGTGAACTACTCCTTTAAGAAAAAGGACTTAGTGTAAAGAACATTTTAATAATCTAAGGAACCCTTTTCCACTATAAAGAACCTTGAAAGGTTCTTTATGGAACCATAGATGCCAATAAAGAACCTTTATTTTTAAGAGTGATGTCAACAGTTCTCTCATTTATGTTTATTTCTTTACATACATTTTAAGGAAAAAAAAACATTGTGATTTTGTTGATACTTGAATGAGATCTGAAAAGAGCAGACCCTTGTCATTATAACATGGGAATCCTGGCGTTTACACCATCTGCTCTTTAACAAAACTTGGATGCAGGAAAATATTCTCATTCTGCATGAACAAAGCGGTGTTCTTTACAAAGTTCTGGGCTTTCCGCCCATGTTTTTGATCCAATTGGATTTAAGACATTCTGACAACATGGAACATTTGTGGGATTGCTGTAGGGAGCGATTCAGTTCCGGATGGCGGAAGGATGCGAGGTCAGCTGGTTCCCCTTCAAGTCAGGCATCATTACAGACGTCCTGCGGAGGCAGACGGGCTTTCTAATGGACCTTTTCCAGGTTCTCATGCAGTCAGAACAAAAAGAGACTCAATCTCTTACTTAGACACCTGCTATTAAGATGCATTTTGATCGATCGCAAGTTTACGAGGGAGACACATAGGCCTACCTGTTCACGCCTGGTGTTTTAAATCCGTCTTTGTCCACTTTCAACCACCTGATTTCTTCAAGGAGGGCGGGTAAATGTATTGGTTCTTCAGATCTTTCCATCTATTGGACAAAATAAGCGCTCAAAATTTACTTATGAAAATGACTTTAGATGACGGAGAAACACAGAGAGCATCAGCTTTCATTTCTGCTCTGACAGACACAAGACAAACACTTTGAGTGTGAGCTAAATCAGGAATGGTGAGAGAACATTGTGCTTGGTACATTTTTCGTCTTCAAACTAAACTTGGGTCTCCAGCCGACAAAGTTTAAATCCCGTCATATTTGGTCAGTAGTTGGAGAGACTGTCTTTTGTAGCTGTCTGAACGCATTCGACCTTAGCAAGCAATCCGATTGAATATGTTTTTGATTACCTCTGGAAATGGAGGAAAGTGAACAAACTCAAAACGTTTTAGACCTCGCTTACACCTCGACCTAAACACATCTTAATACCAGGAGTAAACAGGGCCTTAGAGAGACAAATAAAGGCAATCACTAAAAAGCAAGAATTAATTAATTCAGTATCCTCTAAGTGTGCATTGAAATCTCCTCATAACTTTTTATGGCTTTCTCTAAGTTAATGTCTCCATCTTGTTGGTCTGGCAAATATGCCTCATTCTTTGCTGTCTAGTCACGTAGTCTGTTTGAAAAATCTGGCAAACATCTGGAATCGGTCACTACAAGGGTGTCATGTCAACCTGTAAGTAGCATGTTATAGTGAACAGCATGTGGGTCATACACACCAGTCATGCTGATTAATGAAGATAATAAGGACTGAATGAATCATATTGACTTGTTCAGTCAGTCTTCTAAAAAAGTAGGGTTATTATTAACTTGTAATATGTCCTAGCAGGTGCAAAGGAACGAGTTATGAATGGCTTAGTTCTTTGCTTTTAATAGGCATTGAAGGGATAGATCACTCAAAAATGTAATTACTCACCCTCCTGTCGTTCCAAACTCGACTTTCATTCAACGTTCGGAACACAAATTAGGATTATTATTAATATTATTATTATTTTTTTTTTAATCTGAGTGATTTCTGAGTGAATCTGAGCGCAACTACTACGTTTACACTTCAAAAAGTGATCATAAAAATAATCCATATATGAATTGAGCAGTGAAGTCCAGATTTTCTGAAGAGACATGATTGCTTTATATGATGAACAGATTCAATTTAGGATTTTATTCTTGATTTTTGATTCATTTTTGGATGAACTAACCTTGCAAAAGCCATATTTTACAGCAGTACAACGGTAATATCACGGTAAAACACATGAGTTGAGTAGTTGAACTTACAAAATTTAGTGGTGTTGTAACACTTTACAATAAGGTTTCATTAGTTAACATGAACTAACAATTAACAATACTTCAACAGCATTTATTAATCTTAGTCAATGTTAGTTAATCCCAACATTTAATCAATTTTTAAGATAATTTCTCCAGTCTTCAGTATTACATGATACTTCGGATATCATTCTTATTTTCTGATTTGCTGCTGAAGACACAATTCTGATTATTATTATCAATGTTGAAAACCTTTTTTTCAGGATACTCGGATGAATGGAAAATTGAAAAGATCACCATTGATTTGAAATAGAAATGTTTTGTAATATCATAAATGTCTTACTTTGATAATTTTTTTTAAATATTATTTTATAGTACCTCACTTCAAAAAATACTTTGAAATTAGACTGACTTTCAAGTCTGAACTACCCATTGCACATGTTTTGCTTCTTGCTTTTGAGCAATGTTCAGGAAGAAAAAATATAGAGGGAAATTCTATGTTGTCAAACATGACAAATCCTTCAAAGCATTTATACTAATCCATTTCTTACCATAGCAAAAGGGTTTGATCAATTCCAAATCTGTCCACTGTACCTTGTAGCACTAATTGGCTCACATTTGGCCCCTGAACACACAAGTCCTTCGGAAACAATGAGTACAAACATATTTTTCATACTTCTCCCATCTCCTCTGCCCAGGCACCGGCATCTCAGACCTTAAAGAGCCCTTCTCAGAGCTGTAAATGAGCTGTCAATCACAGGCTAGATCATTTCACCGATTGAAGCAGAAGGCCGATCGGGGTGGAATGATGGGCGAGTGGTGATATATTAGACAAATGCTTGGCCAAAATAAAGGGACAGAGGTTTCTTTATACTCCGAGCATAAGGAGACTGTTGATGCGTCAGGTACGCATACCCGAAGTTTAAGTTTAAGCCACTCAGAGAGTTTCATTTCAAGCAGGAAGCAAAAGCTGAAAGAAATTTCCTTTTTATGGTATTGAATACTATCCGTCCTGTTACATAAGAGGTGTGAAGAACGGATAGATAGAAGAATAGGTCCCTTCATATCTCTTGTCTCAGAGCGGAATGGATTGATGTGAAAATAAATTCCAGGGGCCCGTTGGCAATGGTGGACACATGATAAAGATTAGTTGATAAGCCGGTCCCTCTCACGCATATTTTCTTTTGTAATTAGGAGGAAACGAGCCAAAGACCTCTAAGACCCCTAAAAAGTATGCGTAGACACGGTTTCACACTTTTCAACACAATTTATAGAGAATGTTCTGAGCTTTCGTCCTTTGAAGATGATCGTGGATGTGATAGTGATTTATAATAGGCGCTTTGTGTAAAGTTATGTGCTGTGTTGTGTAAAAGATATCAGCAGCAAAGTCGAATAGACGACATAATAACATCAAATACATATATCATTGTGTTTTAGATACTGTATGAGCAATTCTGATCCAACTAGGCAACTAATCAAAATTTGTTTTGTTATAGTTTAAAATTCATTGCTATCTAATTCATGCTGGACTCTTGCACTGATGCACTTCTTGATGAAAATAACATCATTTCTGTTACAGCTCATTTGTCGAACTGTACATTCATGTACACTACCGTTCCAAGGTCTGGGGTAAGTGTTTTTTTTTTTTTTTTAAATAAAGAAATTAATACTTTTATTTAGCAAGAATGCTTTAAAGGAGTAGTTCACTTTTCAGAAAAACTTTTGCTGATAATTTACTCACCCCCATGTCATCCAAGATGTCCATGTCTTTCTTTCTTCAGTCGAAAAGAAATTTAGGTTTTTGACGAAAACATTGCAGGATTTTCTCCATGGACTTCACTGGGCACCAAACGGTCCGTAAGAGTTTCAGTGCAGCTTCACAGGGCCTTAAACGACACCAGAAGATGAATAAAGGCCCGTTCACACCAAGCACGATAACTATAAAGATAACATTAAAGATATAATGTTAATTCTAAAAATTGTCCTCCAAATTAAAGTATAACAGAGTTCACACCACAGCTATAACGATAAAAATATGAGGAACGATATCGTTGGGATCACTTTCAGAACGAATCCTCCACTGTTTGACAAGTCAACCCCCCTTTTCAAGGATTTACGTTAAAAAAAGATGGATATATGGAAAGCAATCGGGCGTATCCTGATAATAAACGGTGAGTATTCACAATGATATGCAGTTTAGCATAGTACAAAATTACCTCAGGTAGGCGATCCAGCGCTAGTTGACAACATTGCTGAAGTTGCAGTGAAAAAGGCGTTGTATACATAAATGTGTTGACTAGGCGATGTTTTTATCCCATGGTTGACTTCGTCAGCTAAACCCACTGTTAGATATTACTTGCTAGATTCACTGTTTAGATGCGCTCCCAATACCTAAGGATATCGTGTTACCCAAAAGCGCCTGTTTTTCTTTTTGTAACGTAAAGCAGCAGCAGCAGTCACACATTTTCGCTACTCATGCTAGAATAGAAAGACCGTTATCGGTCGTTAGTGTGTTTAGATATTGTCCTCAGTGTGAACGGGCCTTTGGGGTCTTATCCATAGACAGTAAAAGAAATGGACACAGCTAGGCGTTTCTCAATGTCAAGGAAGGATCCTCGGAAGCCGGAATTTCGAGGATGCTACGTCATCGACGTCCGTCGAAGGACTGTTCCAATGTCGAGGATCCTCAGAATTTCAACCAAGGACTGAGTCCTTCGTTCGGAAAATATCCCATACACAGGAAAGGATGCATAGGTGTAGCCTTCGCGCACTTAAATCACCCACAATCCTATGCGCAGCTTTTCTATCTTGTTCAAAAAATATAAAAATGCCGACCGTTAGTGGAGTCGGAGTGATAACGGCAATATACTTTCAAATGTAAGCAAGTATAATTTCAGTTTAGCCATTTATTTAATGTTTGTTAACAAACATTTCGGCTCAAATTTGCTGAGGGGATTTAAAGCTGTTCCATTTTACTGGTGATTAACTTTTTAATTTTTACTTTATATAACGTTATAGCCTTTTTTGTTGGTCACATATTTTACCATTGCATGTGTTTTAACAGCTAACGTTAGATCGTGTTGGACGTTCTGTTCACTCCGGTAATATAACTCAGTCGTTTTTGAATGAATAAACTCCTTTTCAAATCAATATTTTGTGTCAAATTATTGATTTTATTTGGTAGGTAGCCATGTTAAAAGTGGGAAAATGTATAGCGAGGCGGTTGTGCGAATACAACCCATTCAGGCTGATTCAATCAAGACCCCTCCGCTTTAGAGTTTGCGGGGTTGCTATAACAACCGCCTGGTTATACATCCCTTATACTTTATTTATTTATTTCTATGAGGACTGTCAAGACAAAATAAGGACTGTCAAGTGTATTTAAAAACTGCAGTACACCAGCACTATGATTTTTCACTGATGTAATGACGCAATGACGTGCACTTGCTAGCCTGTTCCATTTACGTGTTCTCCGAATGCTAAAGAGAACCCTTGCCTAGCCTCTGAAGGAAATGACTTGGAAGGACCCGTCCTGCCAAGGAAGTATCCTTGACATTGAGAAACACCTTGTGACCCCGTTGATTTCAACGGAGAGAGCTGAAGCTCAACATGGGCACTCACTTCCTGAAAGCAGGGCGTTCTGCGCAGGCTCCAACTGAGCTTGACGGCGTAGTTGTAATGTAAGCAAACTGACCGACTTATAGTAGCCGTGCCAAGAGAAATTTTAATCGTGCACAGAGACGGCGAATCGCGACCTGGAGCAACTTTTGGTAAGTATTCTGATTAGTTATTTTGTCATTTTGCTTCTATTTATGCCACGGGCTGACTTTTAGACAGTAAAAGATTGCCTGCGAGGCTGTGCGAGCTTCTCTTCCTGTCTATACGGTAATTTTTTACTGTGCGACAGACAGTCGAGTGTTTATGACGCAATTTTTAGCCTATTTTTACAAGAACGGCTTCTACGTGGCCATAACGTAACATACAAAGTAATGGAGCCTTTTATACATTGTCGTGTTTCTTTAGAAATAAATAATGGATACATGGAGTCTTTAGACGCCTCAGATGTAAAGTTATTCGCTGTCAAAGTGACGCCAAAATGAATGGGAGTCAATGGGATGCTAACAGCAGGTGATAGTGGGCTACAATGACAGCCCCCAGAGGGAGCTTCAGCTTCCGGCTGATGGATTACCCCCTTGGTCTTATCTAGCGAAACAATCAGTCATTTGACAAATAAGTAACAAAATGCTCGCCTTGCTCTGTTCTGTGATGCGTGTTCGTGATTCTCCTGTTCGAACTTGTTCTTCTAAATGAACGAATCTTTTTTCCGAGTCATTTGGTTCATTCAACGAATAAAATGACTCGAAAAAAGATTTGTTCATTTTGATGAACGAGTTCGAACAGGAGAGTCACGAATGCGCTGACCAAGGCGAGCATTTTATTTGTGCTTATGAAACTTAAACTTTTTTTATTCATTTTTTGAAATTACTGATCGTTTCACTAGATCATCGTTTGGTTTTGTTTGAAGCTGAAACTCTCGGACCTTGAACCGTTTGGTTACCAGTAAGTGCATTATATGGAGAAAAATCCTGGAATGTTTTCATCAAAAACCTTAATTTCTTTTCGACTGAAGAAAGAAAGACATGGGCATCTTGGATGACATAGTGGGTAAATTATCAGAAAACGTTTTTTTTAAGTGACCTAATCCTTTAAAAGAATCAAAAGTGACTAAAAGTTTGTTGATGAATAAAAAGTTCAAAAGAACGGCATTTATTTGAAACTGAAATCTTTTGTTACATTATAAATGACTACTGTCAAGGCACAGAAAACAAAGGTTTCCTGAATTTAAACTATTGCTACAACACACTCTGACACGTGCATCCACTGACCGATGAGAAATTCACAGATGTCATGAATCTAATGAACTGTATTCCATCTTTATTTCAGACTGACTAGGCTCTCTCCACGGCCTCAATACAGGGATGTTGTGCATTCATACATGACAAACGCTCCATCACAGCGCTCACTAGTGTGTAAGCTCCCTAAAGCTCCATGTGGTTCCATGCTGGGAGAGTTTTTCTTGTTAGCGTTGGTGTTAACAAGAGAGTAATCTGACATAAATATTTGCCTGGATTCCTTGGTTCATGGTGTGTGTGTGTGTTCTCAGCTCTGCATAAATAGGTGAAAGTTCATCCGAGTGAACTCCTGGTGTATGGTGTCAATGAGCGAGTCCGAGTCTGCAGATCTCTCCGCTGTAAGGTTTGTTTGAGAGGGGGCGCTGTGTTCTGGTGTGTAAGTAAATGAGTATGAACTCCTGTAGATCAGCCCGTCAAATCGGATCAGAGATAAGGGCACTGTGATTGGATGTCTCATCCATCTCCACTCGTCACTCAATATAGACACATCAGGAACGACACTCAGCAAAGACCTAGAGGACCTGAGATGGACAAAATGTCATATTTACGTGTTTACTTTGATTAAATAACCTTATTGTACATTCTGTAAAAATATATAGCTATATAGATTGAATTTTTTAGTTTGTTTTTATTTATTTCAGCTTCAAACTCAGTTTATTGCCAATGCATATAATTTTAATAATATTAATATTTTATTTTATTTAAGATTTATTTCAATTAAAGTCTAAGTTAACAATATATTGAGTGCGATCACTGTCAAACTTTGAAGCATTACATGTTTTCCTCCTGAAATTTAAGATGAAGGAAGTTACACCTCAATGATTTGCAGATTTGCAGATCACCCGCTGACCTTCCTGACACTCGACTACAGCTCTAAGAACCTCCCTACAAGGACCTGAGAGAGACCATCATTCCCCTCCAGCCCGCTGAGACAGGAATGTCACACCACGGCATCCCTGGAGCCTTGGCAAGGTGGACACAACAAACTAAAATGATTGCACAGGGAACAGTCTAGTATGACTAGGAAGTTAGTTTTTTGTCTTGTTATGAACTATAGTGACTAATTTCAATGTATTAAATAGATACTGATTCTAAAATAGTTCGAATAAATAGTTCAAAGCCATATAAAATATCTGCATGCCTGTATCTACACATCAGTTTATTATTAGGTCACCAAACGCAAAACTTCCATGAAGAAAAAAAAACGCTCCTAGTAAGCATATAGTGCTGCTGACTTCATTAACCCGGATGAGCCTGTGTTCTCTGTTTTCAGCGGTTGTTATCGGGGAATAACATACAGCTGGATGGTGCGATTGACCAATCAGAATCAAGTATTCGACAGAGCTGTGTATTAACATTAGTTAATGCACTGTGAAGTAACATGAACACAGATCTTAAAGGGATACTCCACTTTTTTTGGAAATAGGCTCATTTTACAACTCCCCCAGAGTTAAACAGTTTAGTTTTACCGTTTTCGAAACCATTCAGCCGATTTTCTGATATTTAGAAGAATATCAGTAACCAGACAGTTTCTGGTCTCATTGACTCCCATAGTATAATTTTTTTTCCTACTATGGAAGTCAATGAGACCAGAAACTGTCTGGTTACTGATATACTCTAAATATCAGAAAATCAGCTGAATGGATTCGAAAACGGTAAAACTCGACTGTTTAACTCTGAGGGAGTGTTAAAAAGAGCCTATTTCCAAAAAAAAAGTGGAGTATCCCTTTAAATAAAGATCTTATGCTTTCAAAGCTCACTATTGCTAGCCTCTCTGCCTACCCTACCTTTAATCCAGCTATTTATGATAAATTCTTACCTGAACATGGTCTCTGCCTCCATGTCACCGAACCAGACCTTTAAGTGTGGACTGAAGTTTTCTCCGTGAAGCTCCAACATGGCCACATGCCCCCCTCCATTTAGCTAAATCACAAAAACACTTGTTATTGTTGTTTAGGTAACCTTATTTTATTGAATGTACAGCCTATATTTACAGTTTGATATTAAATTACACTCTTCGAAAGAACTCGTAAACATTTGATCATTAGGAATAAAAGTATTATGCAATCATTTAAAGGGATACTCCACTATTTGGGAAATAGGCTCATTTTACAACTCCCTCAGAGTTAAACAGTTGGGTTTTAATGTTTTCGAATCCATTCAGACGATTTCTGATATTTAGAAGAATATCAGTAACCAGAGACTTTCTGGTACCATTGACTTCCTGTATATGGTATGGAAGTCAATGGTACCAGAAACTGTCTGGTTACGAATATGCTTCTAAATATCAGAAAATCGTCTGAATGGATTCAAAAACGGTAAAACTCAACTGTTTAACTCTGAGGGAATTGTAAAATGACCCTATTTCCAAAAAAAAAAAAAAAAAAAAGTACGTATACGTGGAGTACGTATCCCTTTAAGACATTTCTCCTGCTTTAGAACCTTTTGGGCATAAATAGTTCAACAACCCTAGTTTTATATACAACCCCAGTGAACACTAAAGACTAAAGTGAACAATTCGATTTTTCTCTTGAATTCGTTTCTTAAATTGATTTGAAAAGGTGTAATGAAGAAACATTATTGAGTGCTTGATTTCTGACCTCTAGTCCATTGATCACAGGCACAGGGCTGATGGTGGTCGGGTGTCCGGCTAGACTCTCACTGAAGGTGTATTCAACCACCTCTGTTCCGATAATGGTCCAACAGGATCCGTCATTCAACAACACTTTATTACTTTCCTTAGGACACGGAGAGGCCTACAAGTGTGGAATCACATGAGGGTAAGTAAATGCATTTTCATTGTGGGGTGAACTATTCTTTTAACCAAATGTCATTGCCTGTGTTCACCTCGAACTGTATGATTTTCTCATTGGACAGGCAGAGGTACATGTGGTTGCTGTCTCTGAACTGGAAAGCACATTTGTGAAGCTGGGACACGGGCTCATCCACGTCTAGACATGCATGCTGCTTGTTCACCTTGCGTATTACCTGCAAAGAAAGAAAAGCGCATCAGGTTTTCTCTTTTTCATTCTTGCTTCTGAAAGTTTTATTTTTATTTTTTTTAAATCAGTTTAAAAAGAAATTGAAATCTTATTTTTATGGCTAGTATTTAAATTTAAAAAAAACATCATGGTAGTTCTCTTAAGAAACATTTATATGGTTTTGTTAAAAAGCAATTAATTAAAGAGATTTTACTTCCATTTTTAATTACATTTTTAGCTCACCAAGGCTGTATTTATTTAATCAAAAACAGAGCAAAAAAAGTAATATTGTGGAATATTATTACAATTTAAAGAATTGTTTTTATTTTTAAATACAATTTAAAATCTAATTTATTTCTGTGATGCAAATCTGAATTTTCAGCATCATTACTCCAGTCTTCAGTGTCACACGATCCTTCAGAAATCATTCTAATATGATGATTTGCTGCTCAGTTATAAATATTATAATAAATAAATAATATATATTATTTATTTATTTTTTAATATATAAATGTCTTTACTGTCACTTTTTATTAATTTAAAGTGCCCTTGTTAAATAATAGTATTATTTTTTTAACAATAAATATTTAAAACCTTTGAATGGTATTTATCGTGATTTCCACAACAACAACAACAAAAAATTTAAATTAAAGCAACAATTAAGAAATTAAGCAACACAGCTGTTTTCAAAACTGATAATAAGAAATATGTCTTAAATACTCAATCATCATATTAAAATGATTTCTGAAGGATCATGTGACACTGAAGACTGGAGTAATGATGCTGAAAATTCAGCTTTGCATCACAGGAATAAATTAAAAAATTTCATTATGAAAACAGAAAACAGTTATTTTAAATTGTAATTTTTATTTTAATTTAATTTTTTTACTTGCCTTTGGCTTATTTCAAAAACATCTTCACATTATTTTAAAAACTATTCACAGAAAGGTTCTTTGGGGAACCAAAAATGGTTCTCCTATGGCATCATTGAGATAGAAACCTCTATTTTTAAGAGTATAATTGCATAAAGTCCTCTTCGTTTTCATTCTCAGAAATCTGATATGAGCCGGCCTAAAAAAAAGATTCATCGCCCTTCTATCATGCACCTGGTCTCATTCGACTGGCCCCCGCAACACCTGTGTGCTGCACAATATGCCTGACTGTTCACACTCCTCCAAAACTGCAGCTCGGGGATCACAAACCCTGCTGCACGAGGGCTTCAAACACACCCTTGCAAACCAAACCAAACCAGTCAGCAATTTCAAACAACTAAAACAACATTGTGAAGGTCTATTCTGTTTGCTAGTCTGCTAAATGTGGTATTTAAACGTTGTCCTTGGCATTTTGATCAAGTGCTTTATCAGCAAATTGTGGCGCAGGCTGCAGGAGACCAGCTTCCCAAAAACACCACATAGATGGAAATTTGTACAGAACAGACTTCAGAGACATGGTGAAAAACAAAAAATAGATTAAAAATACACAGAACATTCAGATTCAATCCAACAAGGTTTTTTAAAATAAAAAAGTGCATGTTTTATTCACACTTTGTTAGCATGCACTAGAGTAGAGCACCAATACATTCCAGTAAGATATTGTTACTGAAAAATAAACACCAGGAAACTGATTAAAATATCTAATTAGATATGAATTGTAAAATTACCTAGATTTTTATATTGTCTGACCTGTACGATATTTGTATCCATAATGCCAAGTGGCAGCAAGGCTTTTGCACTTTTCAGTAATATTATTGATTTGATTGAAATGACACTATTGAGAACCAAACTTGAGCTGAACCATGTCGAATCAACACTGAACTGACTCATAAGTGAAAACCAACACTATTGCCCTCTGTAGAGCTGCTTATAGCTGAATTTAACTTCATTTCGTTATTGATTACTTTAACAGTTATTGATCTGACCTGAATCAACTGCGACAACAGCGACTTGAGTTGAATGATATTGTCTTTTTCTAGAGCTGAATTTTGTTTGCATTATTAATCATTTTCTTGTTTATCACTGCTTTTTTTTTATAAAGTGCCACATAAAAAAGGTGACTTGAAAATGTAATGAAAAGAAAAACGTTTTATACTTGCATACCATTGGTGGCAGCGCCACTCCTGAGTCAGTGCATACCAGCCGAACCACACAGCCGTAACAGATGTAGCTGTCACACATGCTGTATTCGTTGTGAATCGCTTGCATCTCCTCCACTAGGAACAGAGTTGAGACAGAGTGAGTATGGTATAGCGCTGTAGGGGGCGAGAGAGAAAATTAGACCTTCCTCAGACCAGGATTTGGCCTTGGGCGCTGTACAGGGGTTAAACCCATTTATGCTACATTTATACCAGCTGCTGAACACATGCTGCTGACATTTACAATCGAAGCTTTTACAGTTTTCACTCTTTGGGTGAAGTGTCGTATTCTGGGAAACTGATTTTACTCTCGAATGCGGCGAGGCATTAGGCATTCGTCAGAGTTTATTTACTTATTCACACTGGACGTCCAGCACGGTGATTTGGCCAGTTGTTTCTAGACTTGTTTGGGTTTCTTGTGTTTATTTAGCTACTGTGGTGAACTGTGAGTTAGTCCTAACAACATACACTGGGTCTGTGTATACGCATGGGTGAACCCGGGCTAAAGGAAATACTTCCGCAAAAAGGGTTTTCCCATGGCATTAGAAGATGCAGAGTAAGTTGTTATAATAATACTGTTAGGTGTGTAGTATATGCACCAATTTTTTTGAGATGTCTCTGCATCAATTTTTTTTTTTAATGTAAATTTAGTTTTTTTAGTTTTTTTTTTACATCATTATATTGTAAAACATTGAGTTTAAGAAACAAATGGCGAAATATGAAATATGTCCTATGAAGAAGACACCAAAGACTCAGTTAATAATCAAATGAAAACAAAAAGTCTATAACCAAGACTGTTGTTTTTATTTATTTATTTTTTTTTTACATTTTTATGTTCCGTATACCAGTCCATTTTTGGTTTGGGTTTCAGTGTAGAATTGTATTTTCATTGTAGAATAATGTTGGAAAAATATTAGGGCTGTCAAACGATTAATCGCGAGTAATCGCATCCAAAATAAAAGTTTGTTTTTACATAATATATGTGGGTACACTGTGTATAATTGTTTTATATATATATATATATATATATATATATATATCTTTAATTACACACACATGCTTGTATATATTCAAGAAATATTTTCATGTATATTCTGGATATAGATTTATATAATTTATATTATATATAAATATAAATATTTTTTATATGAATAATATTTCTTAAATATACATGCGTGTGTATTTACATATATATATATATACAAACAAAATAATTATACACAGTGCACCCACATATATTATGTAAACACAAACTTTTATTTTGGATGCAATTAATCGTGATAATTCAGCCCTAAAAAATATGTTTAGAAACTACTAGTATTTTGTATGCATCCAAACTATGCACACAGATTTTAGAGAATGATTTGATAAACTATTTTACTTTACACAATGTGTGTTTAAAGATGGCCAAAAATGGCTTTTCCCATTATATACAATGGTGTTCTTTTGGGCAACAGGTAAAAAAATAAATTAGCAGCTATTAAAAAATGAGAGTAATAACTTGCCAAAATTTTCATAATATCTTATATTTCAAACAAATGTTGAAATGAAAAATTACCTCCATATTTACTTAAATGCCTGATAAGCATGCTGTGAGTCCTGGTGTCATTTACATATTTTGATTTCAAACATTAAAGTTGTCCTGATATGTTAATTTACAACAAACAATATGAAAATCACATAATTACATGATTATAATTACAAAATATCAAAATAATTCCCATAAAAGTGCTGAATTTAGTCATTCAGTCAATGTCAATATCTCTGAAAAGACCTGAGTGCTCTTTACAAGACATCCAGACTTAACTGTGGCTCATATGGTCTCAAAGAGATTTGTTAAAATATAGGGAGGAAAAAAACTCCATTACACCTCTCAGGAGGATATAAAAGACTGTTAACCCAGGGTTCACAACCATGTAGGATGAAATCTTGACATGATTCATTACTAACCAGTGTGAAATATGAACCCCGTGTTAGCAATTTCATGTGTGAAAAGCTGAATTTATAGTTTTGGTCATTAAGCAACATTTTATTCAGTTATATCTATGAAGGACTGAGATAATAAAGGATTAAAGTAGAATAAAAGAGACAAAGCATTGCATCTCAAACCTAAAGTGACAGTGAAAGCCGTCCATTGTCTCGCGCTGGCGACAAAAGCCCCGTCTTCCACCGCCAGGTAACGTGTGCTGACCGTCTGTGACCGCAAGCGGTTAAACAACGACACTTTTGAGCCTGAGGATATACACACTGCAGAAACAAACACACATTTTTACAAAAACTACAACTATGTGACAACAAAAGATACACCATAATATTTAAACACTCACTGACATGTATGCATACACATTCATACTGACAGGAAGACAGCAAACACAAATGACTGATTGTACTTTGACTAATGCCAGTCTGTTCTTATTCTAGGACTTTGTTTCATTGTCTCTCTCTCCCACAAGACGGTGAGGAATTCATCGTCACTTGACTGCTGCTCTCAGATGTCAAGCGCCTCTTTCTTCCCCGTAGAACCTCTCTGTAGATCCAGTAGTCAATGTCAACAGCAGCTGACCTCTTAGTGTGTGCTTTAGGATCAAAAGGTTAGATGTCAAATGTCTGACTTCTGTGGCAATGGCTGCTGGGTGACACTATTTAGCGGCTTGACCTCACTTCTCATACATGAGGACACCACAACACAAACTTACAGGGGTTCGGTTTCTACTCCGGATGACCTTTTATGTAACGGCACTTAGTCAGTGTAGACGTCATATTGGATTTGATCCAAATGAGGGATAGATCAACAGTCCATTGTGATGTCAACTGTTTAGTTAAAAGAGTAGTTCACTTTTAAAAAACTTTTGCTGATAATTTACTCACCCCCATGTCATCCAAGATGTCCATGTCTTTCTTTCTTCAGTCGAAAAGAAATGAAGGATCCAGGATTTTCTCCATTTAATGGACTTCAGTGGGAACCAAACGGTTCAAGGTCCAAATGAGAGTTTCATTGCAGCTTCAAAGGGCTTTTAAACGATTCCAGACGATAAATAAGGATCTTATCTAGCGAAACGATCGGTCATTTAAAAAAAAAATAATAATAAAAAAGTTTAAGTTTTATAAGCACAAATGCTCTTCTTGCTCTTTTCTGAGATGTGCGTCTCTCCTGTTCGAACTCGTTCATGAAAATGAACAAATCTGTTTTCGAGTCATTTCGTTCGTTTCGAATGAACCAAATGAATCGAAAAAAGATTCATTCATTTTGATGAACGAGTTTGAGCAGAAGAGCCTCGAACGCTCATCACAGAACCGAGCAAGACGAGCATTTGTGCTTATAAAACTTAAACTTTTTTATCTATTTTTTAAATGAGCGATCGTTTCGCTTGATAAGACCATTATTCATCGTCTGGTGTTGTTTAAAGCCCTTTGAAGCTGCGCTGAAACTCTCATTTGGACCTTGAACCATTTGGTTCCCATTGAAGTCCATTATATGGAGAAAAATCCTGGAATCTTTTCATCAAAAACCTTAATTTCTTTTCGACTGAAGAAAGAAAGACATGGACATCTTGGATGGCATGGGGGTGAGTAAATTTAAGTGAACTACTCCTTTAACAACACAAAACAAAAAAATATAACTTGGGGAAAAAACATGGGAAACTTGGCGTGGTGAAAATTAGTCATGACTTATATGTGGACTGAATGTCTATAAATATAGACTTTCAGAATTGCACACAAATACACACATGCACAGACTCACGGTCAGCATTCTTCATGGACTGTCTCTTCTGTGATGGTTTGGAGATGACTTTAATGAGTCTGCTGTTAAACATGCCGATTTCTTGCCCTCCGCTGTGAAACAGGTGCAGAAGCAGGCGGAAGTGCTTTCGTTTGTCAGTATCTGAGATATACAAGGTTTTAGTGCAGGCAAACATCTGAAAGATGGAATGAAATAGACACAAATGAGTCAGTTGTTGACATTTACAAAAGTTCAAAAGCTTGGGCTTAAGCTTAAGCCTCAAAGGCTGCATTTATTTAATAACTTTTTTTGTAAAACTGTAATATTGTGAAATATTGTAATTAAAAAATATTGTAATTGCAAAGCTGCATTTTTAGCATCATTATTCCAGTCTTCAGTGTCATATGAGTCCTCAGAAATCTTTCTAATATGCAAATGTGTTGCTCAAGAAATATTTCTTCTTCTTCTATTATCTATACTGAAAGTGCTTAACATTTTTGTGGAAAATGTCATTCATTTCACCCCAGAATTTTTTGCCAAAATAGAAAAATCAAGAAAACAGCTTTTATTACAAAAATAAATATTTTGTAACATCATACATTTTTACTGACTTCAGTCATCAATTCTGACATCAATTGTAGTCACTCGGACTATTAACAATGTTTTGACTAACTTTCTGGGCTGGCCAGTTTCAATTACAATTGAAGCCTATGGAGGAGTTAGAGAGCTCTCAGATTTCATCAAAAATATCTTAATTTCTGAAGATGAACAAAAGTCTTACGTGGTTTGAACAACATGAGGGCGACTAATTACTGACAGTTTTCATTTTTGGGTGAACTATCACTTTAAGAGGAGGCTTGTGGGGGTTTTCCACAGAATACATATCTAAGAACTCAAATAACCATTTAATCTCATTGCGGTTTTTGGAGAGATATTAAAGAGATCTTGTTTATGATTATTATTTCCTGTGGGCAGGAATAAAGCATCTAAAAGATCAAGCCCTTAAAGATCTTTGTTCATCCAACTGTTCTCCTTAAATAAACCTGGTGGTAATCCAGGTAGAATAAACATATGATCCCAGCTCCAAATCTCTCTGAGCACACAGAAGTCATGTTCTCTCATAAGCCTGACAGACTCTCTCCTCTTTGATCGCCGTGTTTTGCCGATGTCTCACCCTCTTGTCTGTCTGCTCTTCAAAGCTCAGCTTGAAACTGTCTGTCCGTGGATCAGTGGAGCTGTCCAGACCCATGTACCCGAAAAGCTGACAACTGGACTCACCTAGACCTGATGCTGAGTGAATATGAACGGGACATATTAGAGTGAATTAACAAAGGTAAGAATGAAGATGCTCTCACAAGCCACTGACCTTTCAGCTGCTCCTGTCTGAGTTTCCATCCGTGTCCAGTGAGGTACACACAAGGAGGGGGGCAGAAAAACCTATTGAAACACTAACCATTATTTTTGGAATGAGACATGAAGAAAAAGGTGTGCAACAGTCTTACTTTCTGTAAATTATGATGTTCTTTTGAATGATATAACCTGGCTAAAACAACCATTTGGAACATGGTAGGTGGTTTCTAGCTATATAATCTCGTCCAATCCTGAATTAGTCAATCTTTATCAAGCTAGACAGAACTGGTAGACCATCTTTAACCAGGAACAAACCAGCTTCCATGTTCCAAAAAAAAAGTTTATGCTGGTATGGTGTCATTTTTCCACCAAAGATTTGGTTTTAGACATTTTGTGTGTGCTGGCTACATAATGTGGACAAAAATTCCCCACAAAGATGGTAATATCTAAAATTCTTAGAGACATTATTTGGTCCCCATGAGGAAAACAGCTTATAAATCCTACTAAGTCATGTTTTTTTTTTTTTTTTTTAAATGCAGAAAGTTTGCTGTTTAGGGTTAGTGTCTACAATTCATTGGGTATATGAAAACTAAAGTCCCCATAAAACATGAAAACGTGTGTGTGTGTATGCATATTTGAAGAGTTCAGATGCAAAAGCCTCTAAGTGCCATTTGAAATTTTTGTTCTAGAATGATAATTTTTATCAAGCTTGTATATTTAAGTTCAGTAATTTCACTTAAATGACAATTAATATAGAAGAAAATTTCAAATGGCACTTTTGAGGCTTTTGCATCTGAACTCATTTCATTTTTTGAACATGTAAATGCACAGATTTAAATAATTTTTACCTTTTCTCATTCCCATAAGACTTCTGAGCAACTTTGGCATGCAAGATGATCACTGATTGGTCAGGTCTGAATTGAAGGTATTGCCTCACTGAATCTCTGGTTACTTTTTGCAACATGGAGAAATTTTGTTCCTCCCTAGTGATGCACAAAAATATTTCTTTTAAACTGGCAATGGCATCCTCTCCAAAGTAAACTGTGCTTTTCTCAAATATCATATCATCTAGTTCTTAAGATTGTGACACAATTTAAACAGTAAAATGAATATAGAAAATTGGGGCATTAACTGCCTTTTTTGGCTGTCCTTGACTTATGTGGTTAGTTTTGCTGAGCTTTCTGACATTAACAACAGCAACAAGCAGTCTGTATGATTCAGTAATAGACATTATAGAGTTTTACCGAAAGATATACTGAAATAAATAGTGGGTTGGATGTCTAGACAGTGATGCAGAGACAATAAGAGGACAGAACATGACACTTTCCAATCATTTTTGAAAAAGAACATTGTTAGAAAATTTGATACACATATTTGGGGAAATATATTATATATATATAAATAAATCCTTTTATCATAGTTTCCATTTTAAACTATTTTAGGCACAGGAGAAGATTCTTATAATGCTTGTTTTATTAAAACTTTTAGAAAGCATCTTTCATCATGATCCATACAGGAATAAAAAAGTACCATGGGATAGGATACATGTGTTTGTAAATGACAGGTTTTTAATTTTTCAGGTGGACTAAGCAATTTGCTCTCCATGTACATTTCTGATGAAATACGATGAGGGCCATAACACTTAATTAACTTTGATGACCCTTAAGACCCTTATTCATTGTCTGGTGTCGTTTAAAGCCCTTTGAAGCTGCACTGAAACTCTCATTTGGACCTTGAACCATTTGGTTCCCATTGAAGTCCATTATATGGAGAAAAATCCTGGAATGTTTTCATCAAAAACCTTAATTTCTTTTCGACTGAAGAAAGAAAGACATGGACATCTTGGATGACATGGGGGTGAGTAAATTATCAGCAAAAGTTTTTTTTTGTTTTTTTTTTTTTAAAGTGAACTACTCCTTTAAATGTTTTTATTGAAATCACACATAATTCCCCATTGGCTTCGAATGTATCAGTCTGTCTGGCTGGGTTTTATATTTGAGGCATTCCCAAGAGGATTTGGGGTCAAAGGCAGTAATGTCAGGCTACTTCCTACTTTGAGCGCATTAGGATGGAGGTCAAATTGAATCCCTGTGTTTGGCTGATATTTTAAAGAATGTTGGTAACCACGCACTGATTAAGAGGGGAAACAACTATGAACGTCAATGGGGACCAGCAACATTCTACAAAATTATTTTGTGTTCAGCACAAAAAAAGAAATTAATAGAGGCTTGAACAACCATTTTTGGGTGAACTGTCACTTTAAACGACCAGTTACAGTAGGCCAATCTAAAACACACTTTCCTTTCGTAGCTATAAACTGCATTTTAAGATCTTAAACGTTATAGGTCGACTACCCTAATACAGGAACTATTAATATTTCATAGAAAGCCTAAGAAAATATCATCAAATAAAATTCAAACTGATAAAGTCAGCTCTGTGTTCATAAATGGCACTTCAAGAGCTCGTGCATCAATCGTGGACTTAAGCAGAACCGCAAGGAATTTCTGAAGGCTCACTAAAAGAAAGCTAATGTTCTCTCTCCTGCAGCAAGCAACCCCCCAAAGAAATCCTGCCTGCTCTTCCCATTTCGGACGGGGGTGGGATCTTACATTTCAAACGTGCTGTGTAGATTTAATACCTGGCCAAGGTCCTGACTGTTCACTCTGTCCCAGAATAATCGCCTGGAGAGGTAACTACTGACCTTAAGGAACGGCTTGACTCTTTTAATAGGCTTCCTGGACCACTTCAGCGTCATATTTTGTCGTATTTTTGGATACCGTTGCACACTTCTACAGAGTTTGTACCTGTGAGATTACCTGAGGTGAGTGAAGCACGCGTCTGATGTGTACAGGTGAGAGGCTTCCGTAGAGTCCACGATGGCCAACCCTGGAGAATTCAGAGCAAAGATATCTTTATTTCTTGAGTTTTAGTAGTTTTGTTGAGTTGTAAATCAAGCAAAACTACGGAAACTGTTTGTTTAATGACATGGAGACTGAGGTTCTAAAAAAAATATTTACTTATTAGCAGTTGCGAAATGGTTATATATATTTAATGTGTGCAATATTAGCAGAGCAATATTTTCGTGCTATATTTTAAACGGTGCTTTCAGGCTAAACATCTGCAATTTTCCCTGAGGAAAAATATTTTTTTATTTAATCAGGCTTTATAAATAAAATAGCCTACTGCATTTTAAACACAACGTCTACGTATAAAATTTCAATCGATCTCAAAAAGGCTAAGTTAAGTTTTGAGAATGATGATAGCTACTTGGAAATAAATAAATAATTGTCGCAATATTTTTTTAAAAAATACACGTGATTTGTTGAATATATATAAAGTCTTAATGTTATGTGAAACATTTTCAAGATAATATGGTCGCATCTCGTGCTCCTTTTATACCTGCAAAAAGTGCATTTGATTAAAATAGCATACACTATTTCTGCAGGCCTATGCTGTTTGTGCACAGTAACTGTTCTGTATTCATTAAATATGATAGTTTGCAATATAATACTATGCGCACTGTGGAATACCTCCCACAATGCAAAGTTCTCAAATTGGCCTATGATTTCCAAGTCTCTGCAGGAGAATATTTCTTTCAAAGCTGTTAACTGTAAATGTTATACCATTATTTGTAATCTAGACAGTTGGATATAAATTGCAACATTTATTTAATGATTGATTAGCCTAATTGATTGATGGCCTGAATCGTTGTATTAAACATGCAACATATGACAAGAATGGAGTTGACGTTTGAAACATTTATTCTTGTATATTTTAATGTGACCGTAAATAGTAGCCTATACTGTGCAGCAATCACTCTGAACACAGCGCTGAACAAATCTAAATATAGATCAGACTGTGTCTCAAAACCTACTGTGGTGTGCTACAGCATTTCCACAATGCTGTCTAGATAGGCAGCTGCCTTGGTTTTGGGACACCAGTACATGCTTTAGGTGCACAGTGGTTGGCTGGAGGCGAAACCGCTATTAGTAGCAAAGCGTCACATCTGCTTTCAATCCTGCTTTAACAAAAAGCTGCTGTTAGTTAATCTAACTGTGAAGCTGTCAGTCAATCTCTGCTGCCAAAGAAACCATGCTTGTCATTTTCCTCCATTTGCCCTCTTCCTCTAATGCTCCTGTCTTCTCTCTCAGTGGGTTTTCTTTGGTCTGTCTGAGAGAAACGTTTACACTGTGAGGGTTTAACCCATGGAGATCCCTTTGGGCTAAACCTGGGATCTAGGAAGCTTGATATACCGAGCACAGTGAAAGAAATGTGCTGTCACTCTTCTTTTTTTACTGCCTGTCACCTTTTCTCACTCCTCTGCCATATTGGGAGGCACTGTCAATCTCTCAAGACTTTTTTTTTCTGAAATGCACAGAGATTGCTGAAACAGAAACACGATAGGGTCATATTTCACACCAGAATCAAAACTTATACTTTATATATAATTTAATTTATTTTTTTATTTAATAATTTATACTTTAATATATAGCATATTTTTTGTGACCATTAAGTTTAAGACAATTTTTAACAAGTAAGAACATTTCCCCCACCATGCAGTTTTGTACTGCCTTTAGAATGCTGAGAATTATTTGTTAATTAATTATTTTTATTAATAATAAATATTATTTACAGTAATATAAATAAAAATATAATTATAAATAAAATATGTTTTTATTAAATGAATGCACACCATTGTTAACAAGCATTAATCAAATAAATCAAATATTATATAATATAAATTTAGATGTTTTTTTTTTATTTCTTGTCCCCCATGAACAAATTTCCTACACTGACCTGTTTCTCTATCTCCTTTCCTTTGGTCCTGCATGACGCTCAGGTGTACGACAGCCGTTTTGAAATCTTCATAAAGTCCTTTACAGTGCCAGACACTTCACTGTTGTTCATGCTTCCTGCTTTTACTTTATTCTCTCCTTTCGCAATGTGACGACAGTGTAACTGTCAGAGCTCTGTTGTAAGAAGACTTCTCCATCTCCAATTCCAATAACTGTGTTATCAGCCTCATAGGAGTATTTGTAAATCTATATAGATGTTTGTTTTTAGAGATAGTCACCTGTACTCAGGTGCATGAATTCTCACGCCTCCCTCCACGTGGCAAGCAGTTACTGATACAAGTGAGCATGGAATGAGCCGTAAAGTCCAAATAAAAATAAATGAGGGTGACATTTATTGCTGATTATGTTTTGGAGAGAAAGCATGGACACCAAACCATCTGGCTTTTCAGTTACAACCAACAAGCAAACAGGATTCATATTGAAAAGTGATTTTACACAACTTGGTAGTCACATGGATTTTGCATTATTTCCAGATGCAGGGCCTAGCATTTTTAAATATGGGGGGTACAGTGTGTGTGTGTGTTCATTAAACCAGCAACCCTCTTTTACAAGGTCCTGCATGTTCTTCAAAAGCAGTTTAATGGAAACATTTGCAAAGTCAAAAATTGAAATCAGCACCTCTTTATATGTCTGTTAAAGATGACATGGGCTGCCATCCAAAAGTCATGGTGCTATATTCTCTCTAAACATTAAATAACCACTTTAATCTTTTGAATTGATTGGCTCTCTGCCAGCATGATGTGTGTGACCATACAGAGTTAAGGGTCTCCGCAGCTCGTACACACACACACTCAAAGCCTATTATGAACACATACAGAAGGCTTCATTGTATTTGCACACAGGGAGCTGATGTCTGAAATTCACCTGGATGCCACTGAAGCCGACAGTTATGTGCTGAGTCTTAATCAAGGCTTGGAGAAACCACAAACCAGCACTGGTCATAGAGGTCACTCTATTGCATGCTGAGAGTAGTATATAGACATGCACGTGGCGTGCAATATCTTTTCCCGTCTTTGTCTTTCTGAAAAAAATAGGAGGATTGCAAGACTGTAGGATTTTATCTTCCAGATTGACCAAAAATGAACAAAAATATGCATGTTTGATGTCAACGAGGCACATTTGAAGATGTAATCTGTAGAAGCAGTGTATATTTTTATAGCACCAAAATCATATGATCAATGACAACATGTGTTTTTACATTGCTTTAACTCGTCAAAATAAATTCAGCAATTTTAAACTTTTTTAATGAGATTCAAATCTTTGTTTTTAAGTCAAATTAATGTGATTTAAGTTGAAATCACTTAAACTTCTAAGTTGATTGTTCGTAAAAATTTAAGGCAGCAATGTTTTTTAAAGGAGTAGTTCACTTTTAAAAAGACTTTTTAAATGTACCCCATGTCATCCAAGATATCCATGTCATTCTTCTTCAGTCGAAAAGAAATTAAGTATTTTTCTCCATATAATGGACTTCAATGGGAACCAAACGGTTCAAGGTCCAAAAGACGGTTTCAGTGCAAACTGCAAACTGTTCAAAGGGCTTTATTCCTTTCTGTATCTGTATTCAAGCATATCAGCTTCAACTCTACAAATTGTACAGCTGAAAATCCTGTTTTTAATTGAATAGCTATAACACAGCGGTAATCTGTCTGGCTGTTTTATCTGCTGGGTTCAGAGAGTAAAATTCATGCCAAACCATGACCCACTCCAGTGATACCATGACCACTGATAGTGCTAACCCTTATCCGGCCCTTGGAGAGAAAGTCAAAGTGACTGACAGCACTCTGTTTACACCGCCAGTGTCCCAGACGCAGTTATTTTCCAGCAATTACTTCACACAGCGTTTGAACTCGGGAGCCTGTGGTGATGTGATTGGCCCAAAAGTCTATTAGCTCTTCCACGTTAACAGCCTGTTTAGAAGTGCTGCTGTGGACCATCTGTTTGGTGTCGCCGGTTTATTGCAAGCTCAGACTGGAATGTATGGCTGCCTTTAAAGCACAGATTTCCCTTGACCTGCAATTTTTCTTTCTTTCTCTTCTCCACCTACAGCCAGTGGGATTTTTACGGCAAGATTGGGCCTTTGTCGACGAAACATGACACGTGTGTTGGTGTATGTTGGTGTGCTATTAGCCATAATGGCTGCAACAGAAGCAAGACCTAAATCAGGTTGGTTGAACCGCCGTTATAACACTAATAAATCAATCTTGACAGTAACAGCGGTAGACACTACCTCAAAGTCTGTTTATTACACTGAGCATTTAGTGGTGGCACAATTGTGTTGGTGTTGGCAATTCAGATGGCCATTGTAGAGCATGGTTTTTTTATCAGCTAGATCTGTGGTTCTGAAATAATTCAGGATCCAGATTTTACATGCAAAGACAAACCAAAATGTAGGCTATATATTTACATGAACTGCATCGGCTCAATATGCAAAATTATTAACATGAGGTTTGGCTGGAAAGTAAAATGGACTGTATATTGTGTTCATTTGAGTGTTTGGTTTCTAAATGCCTCTAAAAATTTTGATGGTTTCATGCTCTTAGCAGCCATTAATTCACCACACAAAGCATGTGTATCCTTGCTTTGATGGTGAGCCTTTATTTAATGTTTTATTTCTGTTCATTTCTTTTTCTTTGTTCATGGTTACCAAGGAGCAGGTCAACCATCTTCCTAATTTGACTACTAAATGACAGATTAATTTGGACCCGAAAGGAGTTTGATTAGACAACATTTACTGTCAGGAGTCAAAGTGTTTTCTACTCCCTTTTAAAATATATTAATAAAGTCATTAAAACTATTTTGGGGTTCATTAACGAATCTCTCAGTTCTCATAAGAACCATTTTCCCCCCCTAAGTTTCAAGAATTTTAGTAATCTATAAAATCTTTTTCCACTGTAAAGAACCTTTTGTACCCTGGGAAGGTTCTATGGATGATAAAGTTCTTAATGGAACCATCGATTCCAATAAAGAACCTTGTACTTGTACTTGTGTAACCCCTCCACCACTTGACCTCGAACCCAAGTCTCTGGCATGAGAGTCGGGCGCTCTAACAAGTGACTAGTGCCTATTGAGATCAGAGGAGTGAGGTTTACTTGCACAGCAACTACTAACTAGCCTCCATTACACTCACGCCCCTAAACCTCACTCTCATCCGGGTCACGGCACCAATGTGACCCCTCCACCCGTGGCACTCTAACAAGGAGGCTAAAACTGCAGCCCCTAGCGTCTGTCGCTAGAGCACTTCTTGAGATCAGAGGAGTGAGGTTTACTCCGTTACACTTGCATCCTCATACTCACTTTAAACAGTGTCAATATTGCCATTATGTGGTTTTTAATTCTATTTCCCCACATTTTACAGCTGAACCAAAGTGCAAATCTGGTCCGGTTGACCTTGTGTTCATCATCGACGGCTCTCGCAGCGTTCGCCCCCACGAGTTCGAGACTATGCGCAAGTTCATGATTGACATCATCCATGAGATGGACATTGGCCTGGAGGCTACAAGAGTTGGTGTGGTCCAATACTCCAGCCAGGTCCAGAACGTCTTCTCCCTCAAAGCCTTCAGCAAGCCAGCGCAGATGGTCAAAGCTATCAATGAGATCATTCCATTGGCACAAGGCACAATGACCGGCCTGGCCATCCGCTACGCCATGAATGTAGCCTTCTCTGCCGAGGAAGGCGCCCGCCCCAACGTTCCCCACGTAGCTGTTATCGTGACGGACGGTCGCCCTCAGGACCGCGTGGCTGAAGTGGCAGCTGCTGCGAGAGAGTCTGGGATTGAGATCTACGCCATCGGTGTCGCCAGGGCCGATATGACATCACTGCGAGCAATGGCATCGCCACCGTTTGAGGATCACGTGTTCCTCGTGGAGAGCTTTGACCTTATTCACCAGTTTGGGCTTCAGTTCCAAGACAAGCTTTGTGGTAAAGTGTTTCTCCTTGTGATGTAGGCTCAAAAACCACATTGAATGAATCAAGACATTTGTGTTGAACTTTTCAACTTTTCGGATTCTTTTCTGCCTCTAACCTCAACTCAAACTTGCAAGTTTTCCTTAGCAATAACAAAAGATGTACAGTATTGTTTGAAAGTTTCAGGTTGGTAAAAATTTGAAAGCTTTTAAGGCTCTAAGGCTGCATTATTTGATCAAAAATGCATTATTATAGCAATTAAACTTTTGGGTAACAATTTAGTTTAGTGTCCAATTCTCACTATTAACTAGTTGCTTATAAGAATGCAGATTCCAAGGATATCGGTTGTTGTTTTTAGCACTCATAAAGCACATGTTAATGCCTTATTCTGCTTGACTTTATTCTACATCCTTTAATCCACACCATACCTAAACTTAACGGTAACGCTTCCTTTTACAGTACAGTACTTGCAGGGTACTTACAGTGTACTTACCTAGAAAGTACTGCTAATATAAGGTAAGTACATGGAACAGGGGTAGGTTTAGGGGTAGGTTCAGGGTTAGTACTAGTTATTACCCAGTAATTGTAGTTACTAATAGAAGTACATAGTATTTACATGGGTAACTGGACTGTAAAAGGAAGCATTACCAACTTAACAACTATTAATAAACAGTAAATTGGAGTTTATTAAGGCAAAATTCATAGTTAATAGTTAATAGTGAGAATTATACCCTAATCTACCAGTGTTACCATCTTTTTCATTATAAATTATTTTACTGTCACTTTTGATATGATGCATCCATGCTGAATAAAAGTATACATTTCTTAAAAGAAAAAGTATTACTGACCCCAAACTTTTAAATGGTACTGTATACACTTAAGATACATCGTGAAATAAAATATATTTAAATTATTTAATCCAATTATATCACAATCTTAACATTTTTTATTCTTTATTGTTATTTTTTTTCATCAAAAATTGACTAAAGATAATGGATTTTGAGGATTTTTTTGTCAAAAGTAAAAAAAAAATGAAAACATTGGTCGTGAACATTGGTTCACATTGTCCTTTTGATCTTTAAATCAGTCCCACCTTTAATTTTTTTCTCATTGAATATCCTATTTCAACAAGGATTCAAATGCTTAAATCTTATGCCGACTTAAAGCACATGAATGCAGTTGCTTTATTGCGCTGTGATTGTGAACACTATGATTTAGTTTTCTCTTATGTGCATTGAATGTGCAGGGATGGACTTGTGTCTGGAGTCAGATCATGGCTGTGAGCACATCTGTGAGAGTTCGCCTGGTTCCTACCACTGTCTGTGTCTGCCTGGATACACACTCAATGAGGACGGCAAGACCTGCACGCGTGTGTACCCTACAAATTACACATCACAGAAGTACGACATATTTATCATTCCAGTGGTGCTCAACAGGTGTGTGTTTGCTTCTTGCAGCCATTGATTTATGTGCTGAAGGCAAGCATGATTGTCAGCAGATTTGCATCGCTTCCCCTGGGTCATTCACATGCGACTGTAACACGGGATACACACTCAACGACGACAAGAGAACTTGCACAAGTTAGTGATGCACGTGCTTGATATTTTTTGTGTTTATGAGCTGGACTAAAATCCAGAAAGCATGGGGTCTTTAACACCTGACTTCTCTCACTGTGCTCTTCCCGTTCCAGTGATCGACTACTGCTCGTTTGGGAACGATAGCTGTGAGCACCAGTGTGTGAGTGTCCTCAACGGTTTTAATTGTCGCTGTAACGAAGGATACTCACTCAATGATGACCTGAAAACCTGCACAAGTTAGTGAGAGCAACCAGGACACAAATAGTTCCTCTCTGCACTTACAACACTATTAAAATTAGTATGCAGTATATGCTGTGTAGCATGCAGTATGTGACTCATAAGTATTCTGCATTGCATATTAATTAGGGCTGTCAAAACGATTAATCGCGATTAATCGCATCCAAAATAAAAGTTTGTGTTTACATAATATATGTGGGGGCACTGTGTATAATTATTTTAGATATATAAACACACACACATGCTTGAATATATATTATAAGAAATATTTTCATGTATATTCTGTATATAGATTTATATATAAATATTTAATATATAAATAATATTTTTTTCTTAAATATACATGCATGTGTGTTTATATACAAAATAATTATACACAGTGCACCCACATATATTATGTAAACACAAACTTTTATTTTGGATGCGATCGCATCCAAAATAAAAGTTTGTGTTTACATAATATATGTGGGTGCACTGTGTATAATTATTTTAGATAATATAAACACACACACATGCTTGTATATATTTAAGAAATATTTTCATGTATATTCTGTATATAGATTTATATATAATTTATATTATATATAAATATAAATATTTTATATATAAATAATAATATATTTTTTCTTAAATATACATGCATGTGTGATTTTATACAAAATAATTATACACAGTGTACCCACATATATTATGTAAACACAAACTTTTATTTTGGATGTGATTAATCGCGATTAATCGTTTTGACAGCCCTAATATTAATACAGAGCAGGTGATTAAAGAGAAACTGACATTGTTGGATGTTTGCTGTGCTAGTATAGCCAAATGCACACTTAGAGATGAATCTTGCATCTGTTTTCTCATCACCAAAGTTTCATCTGTATGCTTGTTCCAGTGATCGACTACTGCTCGTTTGGGAATGATAGCTGTGAGCACGAGTGTGTGAGCGTGCTTCAGAGCTTTTATTGCCAATGCCGTGAAGGATACACACTCAATGAGGATGAAACCACGTGCACAAGTCAGTGAGGGCACACATAATTCACATATGAACTTTTTACATACCCACAACACTACAAGCCTATAATCACATGCTAGACATAGACATTATCCTAACTAACATTTTTTCACATGGAACAGTCTGTAATGCAAAGAGAACGTTTGCAATGTCATCACAGCTTCCGCATGGCTGCGTAATGCTTTTTTAAAGCACACGCTTTATACTTATCTATCCATTTCCTGGTAGGAAACAAAGTATTTTAGAGTTTTAGCTTCTAGTTCTACACAGACTTTATTGTAAACAGTAAAAACTGCCAAACAATCGAGTTCTGCTTATAAGTAGCATGGAGAAGCTAATTGATTAGCCTATTAGCTACAATCAAGTTACTTTTTGTTAGCTGTGCTACAAGCTAACTAAATTAAGGCTATTTTTGACAAAAAAAGTAGTTATCTAGACTGGAACAAAATTTGTAAACAAAAGCAGCTTGTAGGCAAATGTAGTTTGTTACTGGGAAAGCTTAACTGTTTTAAAAGCTAAGCTAACTCTGAAGCTAATTATTGTCCAGCACCTCTAAAAAGACACATGCACATCTTTTTTGAAGCTTAACTATTCTGAAACACAGCTTGTATGTTACTTTGATGTGGTTTCCTGCTTTGCCAAAGCTTTCTAACTCTTCTCTGCCCGTTCCAGTGATCGATTACTGCTCATTTGGGAATGATAGCTGCGAGCATGAGTGTGTGAGTGTCCTCAACGGCTTTCACTGCCATTGTAACGATGGATACTCACTCAACGATGACATGAAGACCTGTACAAGTTAGTGAAGGCCATTATCAGTTTTTAAATCAATGGAGTTCCTTCAAAATCTGTTTTCCTTCTGTTTTTTCTTAATTGTCTACCGTTAGCATTGGGGCAACCCATTGCTAAATTGCAACAATGCTAGATTGAACATCAACAGATGTGGTCTAATGGCCTAATATGCTTCCTCTCACTGCTGTCTGTTCTTTCTCAAAGCACTTACAGCTTCTGTGAGGGATTTTAGATGTTTAGCGGGTAAATTAGGCCACACAGCCTCTCTCCAAATCCCTGTTCTCCTGTTTCAACCCCAAAAAACTGTATATAAAAGTCCCCAATGTGAGCATGAAATTACCAAATCAAGATCATTGGTAGACACTTAAGAAACAATTTGAAGGAAACTTAACTTAGAGCATTTAAACACTGTAAATCATAAGTTATATATGAGATTAATTCGAACATAATTGAATTCTAATCCATATTTAGTGATCGATTACTGCTCATTTGGGAATGATAGCTGCGAGCACGAGTGTGTGAGTGTCCTCAAAGGCTTTCACTGCCATTGTAATGATGGATACTCACTCAACGATGACAAGAAGACCTGCACAAGTTAGTGAAGGCTCGCAATCCATTTATACATTCACTAGTTTAATTTCCTCTCATTTTTTTTAGCATTAATATTTGGGCCATCCATGAAGTGTTTTCAATGTTTAGCCAAGGGTTTCTAAATTGATCTCCAACAGACTTGGTCACAAAAAGAGCTGTGGTTTTATCTGTTATAATCTAATCATGATTTAAGGAACTGCGGACATTTCGTTTAATTAAAAGAGAAATGTTTATCCTGTTTGGTCATTTCCCTAAATCCATCTAATCCATATTTAGTGATCGATTACTGCTCATTTGGGAATGATAGCTGCGAGCACGAGTGTGTGAGTGTCCTCAAAGGCTTTCACTGCATTTGTAACGAAGGATACTCACTCAACGATGACAAGAAGACCTGTACAAGTTAGTGAAGGCCGCATTATTCAAATCCACACACACACAGCCCAGTATGACAGAACAAAACCAAAATATTTCCTATCTTTTATGATTCCAATAAGTCCATGCTTAGCTCCAAATCCATAAAACAAGCACATCTCAGTAGAAAAATAAATGTAACAACATTTTTTCAAGTTTCCTTTCTATGCTTCTTCCTCTCACAAAACATTTTGCTTTTTGCCAACTACTTTGGCTGCTCGTCTCACTTCAGATTTTGAGCTTCTCTGCTTCTTTCTGCCCGTTCCAGTGATCGATTACTGCTCATTTGGGAATGATAGCTGCGAGCACGAGTGTGTGAGTGTCCTCAAAGGCTTTCACTGCATTTGTAACGATGGATACTCACTCAACGATGACAAGAAGACCTGCACAAGTTAGTGAGGGCAACATATCATACATATATACTATTAATTAGAAATAAAATAAGATATTCACTACCATACAGAAGTTTGGGGTCAAGTAAGATTTTTTTAATTATTATTATTATTATTTTGAAAGATATTAGCACTTTTATTCAGTAAATATGTACTTAATTGATCAAATATGACAGTTTTTGTAAAAAAAAAAAATTCTATTTCCACAAAAATATTAAGCTGCATATAAGGTGATTTGTGAAGGATCACGTGACTCTGAAGACTGGAGTAATGATGCTGAAAATTCAGCTTTATCATCACAGGAATAATTTACATTTTAAAATATATTGAAACTGAAATTTTGTTTTAAATTGTAATAATATTTCACAATATTCCTGATTTTTTATCAAATAAATGCAGCATTAGTGAGCATAAAAGACTTTTTTCAAAAAAATTAAATCGAACAGAAGTGTAAATCTGAAAGAATTGGGAGATAAAGGTGCAATTGTAAAAAGTTAATTTTCAAAATTATTATTTATGTTATTTTTTGTGTTATGAGGCAGGTATTAGCTTCCACAAGGTTTGCTGGTAAAAATCAACCAGTACCAAAACAAGAATTTACAGCAAGGACAAAACAATCAATCAATCAACATTGCAATGACAACAAAACAACCAGGACTTAGATTAGGAGTAGGCCATAGTTAAATTAGGACATTTAAGTAGCTTTTATAAACGTGCCTTCATGTGCATCTTCAGACAACAATGACACTGACATATGTTAAGATATATCAGTGCAAGTTTTCAGGTAAAACAGCTGATACATCCATTTTAGTCTGGGACTAACTTAAGCCTGGTCTGTGGGACTGGCATATGAGCTTTAGCTGTTAAAAGTCTACTTAAAAGTAACTTATGGGTGCTTATCTGTGCATACTGTACAACTTGTGTATTGCTTGCAGTGTTCTCTGCTTTTGTAAAGTGTGTTTCTTGCCATCCTCTTCCTGTTCCAGTGATCGATTACTGCTCATTTGGGAATGATAGCTGCGAGCATGAGTGTGTGAGTGTCCTCAAAGGCTTTAACTGCCGTTGTAAGGACGGATACACTCTCAATGATGACAAGAAGACCTGCACAAGTTAGTGAGAGTAACTGGTCCACACGATCACTGTTCCAGATCAATGCACACAAAACTCAATGCTAATCATGCATGCTTGCTCTGCTTAACTTGGCCACAGGCTTCTTAAATCGTTTAGCTCTTATAATGTTGTTTTTTCGTGCCGTAATAATGGACAGTTACCTCATGATCTTGCATGTTTTGTTTTTTGGTCACAACAGGGGGTGCTATTCATAAAATATTTCGTTCTAATAATGATTTTTAAATTGTACCTTACAATCATTAAAATATAATATTTAATACCTTTTTGGAGCAATTGACTTCTGATGGTAGTTAGTTTTGCATGTCAGATTTTAAGGAGATACCCCATTTAAGTATAAATCTTTAATATTCTTATGGGAGAAAAATGCTTGCATAATGATCAGACCCCTCAAGTAAAGTCATTTCCAATTTAGTGGATATTTTGCTCACTAAAACACTATTTCCTTTGTTTTTATCTCTTAGTGATCGACTACTGTTCATTTGGGAATCACAGTTGTGATCATCACTGTGTTGGTGTGCTCAATGGTTTCTACTGTCGCTGCAATGAGGGATACACTCTTCAGGAGAACGGAAAGACATGCCTCTGTACGTATCAAGCACCGCACTGATCATCCTGTTATATTGACTGCATTAAAGGAGTAGTTCACTTTTAAAAAAACATTTGCTGATAATTCACTCACCCCCATGTCATCCAAGATGTCCATGTCATTCTTTCTTCAGTCGAAAAGAAATTAAGGTTTTTGATGAAAACATTCCAGGACTTTCACAGAACAGAGCAAGGCAACCATTTGTGCTTATAAAACTTAAACTTTTTAATTTATTTTTTAAATGAGTGATCATTTCGTTTGATAAGACCCTTATTCATCGTCTGGTGTCGTTTAAAGTCCTTTGAAGCTGCACTGAAACTCTCTTTTGAATCGTTAACCGTTTGGTTCCCATTGAAGTCCATTATATGGAGAAAATCCAGGAATTGTTTCATCAAAAACCTTAATTTCTTTTCAACTGAAGAAAGGATATCTTGGATGACATTGGGAGTGAGTAAATTATCAGAAATTTTTTTTAAAAGTGAACTACTCCTTTAAAGTGGATGATAGGGGTCCCATCATGCCTTTTTCATGTTCAACTTTCTTTCGCGTGTGCATGTTGCTGTTTGAGCATGAAAAAGGTCTGCAAAGTTACTGAGCACAAAGTTACTCCAAAGGAAGTTATTCTCTGAAACATCTCTACTTCAGTTACAGTATCCCTACTTAAAATAATTCCTACCAACTTCGAAACATTGAAGCATTAAAACTTACTCTAGTAGAGCCCAAAAACAAAATCAAGATTTTGAAAAAGAGCATGTTATTTCCCCTTAAAGAAGTTTGGATATTAATACACTTTCTCTTTTCTCAGTGTAATGTACGGAAACAGCTGTCAGTAGGTTTTCCCAAAACAATTGCAAGAAATAATAGTAGGCCTAAGCAGTGGTAGAATTAGCTTAGTACATATTCATGTCTATATTTTATTGGTTACGACAACAGCATGTTTTTCATAAGAAAAACATTTACTTTTCTAACAATCATTCAAGCCATTTTTGCTTTCACTACATGTGATTTATTGACCTTGCGAGTTGATTATCTGATTTATCCACCTCATAAATATAATCTGTTCCCAAATTGGGCTCAAATTGCTCAACACTGTATGGTTAGCTTTAAAAGTGTTCAAAATCAGCTGGCAAGGAAGTGAAGCGCCCCCTCTTTAAGCCTGATGGCCTTCCCAGACCTTGGCCTTGAACAGCTGGAAAGGCCAAAAATATCAAGTGTGTCGTTTATCACTTTTTAAGTTTACGTAAAGGCTCTGGACATTTGCTTTAAAGAGTCCGGTCATCTTTTCACCAGATTTCCTCTCTGTCTGCTAACAATGTCATATTTTTAATGTTTTGCATTTTGAATAAGTGTCAAAAACATTTCTTTAAATGATGCATGTATGCATTTATGAGTTAAATATGCATTCACTCTTCAGTGTCACATGATCCTTCAGAAATCATTCTAATATGCTGATTTTGCTGCTCAAGAAACATTTCTTATTATTATCAATGTTGAAAACAGTTGTGGTGCTTAATATTAATGTCTTTGTTGATCAATTTAATGCATCCTTGCTGAAGAAAAGTATTCATTTCTTACTAAAAGTGATTTCGATTTTAAGACCCACTCTTCATTTTCTGTCTTCTGTAGCGGATAACTTATGCAACACAGTCGAACATGGTTGCGAACACCAGTGTGTGAGCACTCCGGGATCATACCACTGCATATGTCCCGAGGGCCATGAGCTTCAGGACGACGGCAAGACCTGCGGAAGTAAGGAGCGCTTTCATTCAGACGACCCTTATTACAGATGAGGTTGGCCTAAACATTAGTTTAAAGGGGAAATGCCTAAAGCTGAATTCCTAAAGCTGGAAGACTTTCTATTTGCGATGTATAGATTGGTGTCTGCAAGAACTGCATGCTTTGTTGTTAAAGGTGAAGTATGTCATTTTTTCAGTGTTGAAACACTTTCTTTTATTTCAGTTTAATTTTCAGAGATCACTTTAATTAAGTAAGCTGTATTACCGTTAGTATTACTATTGCTCAGACTTTTATGAAAAACAACGTATTTGTTTCTAAACCGAGGGTAAATATTAAACTTTGCACATTTCACCAATGAGTTTTGCACAGAGAAGTATGGAAGCTTGTTTCCGCTACAGAATGAAAAATAAAAAAGGTAATTGCGATTTTTTTTATCTCACAGTTCTGACTATATTTCTCAGAATTGCGTGTTATGAAGTCAGAATTGTGTGATATAAATTCGCAATTGCGTGTTATAAAGTCAGAATTGTGAGATATAAAGTCAGAATTGCGTGATATAGTCGTAATTGCATGTTATAAAGTCATAATTGTGAGATATAAAGTCAGAAATTCGCAATTGCGTGTTATAAAGTCAGAATTGCATGATATAGTCGTAATTGCATGTTATAAAGTCAGAATTGTGAGATATAAAGTCAGAATTGCGAGATATAAAGTCCGAATTGCGAGATATAAAGTCCGAATTGTGAGATATAAAGTCAGAATTGTGAGATATAAAGTCAGAATTGCAAGATATAAAGTGAAAATTGCGAGATATAAAGTCAGAATTGCGTGATATAAAGTCACAATTGCGTGATATAAAGTCAGAATTGCGAGATATAGTCAGAATTGCATGATATCAAGTCACAATTGTGTTATAAAGTCAAAATTGCGAGATATAAAGTCAGAATTGCGTGATATAAAGTCAGAATTGCAAGATATATAGTCACAATTGCATGATATAAAGTTGCAGTTGTGTGTTATAAAGTTAGAATTGCGTGATATAAAGTCAGAATTGCGAGAAATAGTCAGAATTGCGTGATATTAAGTCGCAATGTTATAAAGTCAGAATTGTGAGATATAAACTATTCTGAGGGCAAGTTAGTCTTTTTTCCCCTTAGAATGGGCCCGAAAACTCGCAATTGTGATTTTATATCTCACAATTCTGAGAAAAGATGTCAGAATTTTGCCATATAAACTTGCAATTATGTGTTATAAAATCAGAATTGCAAGATGTAAACTCACAATTGTGAGCAACTCGCAAAAAAGTCAGAATTTTGAGATAAAAACTTTATATCACGCAATTCTGACTATATCTCGCAATTCTGACTTTATAACACGAAATTGTGACTTTATATCACACAATTTTGTCTTTATATCACGCAATTCTGACTTTGTATCTTGCAATTCTGGCTTTATAACACCCAATTGTGACTTTATATTACGCAATTCTGACTTTATATCTCGTAATTCTGACTTTACAACACGCAATTCTGACTTAATATCTTGCAATTGTAAGATAAAAAGTCGCATTTATTATTTATTCATTTTATTCAGTGGCGGAAACAAGCTTCCATTGAGAAGCACCTGGTAAAATATGATTATTTTTGCTGTTCTATTTTACACAATAAAGACACTTTAAGGCACCTTTATAAATCTAAAAAAGTCCCACTTTCTCTGCTTAGCATTAAAAATATTTGTCACAGTTCAGAAATACGTGTTTTGTCTCTTTGCCCTCTTCAAGCCTGTCGATCTTCCAACATCGACCTAGTCCTTCTCATCGATGGTTCCAAGAGTGTGCGGCCACAAAATTTCGAGCTTGTCAAGCAGTTTGTCAACCAGGTGGTGGATCAGCTGGACGTCTCCCCTAAAGGAACACGCGTGGGTCTCGTCCAGTACTCAAGCCGAGTGCGGACAGAGTTCACGCTCAACATGTATCAGACAAAAGAAGAGATCAAAAAGGCTGTGATGAATGTGGAATACATGGAGAAGGGAACCATGACAGGACTGGCTCTCAAACACATGGTGGAGAACAGCTTCACCGAGGCTGAAGGAGCCCGTCCCGCTGGGAAGAACATCCCACGGGTCGGCCTGGTCTTTACGGATGGACGTTCGCAGGATGACATTCAAGAGTGGGCCAAGAAGGCCAAGGAAGCAGGTATTATTATTTAGGGACCAAAGTGTTCAGTCACAGAAAATCACATTTTAGTCTAGTCTAGCTAACATTTTATTTATTTTATTTTTTTTTGTAAATGTTATAATCATTTATATACTTTTAAATGTTTCATATTTTTTATTCATTTCTAGAACAAATTTAAACAAATTAGATAAAGATTTTTTATGTAATCAGAAATATTCTAAATTTTCCAAAAATACATATATTTGATCAAACTTGAAAAAAAGTCACATTTAGTCTAGTTTTTTAGGTTTAGTTTGTTTTTTGGTAAATATTATATTCATTTATATATTTTGAAATATTTTAGATTATTTATTTCTAGGAAAGATTGAAAGAGATTATTTTTTAATTTGATCAGATGTCTCTAATTGTCAAAAACAATTGCAAATATTCTAATGTATAAAGATGACAAAAATGTACAGTCAAAAAAGCTTAAACTTAAAGCATAAGCATCTTTTCACTTACCATTTTATTGAAAAATAAAAAATTAGATACTTTTGTTTGCTTAATTTATAGCTTTTTTACTCATTCCATGAAAGGTCTGTCCGTTTGAACAATGGATGTGTGTGTTTGCGTGTTTCAGGCATCACCATGTATGCTGTTGGTGTGGGTAAAGCAGTGGAGGATGAGCTGAGAGAGATTGCCTCTGAGCCTGTGGAAAAACACTTCTTCTACACTGCCGACTTCACTGCCATCAGCCAGATCGCTGAGAACCTCAAACTCAATGTCTGTGCAGGTGTGTGTGAAACACTGAGAATACACACACAAACATCTGTATTAGATGTTGTTCTATAGCACCATCTAGAGCCTGACACACACACACATGCATTCTTTACCTAAGAAGGTGCCAACGAGTATCCTATACATACTGTATATTCATTATAAAAAGCATTTCCCTCACGCAAATGCAAATTTGAGGGAAATTCACAATGAAGTTTGGTTATGTCATTCTCACGTATTGCTTATTTTTCAGCTGAGAGTCAAGGAGAGATCGAGGTGAAGAACCCCTGCGCTTGTGAAAGTCTTGTGGAGTTCCAACAGGTTACGATGTCCACCCTAGACCAGCTCACCCAGAAACATATCCTTTATATATTTGAAGAGTTCAGATGCAAAAGCCTCTAAGTGCCATTTGAAATTTTCTTCTAGAATGATCATTTTTACCAAGCTTGTATTTTTAAGTTCAGTAATTTCACTTAAATGGCAATGAAGATTATCTATTAATTGTCATGTAAGTGAAATTACTGAACTTAAATATACAAGCTTGATAAAAATGATCATTCGTTTACTTGTCTAACTATCATTCAAGCTTGTTTTGCTTTCACTACATGCGAGGTAAGATTTATTGACCTTCTGAGTTGATTATCAGATCAGCCTTGTAGACGGAAGAGTGATTTCTCTGATGTTTTCTCTGAATTGGTGATTTCTCTGAAGTGGTGCATTGTGGGAGTTGTAGTCTTACATACAAATACGCCCTAAAGTTAGTCTTTTCTCAGTCAAGAGGGCACCAAATTCAAAATTTCTTTTACATTTCGACTAGAAATATGACCCAATTTCATTAAAGATTAATGTTGAAATGGGTGAAACGGTCCTTTAGAGTCTAGATTGTGTCTGTCGGCCTGATCTGTTCCAGACTGGCCCCACTGCTTTGGCTCCTGACTTAAACCTCTGTGACCACACGCTTCAATGGCTCTTTGTTTCAGATCTCTCACTCAGCATCATTTATCCAAGCTCAAAAGAGCCCTTGTCCGTGTTTGAGGCCAGAAACAGATGTTTCTCCACTACTAGATGCCGATGCACGTCTACGCTGGATCCATTTAACTGGAATTTGCTGAGATTACTAAGGCAGGATGATGCGTCATGGCTCTCATCACAGTTAGATATTGCTGATAGATGTCCTTCACAGTTTGATGAAGTAGTGGTTTGCATGCTTGCTTTGATACTCTCAAGTGATACAGTACCCAATCTAATTCCCACATCTTCTCATCATCTGTCTTTTCTCTCTATTGCGTCTATAAATTAAAGTGGCAGTGAGGCCAAAAGGCCACTGAACACCACTTTTTTCTCTTTATTTCTCCAATAAAAAAGTATCTTTGTTAAACCATTATAGGACATGAACCAAGCCAATCAGTTATGAGGTGAATCATAACATCACAAACTTTCATTTGAAGCAAGAACGTATTTTAAAATCGGAGAAAAATACAAAACAAGACTGTGTAGTCGGTGACTAGTTGGGAGTTGGTGGAGCTAAAGAGCTCAGGCGCGTTTTCCGTCTTGTGACGCTGTGATTGGTGGTGTTTTCTGTACAGCATCATGGGTAATGTAGTTTTTCACCACAAATGTTTCTGTTAAGCAGGATTATTTAAAAAAAATAATGCAGACTGGTGGTTTCAACAGAAGCAAATGTGCATAATCCAAAAGCCAAAATGATTATATGATCATTTATTTCCTTAACTGTATGTCACTGTCAGCTATGACCAAGCGATTGGAAGTGCTGGAGAACCAGTTGCTCACAAGAAAATGAAAGAGCACGTCACACAACCATATGGAAGAGGAAGAGGCCCTCTGGGGGTCAAGGGCCCTACAATCAAAAGATCTACAGGTGTAGATGTCCGAGGCATGAGGCCAAATCATTCTGCTGCCGTGTTTGGACATGGCTAAAGTTGTTCACTATTTATACATGATCTGTATTGTATGTTATAGAGAGGTTCGTATTTATGGCAAATTTGATAGTAGCATTTATACACTAAAAAGGGAAATGAAGTGTTTGGTACCACTCTGAGATATTGTATCTGATTTTTTATCGGCACCAAATTTGTGTGGATCTATAAAACCTTCCGTTTATGCACATGTATATTACCAAAAAACAATTAGTTACAAATGACACTGATAGAATCAAAATACTGAGAGACACAATGAGCCAAATGAAGCACTCACTCCATATTACCAAAGCTGTTTCCCATCAATGTTGGGTCTGAATATCGGAAATAGTCAGAGGAACATGTCTGATATTTGTTAATTGTTTAACGGGACTGCAAACTGATGTTTTGACCTTAAGAATGACCTGAATGGTTTATTAACACTAAAATGAGATTTATGTAAACAGGGTAGAGTGTACAAGTGCCCCTTAAGATTGCAGTTTTTTTATTATTGAAATGTAATTTACTCATACAGAATTCAGTTAAGATACCTCAGAGTACTCTGGCCTCAGGTTTTTATGTTGCAAGAAGGCCCCATTATAAGGCTCTCTTATATGTGAATTCTTGTATGTTTTTGGATATTTCCTAATAACACTCTTTTTTAAAACAATTAAAGTGTGTCTGTATTCTTCCACATTGGGAAAATAAAAAAGTGTAAAGATGTCTTAAGAAAGAACTAGTTTCATGACTTAATTGATCAGCCCGAGGCGTCATATACTGACGATTTTGATGTCTACATCCAAAGCACATGGCACGCTTTAGCGTTAATATGAGACGCAGATATATATGGGTCAGAAGGCGCCTCCTAGTGGTCTAACTCTAACACTACCCTAAACCGAACAAAGCTCTGCATGTGTTATATTGACGCTGAAGGGTGGCATGTGCGTTGGATTTAGACGAAATTTCAAAAGCGTCACTATATATCGCCCTAGGATATGTTAAATATAATACCTTGGTTATATCGGGATATCAAAATATGTCAAATGTAGAAGCAACCAAATCAAACCAATTTCACATACATTTTGAAACACAGGACCACTATTTTTGTTTATTTCTATATACCGTCTTTTTCAGGAATATTTTTTCTAGTAAAGTAAACTTGTGTTATTTCTCTTTAAAATAAATGTCACTTGTTTTGACATGTTTTGTAATATTAAAGTGTTTAAAGCGTGGATTTATTGTCACAATGTTTGACACTGAGCATTAAATATGATTAAATTTATTATTACTTGGATACACTCTCAGAAAAAAAGGTACAAAAGCGGTCACTGGGGCTGTACCTTTTCAAAAGGTAAACTTTTTTCCATTTTAGGTGCTAATATGTACATTTTAAGTGTTGATATGTACGTTTTAGGTGCTAATAAGTACACTTTAGGTGTTAATAAGTACACTTAAGGTGTTAAAATGTACATTTTAGATGCTAAAAAGTAAATTTTAGGTGTTAATGTGTACATTTTAGGTGCTATTATGTCCATTTTAGGTCCTAATATCTACATTTTAGGTGCTAATATGTACATTTTATGTGTTAATATGTATATTTCAGGAGCTATTGTGTCCATTTTAGATGCTAATATGTCAATTTTAGGTGCTAATATGTCCATTTATGTGTTAATATGTACATTTTAGGTGCTAAAATGTACCACTAAGGTACCAATATGAAGCGTTTGGGTACAAAAGTGTACCTTTTGAAAAGGTACAGCCCCAGTGACAGCTTTTGTACCTTTTTTTCTGAGAGTGTATGACATGCATACTCGACTTGATTGATCAACATTTACATCAGAGCCTTTGCATTAACATCTCAAAACAGGATCTCTCTTGATGCCAACAGACCTTTAAACGTCTAAAACAATCTCTCTTATTATGTTCCATGATCTTTTCTGCATCTCCCCATAGACGTGCTAATCACTCCCAGGAATACAAGCTTCAGAACAACAAGTGTTCTTGACTGCGTTGACCTTCTGCCTGCGGGTCTCAAGGGCGTCGCTCTGGCTCAGACTAGACTCAGTGGAGGTCGTGAAATGTCAAAGATTCCCGCTAGTCTCAGTGGAAGCGTTAATTACCCCAAACGCACTGCAGATCAGATGCTGAAAGGGCAAATGTCTTGTTGTTATCCCAATAATGCTCCCTTCTGTGAATAATCGGCTGTTTTAGGAACACAAACACATGCTGAGGGAAAGGTCGCAGGTTTCCAGAAAGGCTCGAGTTAATTGTTTGTTTGTTTTTTAAAAGTCGTGTGATATAAAGATAATGTGAAGACAGTGATGCAACTTTACAGACTTATTGGGATATTGACTAATATGTATTTAACTGATGATAAGACTACATCACAATCATGGATTTGGCTAAACTCTGAGGAAACAAAGATCTCTAAGATCTTTATCATGGTGCTTTCTTGGCCACATCAAATGTTCTTTTTCTTTATTATTTTTCATATGGCCAAAGGATATTTGCAGCTTGATCATACAGTTATCCTATACTCTTCGATTCTGATTCAATCTGTATAGTACAGTCAGCATCAGCTCAGTGAGGCCTATAGGCGTTCAGTTAGATCCTACATAAATCAATATTGGCACAGACAGGCTGCAAACTCAAAAGTGCTCTGAGATGAAAATGTGTTTGTATGCCGCATCACTATATTAAACAAAATACAACTTTAAAATGTGAAATATGATATTTGATGTTTGCATTTAGAAACCTTGATAAAGAGTGTGATCATTATTCTCTATAAGAGACTTATTGTCGCATTTTATTTTCACTGTTGCTTGCAAATAATGTTCTTGTAGCAGAATATACAGTTTTGAATGGCTGTCAAAAGAGAAAGAAGTGTTTTGCACAATGGTGCAATCACATTACTTTTTGGAAGAAGGAAAAATGGACAAAAATTGTACCTTTAGGGGGTTCAACAGCTTATTACGGGGACAGGAGGAGGACAAATTTGCACCTTATTTAGTCCTAAAATTGATATTTGAGTAGTATACCCTTAAGATAATAAGGTACAAAGATGCCCCTTTAAAAAGTCAAAAATTTGTCCTGAGGTCAAGCCATTTTGCTCTAAATGGACTGTTAACTTTGAAATTAATTTTTGATATGTTTTAGCTTACCTCAAGGGCATCCAAGATGTAGGTGTCTTTGTTTCCATAGTATTAAGGCCAAACCGTTCTTGTCTTTAAGTCATGCAGGTCTATGGAGTTCACACATGGGTCCACCTGAAAAAGCATGCACAGAAGTCCAAGTTAAACATAACTCGTAAATTTAAGTCCATTGATGGCCTAAGACACCAAACGTGCGGTTTGTGTGAGAAAAAGAACAGTATTTATATCGTTTTTACCTCTTGTAATGGACTTAGACGTGACTTGAAGTTGTGACTACAGTGACGTCGAATGTGCGCTTCGGTCTGCGCATGCACCGGAAGTGATCTCTCTCTGGCTGTTTCTCAAAACCAAGAATGCAAAGAACGGACTTGTGTTGTTCTTGGGAAGAAAGCTCTTGCTAGTTGTACTCGGAAGAACGAACTCACGAGGTGACGAGCACACAGAACGCTGCTGACAGTTTGAGACGATGTGTTCTTGGTATTGCGCAATAGTAACGTTACACACGCACAGACGCCGTCTGCAGTGCCCAAACACAACGAGAATTATTATACAGACAGGCTTTATCGCCCAAGCCTAAGGGATTACTCTACATACACAATGTAATGTATTCACAACAATAAAGCAACACATGTCTCATTTTAAATCTGCTTCTGTTGTTTGTTTGTGTACATCACTAGCCCACGGCGGGGAAAAACGCCGGTAATATTCGGTAATCTTCAGCTTTTGACCTGCCTCTCTCTGCTTCCCGCTCCTTCCGCGAATGCCGAAATGAATTATGGGATATTTCTGCCGTCAAGTTCACACGAGTTGCCAACCGATGCATCCTCGGTAAAATGGGAGTGGCAAGAACACATCCGGGATTTTTAACCGTTCTTGCCTAAATGCAAACTCCCCATGTGCAAACCTATTACAGTCTATGGTGCAAACTTGTGTTTTGGGACAGTACTTGGGCCGCGACTGATGACGTGATGAAGTCGACAAGAACACAAGTACATACAAGAAGGCATATTGAGAAACGGCCTCTTTCTCGCATGACATCACTAATTGTTTACACAGTTTTCGGAAGTTTTACCTTTCACTGTTAGGATCTAAATATCGAAATCGTCTTCATTGCGATTTCCTGTAAATCTGAATATGTTAATATATGTCTGAAGATATTTTTTTTTTCGTGTCATTTGGTTCATTTAATGAACGAATTGACCCGGGAAAAGATTTGCTCATTTGAACAGGAGAGTCACGAACGCACATCACAGAACAGAGCAAGGCGACCATTTGAGCTTATGAAACTTAAACTTTTTTCAGGGTGTCCGCGGGGTTTTAAAAAGTATTAAAAAGTGATAAATCAAAATTGTCAAATTTAAGGCCATTAAAAGTGTTAAATGTAGTCTGAGAGGTATTATTTTTTAAAAATTAGGTATTATTTTTTTCAGACTATCAGGTGTCCTATTCTGCGTTTGCGTTAGTCCATTTAAATATGGGCTTTAGCTTATCTGGGCACAATCAAAGACCTTCGTCTCTATGTTTGATGCTGATGCCATATTCAATGGTCGATCGACATCATCTGTGAACAAGTGATCACCCGGATTTAGACCTACTATTGTATTTACATAAAGCGTTAACAGGCAAATTTGCTTTATTTTTAGGTCTATATTGCTTTTATTTCCCCGGTGTCGAAATCAGGCAAACATAAATGTCAGGCAACACGATTCCTGGCTGCATGTCAATATCCACGGATCACTGGATCTTTAGTAGGTTGTATATGGACCACTACATTTGAATCCAACATTTAGTTTAAATTGATAAAATTATTCGTTTAGTTTAGTCGCAGTTTCCCCTATTAAATCCTGTCACACAGCAGATCTTTTGCCATTTTTATATGTTATAAATGTCCAAATCTGTGTAAATAATAGAAAGGTTGCTGCTGATTAACACTTAATTCAGTGTCGTGATGGTTTTAAAAAAAATTCTGAAGGTAGTAAAAAAGGTATTAAAAGTAGTAAATTTAACGGAATACTGTATATACCCTGTTTTTTGTTGTTGTTGTTTTTAAATGAGCAATCATTTTGCTTGATAAGACCCTTATTCATTGTCTGGAATAGTTTAAAGCCCTTTGAACAGTTTACAGTTTGCACTTAAACTCTCATTTGGACCTAACCATTTGGTTACCAGTAAAGTGCATTGTATGGAGAAAAATCCTGTAATGTTTACATCAAAAACCTAGACGTGGACATCTTGGATGACATGAGGGTGAGTAAATTATCACCAAAAGTTTTTTTTTTTAAGTGCACTAATCTTTTAAAGGGATAGATTTAATCCCTTTAAGATAATATGGAACAAAGATGTCCCTTTATAAAGTCAAAAGTTTGTCCTGAGTTCATGCCATTTTGCTTTGACACTTCTGACGTCACATGAGGTTAGTCATGCGCAGATACCATCCTCTATTACCAAGACGAGCGTCACATATAAAATGAGACTCCTTTTCGTCAGACTCCTTTATAACAGGCTGGGAGGTATTACTGTAAAAACATCTGAGCTTTATTTGACTCTTTGATCAATTTAATGTTAATTTACTGAATTTCATTGTTCTATCTAGACAATCTTGATGCACAATGCTTAACCTATCATGTTCTCTCTTTTTTTCCCCAGAAAGTTGTGTCATTAAAAGATGAACGTGTCACTGCTGGGTAACATCACCCAACCCAAGATCTTGCGGGACAGCTTCAGCACGGCGGTGGCTAAGAATGTGATAGTGGTTAGTTTGTGCATCTCCATCAACTACATCAACGGCACCCTCATCCACACCTTCATCAAGCATGACATCTTCAACGGAAACCCTCGGTACATTCTCTTCATTCACATGGTGTTCAGCGACATGATTCAGCTGATGATTACAGTCCTATTGCATGTGTTGAGCTACATTGTGTTTACTATCAATGTCTCTTTCTGCTGTGTTCTATTGATGAGCGCTATATTCACAACGCTCAACACACCGCTGAACCTGGCCGCCATGGCTATAGAGCGCTACATAGCCATCTGCAACCCTTTGCGTCACTCTCAGATCTGCACCGTACCTAAAACGTACATCCTCATCGGACTAATCTGGAGCCTGAATGCCATCCAGGCTCTTCCAGACCTGTTCGTCCTGTTGGCTACACAACCGCCAACCTTCTTCTACAGCAATATCTTCTGCTACAGAGATTATCTGTTCAATAACCCATATATGATAGAGAAGAGAAAATATGTGTATATCATTTACCTGGCATTTGTCGGGCTGACTATAGTGTACACTTACATAAAGATCATGTTTGTTGCAAAGGCCACAAGCTCGGATGCCGGCAAAGCTCGAAGCACCATCATCCTACATGGGATCCAGCTTCTGATGTGCATGCTAACGTTTGTCGGGCCCTTCCTGGACAATCTGCTTCCGGAAATGTTTCCTATGTTTATTCTGGAGATGAGATTTTTTAATTATTTAATCATCCAGATAATGCCCAGGTTTGTCAGTCCTATTGTGTATGGCTTGAGAGATCAAACATTTTGTAAGTACCTGAAAAGATACTTACTGTGTACAATGTTTGAGATGAGGAGGACAATTAAAAACTCCCCAACCCAATAGGAATTTGGCGAAAGTTTCCGATAAATCCATATGAAGGCTCATGTGTGTGAATAAATATAATACTGATCTACATATTCAGCTGTAAAAAAAAATGTTGTTGGTTTAACTTTAAAAAATAAGTAACCTGACTGCCTTAAAATTTTAAGCTCATTGATATGGATAAATTGAGTTATTACAATGAAGGAGATCATCAGAAACTCGAAATATTATGTTATCTGAACTATATAAATTATTATAAGTTTATTTGACAAAAGAAAAAATGATTACAAATAATGAAAATATTTTTTTACAGTGCATATAAAGTAAAAATGAGTGTATGCATGGCAGTATGTGGCACTTTACAGACATAAAAATAGTCAATGGTACAAGTCCCTTCATGAAAAAGAAAACACACATATAATGCATGACTAAATCTGTAGTTTCAACCAAAATAAGTGTTTCATGTTTCATTCAGGGCAACTGCACTGTAAAAAAATGTGTTGGTTTAACTTAAAAAATGAAGTTTTAAGTTCATTGAAATGGAAAAATTGAGTTAGTGCAATGAATGAGATTGATTTAATCATCAGAAACTCAAAATATTATGTTATATGAACTACATAAATTATTTAAGTTGATTTGACGAAAGAAAAAATGTTGTGATTACAAGTCTTAAAAATATTTTTTTTACAGCGTGCCTTTCATAAAGCTCCTACTATATAACTTTTTCTTCTTGTTCGGTTTAATACATTTGTCTAATCTTTAATCCATCTGAACTTAACAATTAATCAATTCATCATTTGATACACCTAGATATCTATAGATATTGATTATGGACAGTTTCTGTACAACTTGTTTACGGTTTCAGATATGGATAACTAAATGTAATGAACTCTTTTTACATAAGTGATTTATAATAACCAGAAAACAGACTGTGTAACATCAGATTGATCAAAGATGCATCAGGGGAGACAAATACATCAAATACAGCATTTTACATACAGTAACGGCATAGATATTCCACATTACTGTAACTCACCCATATAATGTATAGATTCAGTCATATGCCACAGTGTATTTACTGTATTGGCAGTAAACTCTGTTCTAGCACAAAACTTGGCAGTTTCAGAACCTCATGACAAAGATACTATTACAAACATTATGGATTCAAATTAAGTTAGGTAATGTAAGTGTATTTTCTAATGTGATTACTGTATTATGATTTCAGTAACGAGGGTGATTTGAAAAATGTATCTTGCATTGTTTGCTGTTGAATGAACTGATTGTTAAAAGTGAAATTTAAAAGATCATGCCGTTGTGTTTCGGTGATTAAACCAAATTTTCTCATTACATATTACAATAATCATGTGTTTGAAACAAGCAGGGATCATGTTTTGAAAGAATGACTGTTACAAATGTGATCAGTTTTGAAAATGTAGGCTACCCCTTACTTGAGAAAATAGTACCAAAGCAAATAAAAAACTAGCCTGGGGTGCGTTTCCCGAAAGCATCGTTAGCCAATTATGGTCGCAAGTTCCGTCGTTATCAGCATAGTTCAACGAGTCAGTGTTTCCCGAAACCATCGTTCCAATGAACATTTGCAAACAGCATCGCAAAGTTGTGTTTGAAAAAACTTTTGCTGATAATTTACTCACCTCCATGTTATCCAAGATGTCCATGTCTTTCTTTCTTCAGTCGAAAAGAAATTAAGTTTTTTTTTGATGAAAACATTCCAGGATTTTTCTCCATATAATGGATTTCAATGGGAACCAAACGGTTCAAGGTCCAAAAGACACTTTCAGTACAAACTGCAAACTGTTCAAAGGGCTTTAAATGATTCCAGACGATAAATAAGGGTCTTAGCTAGCGAAACGATCGGTCATTTTAAAAAAAAACGAAGTTTAAGTTTTATAAGCTCAAATGCTCGCCTTGTTCTGTTCTGTGATGCGCATTCATGACCCTCCTGTTCGAACTCATTCATCAAAATTAATGAATCTTTGATGAATGAACCAAATGACTCGGAAAAAGATTTGTTCATTTTGATGAACGAGTCCGAACAGGAGAGTCACAAACGTGCGTCACAAGACGAGCATTTGTGCTTATAAAACTTAAACTTTGTTGTTTATTTTTTAAATGAGCGATCGTTTCGCTTGATAAGACCCTTATTCATCGTCTGGAATCGTTTAAAGCCCTTTGAACAGTTTGCAGTTTGCACTGAAACTGTCTTTTGGACCTTGAACCGTTTGGTTCCCATTGAAGTCCATTATATGGAGAAAAAATCCTGGAATGTTTTCATCAAAAACCTTACTTTCTTTTCGACAGCAGAAGAAAGAAAGACATGGAGATCTTGGATGACATGGGGGTGAGTAAATTATCAGAAAAAGTTTTTTCAAAAGTGAACTACTCCTTTAACCCTTTTCTATGTAGGCAAAAATGGCCTATATTCCATATGAAGTGCAGTAGATTCAGATATTTATATCTGACTTGATCCTGCTGTAGAAGAAACCATGATGAATCACTGTACAATACATTTTCCTACGCCTTTGTGTTTTTCCCCCTTTACCGCAGTGACTTATGGGTCTAAATGATGTCATCATCTACAATCAGAGTGTGTGTAAGCATTTAAAAAGCTGCCATGTCTTCAGCAGTGCTGGTGCTTGCCAGACAGGGGCAAGTGCTGGACCAGGGTGAGTACTGGGTCTACCTAAATGCAGGTCTTTTTTCCATTCATCCGCTCTATTTCTATTCATTCTTTCTGTGCTAACTATGAATGACATCTTGACTGAATAGTGATTTTCTTCAACAGAGTTGCATTACAGGTATAGCAGATTTCTGCTACTTAGTTGATGGTTTTTAAATCATAAACCCAAAGTACAAAATCATACACATTCTTTGCTTATAGGAGCTGGAAGCATGCGTAGAATTTAGCTGATTTATGCATAATTCATTATTTGTGTCTTATACAAGAATGTTGAAGGAAGATTCTTCTGCTTTTTAAAAACATGTGATAACATTAATATTGAATGTTTTAATGCAATATTTTTTCAGTGGTTTATTTGGTGCACCAGCATTCATGCGTGTTCTTATGTATCTTGAATGCAATGTAAGTCACTTTGGATTAAAGCATCAACCAACTGAAATATTAAAATAAACATTTATGTACAAAACCCCCAAACAATACATTGAAATGATTGTTGTTAAACTCCTTAATTAAAAAAAACAAACAAAAAAAAAAACGATATATTTTTATTTAAAAATATTTATTTATAAGAAAAAAAACCTAAGTAATTCAAAAATGAATGGTTGTAAAAAAATGTATTTTGTAATTCTAAATATATATATATATATATATATATATATATATATATATATATATATATATATATATATATATATATATATATGTGTCTAGAATCCCACAAACACTATCTTGAAAAATTAAAAGTTCTTAAAAAAGGCTTTTTTTTTTTCTTTTTTTTCGACTCGGAAAAAACACTTAAAAAACAACCACAAACAATATTTTGAAATATTAAGTTGTTAAAAAAGGCTTTACTTTTATATATATATATATATATATATATATATATATATATATATATATATATATATATATATATATATATATATATATATATATATAATATATATATATATATATATATATATATATATATATATATATATATATATATATATATATATATATATATATATACATATATATATATATATATGATTGGCAATCTTGTCATGCATTTATCTTATTTATTTATTTATTTAATTAATTATTTATCAGATTCCAGCCTGAATGATGAATTCAACAGCGGGCCAACAACTCCTCTTGCGAGACACATTCACTGCGGCCTTCATGAAGAACTTGATCGTGGTGCTTGTGTGGTTCCTCCTCAGCTACATCAACGGCAGCGTAGTGGCCACGTTCTTCAGACACCAAGTCTTTTACGAGGACCCTCGCTATATTCTCTTCATACACATGGTCATTAATGACGCAGTGCAGCTCACTGTAACCATTGTTCTGTTTGTGGTCAGTTACGCCTTGTACACTATCACTGTAGGAGTGTGTTGCTTCTTCATCCTGGTGGCAGTGTTCACCACCCGCAGCACACCTGTGAACCTGGCCGGCATGGCCCTCGAACGCTACATCGCCATCTGCCATCCTCTACGCCACGCCCAGATCTGCACCGTGCGCCGTGCCTACATGCTCATAGGGGCCATTTGGTTCGTATCTGTGGTTCCTGACATCACTGACCTATTCGTGACCTTAGCCACAGAACCTCGGAGTTTCTTCCAAACCTATGTTTTTTGCCTCAGGCCGAATGTGTTCAAAGACCCGGTGCTCCTGTATAAGCGGCAAGCGTTCGATGGGATTTATTTCTCGCTGGTGTTTCTCACGCTGGTTTGCACGTATATGCGGGTCGCGTTCGCGGCTCGTGCGCTCTCCACGGAGAGAACGTCCGCCAAGCGGGCCACCAACACCATCTTGCTCCACGGGGTGCAGTTGCTCATGTGCCTGCTCTCTTACGTGTCTCCCAGTGTGGAGGGCATTTTACACATCATCTTCCCGGGACACATCCTAGAAATTCGCTTTGCAAACTATTTAATTGTCTATATTTTGCCACGTTTTTTGAGTCCAATCATATATGGAGTGCGGGATAAAAAGTTCTGCAAGCATCTGAAGAGGTATTTTGTTTGTGGTCGCCCTGTAGACACAAGAGTAGAATGCAAAGGTGAAGAAGATTAAATAGATCGTTAGTTTTCTAATATTATAATGTGCCAAGGGGTTGTAATCTGATATGTGACACATTGTGTCTCTGTCTTGGCAAATGTTAAGTTTTTAATGATTCCCTGTGTATTGTTTAGCAATTCCCAGATATTCAGAAAATGTTCATTATTTTTGAATAAATCTGAGCTTTAGGCCTATGTATACATTTATAATAAGACATGCATATAAACGATCATTATTTTTAAAGAGTCGATTTGTGCTTTAGCCTTTTATTTATTTATTTGTTTGTTTAATGGTAAATTGTAACATAACATTCACAGTTTTTACTCATGTCAGAAATATTATTTAGCATCACTGAGTCACTCTAAATACATGAATGTATACCAATAAAACACATTTTAATTTTTAAATCAGGTGGAATAGTTTAAGGTTTAACAACTGCAGGTTACTATCAACGGTTTTATCATCTATAATTTGAATAGATGTTAAAAAACAAAAACATTTTCACATTAACTTTTTCAATAAAGAAAATTCTTTAAAAACAGTAAATATTATTTCATAAAAATTGTGGGTAACATTTTAGAGTATGATTCCTTCATTAATGAATCACTACACAAGAACCAATGAGAAACGAACTATTATTAACTAACAAGAAACTCTGATTAATGAACTAGTAAGCAATAGCGCACAGATGAAAGTGGTAGTTCACGGTTAACTTATCAATAACTACTATTTTTGTTAATGCTTCCCAGAGAACTTCTGAAAAAGTTTCATAATTCATGCAAAACTAATCAATAACCAATGACTAGCACTATATTAACATTTTAAAAGATACTGTAAACAAATAAACAAGGTAGTTTACATTATCCATAATAGCATAGCAGACTTATGATTTGGGAAAGCTGCTAATAAAGCCTATGCTATCTATTTATCAACTGAATAATTTTAAAGAAATGGATTTTTAAGTGCAGTTTTCTGGCGTTCCTATGAACTGGCATTGAATCACTGTGGTGGTGAGTACTGGAGCATCAACATGACTCAATAGTCATCAGCCACCCGAATAGTTATTGTATTATTTAACCTACCTCCCAAAAAAATCTCTTCGCTCATATAAATATCGTAAACCACATCCATCGGCAGGCCATGTAGACGAAAGACATGATCTACGACAGTTGCCGTTGTCTCCTTGGAAGAGGGTAATTTGGGGAAGGGAATGAAATGTGCCGCCTTCGAGAACCATTCACTACGGTTAAAACAACCGTCATGCCATTAGAGGGTGGGAGATCGTTGACAAAATCTAGCGCTATGTGGGACCAGGGCCTCGAAGGGACAGACAGCGGTTGGAGTAACCCATCAGGAGGACGTTTAGATGTCTTACAAACGGCACAAATCGAACAAGCCAACACAAAACTGTGTCGCGAGCCATTAATGGCCACCAGAATCGTTGCTTGACTAAACAGCGGGTGCGGTTTACTCCTGGATGACAAGCCACGTTAGAGCAATGACCCCATCGAATAACGTCCTCCTCCACAAATAATCGATTCGGTGGGCAACCAGGTGGGGGCGTTACCCCTTCTAAGGCAGTCTTGACCTTCGTTTCGACCTGTAGTGTAGTTCGAGTGTAGAGATAACTATTTTCTCAGGTAAAATAGCCTACACCCGGGAGTAAATGGGCGTTCAGATGGATCAAAAATACGAGACAAGGTTCTTGTGGTCGGTCCAACTTCTCCAATGCCAACAACCTTGTGGTCGGTCCAATATAGTTACGTTCAGCGGGTGACGATGGGACAAAAACGAGCAAGGATGCATCTTGTAATCGTGCCCCATTTCCATTGCTGGGCCAAAACTGTGGAATAGTCTCGGTTTCTCTCAGATTAGTTTCATCAAAATCTGAATTTCAATCAAAGTTAAGAAAATATTTTACCCAGGCTTATAACTGCTCTTAGTCTAAGGTTAAGTCTTATCAGTGTTAATTTATTTTCACTCTTTCTTGTGCCTTATAGTGTTTGTGCACTTTTAATGTCTATTTTAGTATGGCTGTAGACAATGATCAACTGCTTTATAGATAAAAACTTGTATTTGGCAGACAAAAAAAAAAAAATATTTAAAAGCTAATTTAACATGTGTTGGTTTTGGTTTACACCTCTGTTTACATCCTTTTAACCCTGCATGGGAAAACAAACCAATGCTATTGAGTAAAATGTCAATCCCCTGAAGAGTTTTCAGGGCATTCTCCAATCAACCACCTTCATCTATAATCACATCCATACATATACAGTATATAAGATTCAACACAGACTGGGACTGTCAGGGAAGGGCAGGAGGCATTTTAGGTGAGAGGGGACTTGACTAACCAACATCGCTTTATAGTTAAAATTCTTAAAATGAAGCAATTTGGATAATACCCATTACACTGGGATATATTGTGCCATAAGACTCATTCATTCTTCCAAGAAATCAAAAACATGTCTAATTATGTGTTCTTATTTAATTGTGCAGTTGCTCTAGCAATAGAAATGTGTTTTTTGTTGTTGTTGGTATCATATACTTGCGCACTATAGTAAATCATTATCATGCTTGTCTTTTAATATGGCTTTTTCTGTATTTAGCTTTACTTACTGATTGAAAGATGCCGAATGTATTGCCTATTATATTGAGTGTAGTTGCACATACTGTGTCTATAATGTGTGCTTTATCATGTCAGGTTGAGAACATGAACTCCAGCGCTGTCTCAGAGTACGGTAACTCTACTTTACTCCTTCCGAATGCCATACCGCGAGACAGCTTCAGCGCTGCCCTCACTAAAAACATCATGGCCATGCTTGTATGGCTGGCGCTCAGTGGCCTAAATTGCAGTATGGTGTCCACTTTCCGCAAGCACAGTTTCTTCTATGAAGATCCACGTTATATCATGTTTATCTGCATGGTCATTAATGATGCCGTACAACTGACATTGGTAACCGCCTTGTATGTGGTAAGTTTGATTATGTGGCCAAAAATGAGTTAAAAACACTTGTAAATGCCTGAATGTCATTGAATTGTAAGGAAAATATCAAAGCTTTTTTTTTTGTTTAGCCTGTTTAAAGTATGCTGCCATTCAAATGAGTCTTTTATACTCACCAAGCCTGAATTTATGGTCAAAAATATTGTAAATATTCTGAAGTTTATTCCAATTTAAAATAACTGTTTTTTACTTGAATATTTTTGTAAAATGTATTGTATTCCAATGATGATCATTATTTCAGTCTTCAGTCTCACATGATTCTTCAGAAATCTTTCTAATATGCTGATTTGCTGAATAAGAAATATTATCATCAATGTTGCGCTTTAAACAATGTAGCCTTTTTTATCCATGATTCTTTGATGAATAGAAAGTTCAAAAGAACAGCATTTTTGACATTTACATTATAAATGTCTTTACTGACACTTTTTCAAATTTCAATTGAATGCATTGTTGCAGAATAAAAGCATTAATTTCTTTTTTTTAAAAAATCCGTAATTTTGAATACAAGTGTAAGTGTTTTCTAAAAAAAAAAGCTATAAACGTCTATAAAATGAATGTCAACTTGTGAAATAATTATTTTGTTTTGATATTGTCTGTTTTTAGAAAGCTAAATACAATGTTCATTTTACTTTTTTTGGTTAAAGTTTACTTACTAATGAAGAAAATCAAGTTGAAACTCAGAGTAGAAGTTTAATGGATGAAAAATAAAATGCTAAACACTGTAAAAAATATTTTCAAGATTTTTTATCACATTTTTTCTTTTGTCAAATCAACTTAAATAATTTATTTAGTTCAGACAACTTATTATTTTAAGTTTCTGATAATTAAATTAATTTCCTTCATTGTATTAACTCACTTTTTCCAGTTCAATCAACTTGAAATTTTAAGGCAACCAGGTTACTTACTTTTTTAAGTTAAACCAACAATATTTTTTACAGTGTAATGAGTGTAAGAAACAATGTCAGTGTCTAATATGTTGTTTGTGGGCCTGTATAGGTGAGTTATGCCTTCTCAAAGATCTTGGCGTCTGCATGCTGCCCGCTGATCATGACCGCAGTGACGACCACCCGCTTCACACCGCTGATCCTGGCCGGCATGGCCCTGGAGCGCTACATCTCCATCTGCTTCCCGCTCCACTACAGTCACATCTGCACAGTCACACGCACAACGTGGATCATCGGGGGGATCTTCTTCCTGAGCTTCACTCCTCCGCTCACCGATCTTCTCATCACTGTCGCCAAAGAACCAGCACAGTTCTTCCAAACGTCCATTTTCTGCGACCAATCGCTCCTGTTCCGAGACCGCTCGATCTATTACAAGAACTGCGCGTTTGATAGTGTGTATTTCTCTTTTGTCTTCTTGTCTTTACTTTATACATACTGTAAGATCGTGCTGACGGCCCGCGCGGTCTCCACTGACCAGGTGTTGGCCAAGAAGGCCCGTAACACAGTCCTGCTCCATGGGGTTCAGCTGCTATTGTGCATGTTGGCGTTCGTCGTGCCGTCCATGCAGGCTCAGCTCATACAACTGTTTCCGATGTATAGTCTAGAGATACGGTATGTTAATTTTCTTCTGGTCTACATCATTCCACGATTTCTCAGTCCAATGATATATGGATTCAGGGATGAGAAGTTTCGCAAGTATTGGCTCAGATTCTTTATCTCGAAAGCACCAGTAAACCCGGTCTCTCAAAAGCTTGGATGATATTCCACATGAATGATTTCTGGATGGAGTTCGACATTTTAACATCCAACAGGACATTAGAAGAAAGGGCTGATATCATTGAAAGGACTTTATTTTTCAGTGGAACAAATTCACTGAAGTAACGAAAAAGAACTGTTTGGAAAGAAAACACACTGTTAAACATGTTCCCTGCACATTGTTAATCAATTTAATCATCAGAAACTCAAAATAATAAGTTATCTTAACTAAATAAATTATTTAAGTTGATTTGACAAAAGAAAAAAATGTTGTGATAACAAATCTTGAATTTTTTTTTACAGTGAACAATGCTTTACGCTTTAACCAGCTCAGCCACAGCATAACAGCTCATATTAGCCAGCTAAACTTTTACTACCCTGTTTTAGCAAAATATTTTAGTAGGATAGTTTCATGTGGTTCTTCTCCCTCATTGTATTATGGGTTTACAATAACGATATGGCGACTGGCCACTTGGTGGCGCTATAAAATGAACAAACAAACATGAAAACGGTTATAGCTAAGCAACAGTCAGGTGGTAGGTGCAGTTTCTGTCCAAAGTGGCGTGATTGTCTATGAGGACATTCGTGGATCTCGAAAAAAATACTGCCGGCGTCAGCCAATGAAGTTTGAGCACATATCAGATAAGGTTAACGGTGGCCAATCGGAACGAAACTTGGTGGGCCTGTTTGTCTCATCTACATATGCTGCGTTCAAGTCCTCCTGGGAAGTTCGTACGTACGAGGTGGGAAGTCGTGTTTACGACGTGAGGTGCGTTCAAGTCAGTTTCGTCGGAGCAAAATTTCGGTGTACATTCTTTTAATGAATTACACGAAAATACAGCAAGGGTTTGTTAACTCTGCTAATAGAAAACGAAGTACAAAGAATGCGCATCAGGTGTGTTTTTCTTTTTATGTTTTTTATTAGCTTGAAGCCAATGTAAACTCTATCACTAGTTATAATTTTTATATTACAATGATATCATATTTTGATCATACAGAGAGCTTGCTTTATAAATTAAAAAGCCTTACGATGTCAATGAGTAAACATTGAAATTCCTACCCTATCTCACGACCAATTCGTACGAAATCGTTCGAATGATTAAAAAGTGAGTAATTCGTACTAATTCATACGACCTCACTCGTACGAATTCGTACGATTTGTCTAAACCCATGTGATGGGTAGGTTTAGGGGCGGGGTCAGGGGCAGGTTATTCGTATGAATTCATACGAATTGGCCAATTCGTAAAATATGTACGATTTTGCATCGTACTAATTCGTACGAGTGAGGTCGTACGAAATGTTACGAATTATCCACCTCGTAAAATTTGTACGAATTCCCTTGAGATCGGGTTGGAAATTCAATTAAATTTTACCGTCAACCAAGTTGCATCCATTGATTCCCCCATGTTTCTCACTGACATGCGCTTAAAGAAAATTCCGAGCCCCCCACTGGTATTTACGACATTGTGGTGGTGCTTTCAACTCGCAATTACGATCTATACGAGATGACTTGAAAGCAGCATAAGAGGTCTGTGCAAAATTTGAATGAAATTGGCCAGCAGGTGGCGCTATAGGGTTTTAAGCCTCATATATCATGCTGTTTCACACACATACACACAATTTATATCATATGTTAGAATTTCCTTGTTCTGAACAACTTGAACTCAAAAGCCACTACTCTTAATCAAATCGTAAGTTAAATATTCAAGATTTTAAAAACCTATTTTCACCATAATTTTACTGTACTGCTGTCTCAATATTACCAGAGTGCTTGCTCTTTCTCCATCTCCCTCTCCCTCTCTCTCTCCCTTACCCTCCCCACTCCTTTTCTTACTCCTTCACTGTCTCCTCTTCCTCATCTAAAGTATTTAAACTTGTCATCTCGAAGCAAATCAGTCGACCATGCAAGGTGGGAAGGTAAGCACTCTTTGTTGAACACATATTTTAATATGTGGTGTTCATGTGTTGCTAATACTGTAGCTTCTCACTCTTAAATATTCTGTTAAAAGTGTATCTATTTTATTTTCAGATCAGACACAGATGGAAAATATGCATCTTACTGCTTAATGGACAGAAAGTTGCGGACATCATTTGGAGGAAAAACAAAAACAACCAAAAAGCCAGGAAAAATTATTTTCACACACAAGAGTCACAGACCTTTATGCCAGTGCAAAAGAACAATGAATTCTACAATGTTTTCAGAAGACAAATATGCAGACATTTTTGCAAAAAATTTCACCATTGTTCTTGTCGCGCTCATGATTAACAGCATCAATGGAATAATTGTTTTCACATTCTTCAGGAGTTCAATTTTCTACAATGATCCAAGATATATATTATATATTCACATGGTTATCAATGATATGCTCTTGGTTTTTTTAAGTGTAAGTCTTGTTGTGATGGTTTATGTATGGCAAAATGTACCTCTCCCGTTCTGTGTTACTCTGCTTATAATAACCTCAACAACTCATATGAACACTCCTCTGACTTTGGCCGGTATGGCCGTTGAGCGTTACATCGCAATCTGCAAACCTCTGCATCATCATCAGATTTGCACAGTGCGCAGGACATTCATCCTTATCTCTCTGATTTGGGCTGTAGGAGTTTTACCTGGATTGGCTGACTTGATTCTCTTTTCAATTGTTCGTCCTCCATCTGTTTTTACAAGAGGTACTCGCTGTAGTACAACTTATTTGTATAGCACACCATACCACGAAGACCAAAGCAAAGTTACAAATGGGCTTTATACATCTGTTGTGTGGGTAATTCTTGTATTCACATATTGTCGAGTGCTTATTATGGCCAGAAGAGCCACCACTGATAAATCCTCAGCAAAAAAGGCCCAAAGCACCATCCTGTTACATGGAGTACAGCTTCTGCTCTGTATGTTGTCCATCATTACTCCTACCATAGACAAGATTTATAGCCAACTTTTACCTACTCTACGGTCAAAAATCACCTTTTTCAATTATCTTCTCACAAACTTATTACCAAGACTCCTTAGCCCCCTCATTTATGGTGTTCGAGATAAACATTTTGTTAAATACATGAAAGGACTTTTTTCATGTAGGTTGTTTAATGTAAAAGTTGAATCAACTGAGCAGTGAGCTATAAGGTATCATCATATAAGAATAATTAGTATTTTATTATCCTCCCTATGCAAAATATATTTTTAATATGTGCTTTTTTTCTTAGATATTTTCTTATTCTGATTTTGTAATTATAACTTCTTGGCCAAGTGGAATTTAGAGAAAAGGTGTTAAGGAATATTAAGAATCATGTTTGTAGAATCATGAATGCATTTTTAAAAAGTGTAGTAAATTTTACAAATAAACACATGCATTGAATTCAAATACAGACTTGTGTTTTATGGAATATATCACAATTGTGAAATCTGAGTGTGGTTTTATTATTTTATAGCATTTTTTGAGGGAGATACATTAAAATAGTTAATCCATAATTGATTGTATGATCTCAATAGAGGACGTCAGGAATTATGTTTTCATTTGCAAGTCAATACAGGCTAATTTTCTTCTCTGTAATTTAGAACATAAATAAAAATGCAGAAAAACATTTTATTTTTGTATGCACACTGTATACATATGCCTGATTAAATACACATTTTTTGTACACTGTGTCTTCCCAACATTATGGTGCCAACATTATAGTACAAAAATACATTAACTTATCAAAGTTTCATATAATCCCGATGTCCTTTACAGAGGACAAAAATGATCTGTCTTGTAAAATAATTTAGAATCATAATATGCTTTGAAGACTAACCCTTTATTCAAGAATATATTTGAAAAACAATTGATAATTGGAAAATAATTTGCTTAATTCTTTTTGTGCTATAATTTTTCTCAGTTACCTTAAGAAATTTAAACCCAAATATAAGCTTTATACGGAAGTGTAGATTGTTCATTGTATTGTTCATTGTTTCAGTTTTGCTCAGAAAGTTGCTGTGGCTGTGTGGCGAGCAGGACGAGGTCGAGGGATGTGAGAGAACGTCGCGAGGCCGGTGGTATGGTTAATGATGAAGGACGCACGTACCAGTCTCGCATCTCTCATGGAGTAGCGGAAGCATAAAGGAGGAGCGACGGCAGTGAAGATCGAGAGAGGAACAGGCCTGATTTTATGTTGTGTTGTTTTAGGATGTGTGGCGGCAGTCGACCGTGAGGGACTGTCGTCTTTACTTTAGTTTATTATTAAAATTGTTGAAAGTTTGCTGGTTCCGCCTCCTTCCCATGACATCTGAACCTCCTCCTGCTCACCACAGGCAATATCTTATTGGACCAAAAATGAACTATGGAGGTTGTGCACTTTACATAATATATTTATATATAGTTTACTTATAATAATTGTGTTTTTTGACTTTACATGTTTTTTCTGTTAAGGTCTATGTAATTGTGTCTCAACTTGACAATACAAAATCCTAATTTGTTGTCTAAACACAAACCATTTATGTTAAGTAAAAAAAGTGTACATCCAGAGGGTGGCAGTGTAGTGTGAGCCGACTGCCATTTTACCCGAACTTAATTTTATTGTGTTCAATCTGCTTAAATCAATGCCTTTGAATCATGTCAGGAAACCTTTAAAAAAGTAGTTTTTTTTAAAAAAAACCCTGCTTTTGTACCATAATTCCTGTATACTGTATTCCTTTTACTCAATATTACCAGAGTGCTCGCTCTTTCTCCCTCTCCCTCTCCCTCTCTCTCTCCCTTACCCTCCCCACTCCTTTTCTTACTCCTTCACTGTCTCCTCTTCCTCATCTAAAGTATTTAAACTTGTCATCTCGAAGCAAATCAGTCGACCATGCAAGGTGGGAAGGTAAGCGGTCTTTGTTGAACACATATTTTAATATGTTGTGTTCATGTGTTGCTAATACTGTAGCTTCTCACTCTTAAATATTCTGTTAAAAGTGTGTCTATTTTATTTTCAGATCAGATGACACAGATGAAAAATATTCATCTTACTGCTTAATGGACAGAAAGTTGCGGACATCATTTGGAGGAAAAACAAAAACAACCAAAAAGCCAGGAAAAATTATTTTCACACACAAGAGTCACAGACCTTTATGCCAGTGCAAAAGAACAATGAATTCTACAATGTTTTCAGAAGACAAATATGCAGAAACTTTTGCAAAAAATTTCACCATTGTTCTTGTCGCGCTCATGATTAACAGCATCAATGGAATAATTGTTTTCACATTCTTCAGGAGTTCAATTTTCTACAATGATCCGAGATATATATTATATATTCACATGGTCATCAATGATATGCTCTTGGTTTTTTTAAGTGTAAGTCTTGTTGTGATGGCTTATGTATGGCAAAATGTACCTCTCCCGTTCTGTGTTACACTGCTAATAATAACCTCAACAACTCATAAGAACACTCCTCTGACTTTGGCCGGTATGGCCGTTGAGCGTTACATCGCAATCTGCAAACCTCTGCATCATCATCAGATTTGCACAGTGCGCAGGACATTCATCCTTATCTCTCTGATTTGGGGTGTAGGAGTTTTACCTGGATTGGCTGACTTGATTCTCTTTTCAATTGTTCGTCCTCCATCTGTTTTTACAAGAGGTACTCTCTGTAGTACAACTTATGTGTACAGCACACCATACCATGAAGACCAAAGCAAAGTCACACATGGGCTTTATACATCTGTTGTGTGGGTAATTCTTGTATTCACATATTGTCGAGTGCTTATTGCAGCTAGAAGAGCCTCCACTGATAAATCCTCAGCAAAAAAGGCCCAAAGCACCATCCTGTTACATGGAGTACAGCTTCTGCTCTGTATGTTGTCCATCATTACTCCTACCATAGACAAGATTTATAGCCAACTTGTACCTTCTCTACGGTCAAAAATCACCTTTTTCAATTATCTTCTCACAAACTTATTACCAAGACTCCTTAGCCCCCTCATTTATGGTGTTCGAGATAAACAATTTGTTAAAAGCATGAAAGGACTTTTTTCATGTAGGTTACTTAATGTAAAAGTTGAATCAACTAAACAGTGAGCTATAAGGTATCATCATATAAGCATAATTAGTATTTATTTTATTATCCTCCCTATGCAAAATATATTTTTAATATGTGCTTTTTTTCTTAGATATTTTCTTATTCTGATTTTGTAATTATAACTTCTTGGCCAAGTGGAATTTAGAGAAAAGGTGTTAAGGAATATTAAGAATCATGTTTGTAGAATCATGAATCATCATTTTAAAAAAAAAGTGTAGTCAATTTTACAAATAAACACATGAATTGAATTCAAATACAGACTTATGTTTTATAGAATATATCACAATTGTGAAATCTGAGTGTGGTTTTATTATTTTACTTATATCATTTTTTTGAGAGGGATACATTAAAATAGTTAATCCATAATTGATTGTATGATCCCATCCTCTGTTTTCATTTGCAAGTCAATACAGGCTAATTTTCTTCTCTGTAATTTAGAACATGCACACTGTATACATATGCCTGATTAAATACACATTTTGTGTACACTGTGTCTTCCCAACATTATGGTGCCAACATTATAGTATAAAAATACATTAACTTGTCAAAGTTTCATATAATCCCGATGTCCTTTACAGAGGACAAAAATGATCTGTCTTGTAAAATAATTTAGAATCATAATGTGCTTTGAAGACTAACCCTTTATTCGATAATCTATTTAAAAAACAATTGATAATTGGAAAATAATTTGCTTAATTCTTTTTGTGCTGTAATTTTTTCTCAATTACCTTAAGAAATTTAAACCCAAATATAAGCTTTATATGGAAGTGTAGATTGTTCATTGTATTGTTCATTGTTTCAGTTTTGCTCAGAAAGTTGCTGTGGCTGTGTGGCGAGGACGAGGTCGAGGGACGTGAGAGAACGGCACGAGGCCGGTGGCATGGTTAATGATGAAGGACACCTGTGAGGCGCACGCATCAGTCTCGTATCTCCCATGGAGGAGAGGGAGCGACGTCAGTGAAGATCGAGAGAGGAACAGGCCTGATTTTATGTTGTGTTGTTTTAGGATGTGTGGCGGCAGTCGACCATGAGGGACTGTTGTCTTTCCTTTAGTTTTTGTATTAGTTTTTTTTATCGCCACAGGCAATATCTTATTGGACTATATCCAATATATCTTATATATTGGATATAGTATATATAGGAATATCTTATCTTCTTATTACTATTTTGATTCATTCTTAACTGATCTGTATTGATTGCATGTCCTACAAAAATCATATCCTTTGTAATTCTATGTCAGGTGACGCATCTTTTGGATATTTTTACATAAAATTATTTGATTGTATTGAATTAAAAACCCCAAAATGCAGTGGGTCCACCAGACCCACGAACACTGGCTGAATAACAAAAATATGAACACCACACAAGGGTTAAATGAAAGTGGATGTCAAGTGAATAAATGGAAATAAAATGCTTTTCTGTCACAAATTGACAAAATGCACTCAACCCAATTGGGGTGTGACCTCTAGTCTTCCTTCAAGACAGACTTACCATACAATGAAGGTCACTTCAGCTCCCATTTCTGCTGAATATTTATATACAACTGAGGACTTTACATAATTCCAATGTTTCCATATGTGAAGAATACATCCTATAGATTTACCGAAGGTAGTACAACATAAAAAAGTCAGTGCAGTGCTCCATCTAAAGGGGAGAAGCTAACAACCACAGTGACTGATGACGTAACGAAGCTCTGTCCAAGGCAAGGCACAGGGTTCAAGCCAGGGAACCAAACAGTGGAGAATACACATATGGGACCTCTGTTAGGGAATCACTGAATATGGAGCTCTAACCCGAATACAAGAGCTCACCTGAAAGGGCCATACCACTGGTAATGGGTCTGGTGAGTAGTTCGTCCTCAAAACTCATCTACCAAAATGTGCCTAAAGCTACACTGTGTGATTTTTACCCCCATCTAAGGGTGAAAAGATATATGACCATCCAGTGAATATTAGTTTCTGTTCCTCTCAATTCTGATTTTGTTTTAACTCCTACAGTGGCCATGCAGTCCAAGATTAACATGGCTTCCAGTTCGACCTCGTTCATGAGTGTTAACACAAACGTAAACGTGAAAGGCGAAGCTTGAATTGACGGGTATGTCCCTCTTTGGCTAACATACTTTCAAGATGGAGGGGGAACATGGCGATCAACATTAGAAACCCTTACCCGTATATATTTTTACAATGGCATATTATACACTCACGAGAATACTTTATTACTTGAATGAAGTAAATATACATTAATGAGCACATATATTTTTGAAAGAACTAAGTTTTTTATAGCTAAGAATAAACTAAAAGAGTTACACAGTGTAGCTTTAAATGATGTAAGCTTGGTCCAAGTTTCAATATTATAGGAAACTTTAACTTGAAGCTAAACGTGCACGACATCGCATTAGCGAAGGGAAAGGCGCTGATGAAAGAACTACACCCAACAGTCGTCTGAGTTCCCAGAACACTGGACGGAACTGGTTCCATGCGTTGATTGTTAAATATTGCAAAAGTGTTGGGTGTTGCCCAGCCCACAGCTTTAAAAATGTCTACTAGTGAGGCAACATTCGCTAAAGCCGAAAAATCAGGGACACCCCTGGTGGAGTGAGCCCACTTTCCTAGGGGAAATGTTAATCCTTGAGAAGCCAGAGGACGATTTTTTGTTTAGAGACAGCCTTTACCTTCTGCTGTTCTCCAAAGCAAGTCAAGTCAAGTCACCTTTGTTTAAATAGTGCTTTTTACAATACAGATTGTATCAAAGCAGCTACACAGTGATGAAATGAAAATAATACATCACAGATCAATAATATTGTTGAATATTAAATGTCCTCATATGCAAGCCAAAAGCCAAGGCAACAGTGGCAAGGAACCAAAACTCCATCAGGTGACTTAATGGAGAAAAAACCTTGGGAGAACCCAGGCTCAGTCGGGGCGGGGCCAGTTTTCCTCTGGCCAACAGAGGAACAGTGACTACAAAACAAATTTGATCGAAACTCAAGAGAATTTGTCTACTTCCGTCTGTTTGTAAGTTGAAGTAATCACGCCGGTTTGGAGACGAGATGTTGAGGATCAGTGCCGATGGCTGCCGTGTCGATGAGGCCGGGACTTAAGGATGAGTCGGGATGAGTCCAGCCGCAGGTCCACCATAGAGGGTTCCTCGGGATAAACAGAGAGACTAATATTAGCTTAGACACCATCCTTCTTTTCATGTACCAAGTACATCAGGATTTACGGGACGTGTTCCCGGTTCCGCCTGATCTAAACTATGCAGCCTAATTTTGAATTTAGGAAGTCTATAGTGTGTTGTAACACAGTGGTTGTGTGTTATGTGTATGCTAGGCCAAAGAGATGTGTTTTTAGTCTAGATTTGAATTGACAGAAAGCTGAAGTGTCTGATTCTGTCTGTAAACTTATAGGAGAAGGTATCCTGTCTAGGCAGGGACTGAGGCCCGAGGAATGGAGACTTCACCGCAATCGTGGAGAAGGTGAAGTGTATATGGGAGTTTGTTTGGCCAAGCGTAAGTGAATCTGTCCGCATCTAAGGATATGATAAATTAAGCTTTCCTAGGGCTGGACGTTATGGTTCAGATCTGGCTGAGGCTAACTCTGTACGCTTCCCCCCGAATGCTCTGTAACCTGTGGGATTAGCCTCTGAGGGACAGAGGTTGTGGAGACCATACTTTATTACTTTACCCCAAATTCTTTTTCATTTTTCATGTATATTCAGATGCACCCATTATTACACCACGAGAGCAATTTACTGCAATAAAAATATAATCTTCCTCTACTCTTCTTCCCTTACCCCATCATCATCAACACCCCCACCCCCTTCTCTCTTATGCTCTTTTTTTCTCCTCCCACTTTTACACCTTAAGTGAGCATATAAACTTGTCCGTTTACATCTGAAGCCACAACAATTTACTAAGCAAACGGTAAGTTCACTCTTTCAGCAATGACTTTAATTTTGTATGTATATTCTTCATATAATTGTTAACCTGATAATTATCTCTTCATTTTTTTTATCAGATTAAATAAATGGACAAATCCTCAGGATAAAAAGATTGTATTACAGCTTGATGTTCTTTGGACAGCCATAACGAATTTTTTTAAGAAAAAGAAAGGGACAACAACTGTTAAAAATCCTACTTTCCAAGAAAAAAAGGACTGTCATATTAAACTGAACTTGACACTAGTGCAAAAGCACAATGAACTTTTCAATGCTTATATATAGTTTTCAAGAAAAATATGCAGATGCTTTTGCAAAAAATTTTACCATTGTTTTTCTTGCAGTTATAATTATCTCCATTAATGGATTGTTTGTATTCATATTCTTTAGGAGTTCAATTTTCTACAATAATCCGAGATATATATTATACATTCACTTGGTTATCAACGATATGCTCATGGTTTTTTTCAGTGTAATTCTATTTGTGATGACTTTTGCATGGCAAAATGTACCTCTCCCGTTCTGTGTTACACTGCTAATAATTGCCTCAACAACTCATAAGATCACTCCTCTGACTTTGGCCGGTATGGCCATTGAGCGTTACATCGCAATCTGCAAACCTCTGCATCATCATCAGATTTGCACAGTGCGCAGGACATTCATCCTTATGTCTCTGATTTGGGCTGTAGGAGTTATACCTGGATTGGCTGACTTGATTCTTCTTTCAATTGTTCGTCCTTTATCTGTTTTTACAACAACTTTCTGTAGTTCAGCATCTCTTTATAACACTGCATATCATGGAGAACAAAGCAAATTTATGAATGGGCTTTACTCATCTGTTGTGTGGGTAATTCTTGTGTTCACATATTGTCGAGTGCTTATTACGGCCAGAAGAGCCTCCACTGATAAATCTTCAGCAAAAAAGGCCCAAAGCACCATCCTGTTACATGGAGTACAGCTTTTGCTCTGTATGTTGTCTTACATTACTCCTGTGTTGGATAAAATTTATCTGCAAGTTGTTACTGATCAGCAGAAAAAAATCTTATTTTTCAATTATCTTTTAACAAACATTGTACCAAGACTTCTTACACCTCTGATTTATGGTGTTCGAGATAAGCATGTTTATAAACATATAAAGGGACTTTTTTCATGTAAATTACCTATTGCAAAGGTTGAGTCAATCAAATATTGAGCAAAAGTTATTTGATCTTGCTAGTTTGTTTTCTTTGTTTGCTCTACAGAAAACATTTTAAAGAAGTTACTGATTTTAGCCATCTTTGTTAATGGCTAAGTTGTTAAAACTGTATGTTTTTGTGCTGTCATAATACAATTCAGATTTGGAATGGGACTGTAATTTTGTGTTTATACAAACATGAAAAATTCTTAGTTTTATTGTACTGCATTAAGCCTGTAGCTCGGCTGGTGAGTGTGGTGCTTTTTAATGGGTTCACTACTTGTTTTGGGAACACAGATAAAAAAACCTAAATAATAATAATAATAATAATGCGGTTAGAACTACAAACACGAGAAAAAAAAGTTGAAAAACTACAGACACCGAGGACGCGCGAGTCCCGCGGTTACGTTGAGAGGTTTAGATAAAGAGGTTTGAGTGATTAATTAACACTATCTGACCTGACGAAATTAATTTATTCAATGTTCTCCACATTATATTGCATCTGCAGCAGCATTGTGAACTTTTGTAAGGATACGTTTAGCCATTACTTTTTAAATGCATCATTATATTCAAATTGCAAAACACGAGGAAAGTATAGGGTACACAAGACCCATGACTGGCAGATTAACGTGCTCCGATACGGTAGGAAATCAAATTAGATTGAATGGAGGATTTTAACTGTGACGAGATGATTGATTGACAGGGCAGTTTAGGGTGACAGGATCAAGACAGGATGCACGCAGCACGCGACAGAGCCGTCCGTTAAAGATGACGTGATAGTAGGCTTGTCCCAAAGCTTGCCTACTTTTTTGCTACATACTCAAAAGTATGTACTTTTTCTTCACAAAAAGAGTACATACTTTTAGGGCGTAGTATAAGAAAGCGAATTGGGACGAAGAAGTTCATAGGGCTCCTAGTGATCCCAATTATGTCACGTCGAACGTGAGAGACTGAAAGGGAAATCTGATTGCTTGATTAATCGTCTTAATGGGCTCTATGCACAGCTCCACTACTTCCTGAACTTCAGCCAGCTCCTTGTTTCCTGTAATTATTGGACACATTGATTAATTCAGGTGTGTCTGATTATTGTTGCCGTGATTACTGAGGTCAAGCACACCTGAATTAATCAAATTGTCCAATAATGGCAGACAGGAAACAATTAAGGAGCTGGCTGAAGTTCAGGAAGTAGTGCAGCTGTGCATAGAGCCCATTATAGACGATTACTCGATTACCAAATTAATCATTAGTGACAGCCCTAAGTAAGTATAGAAGAATAAAACATCATCAACATGGACTAGTGGTAAACAAATAGAGCAAAATCAACTTTGGCAAAATGTGTTTTTTATGTGCGCTGAAAAAAAGAGGAGGAAGCAAAAGAGAATGGACACTGTCATCATGGCTAGTGAAAAGAGGCCAACCTGGGATGCCAATTTTGCAAATGGAGCTTGAGGTAAGTAGGTTAGGTTTAAGATTTAACGTCATGTCGCATTGATCAATACGTCATTTCATGTTGCATTTTAATTGGCTATTCAGTGGACGTACAGTCCACTGTCGGGCGTACAGTCGTAGCAGCAAACACACTGTGAGTTTGAAGTCAGAAAATATTCGCAGACTATCTTTGGTCGCAAGAACGTACACTGGCCGTCTTTGAAACTCTCACACAGTATGACGTAGGATTTAACGGTTAGGAGCCACGACCACAGAAATCACAAAGATTTGTCATCTTTTGTCTGGTACAGGCCAAAATCGAACAATGTGTGCCATGCATGTAGAGATGACTGGCAGAGAACATGGTGAACAACAGATCCTAAGCGTCATTGACAAATATCTTATTTGTGAAAAATGTGCGGTCAGTACACAGCTCCCTATACACAGTGTGCAGAAATAATCACTCTCTTTCCATCCCTGCCTCCCTTTTCCCTTGTGTTGCCTCCTTTTTTCCCTCCCTCCTCTTTTACATCTTATAAGTTTATAAACTGGCCAGTTTTCGTCTGGAGCCAAAACTATTTACTAAGCAAACTGAAAAGAGTAAGTCGTCTTATTATTATTTTTGTACACTCTTCATAACTTACAATTGATGACTTGAAAATGTTTCTCCTTTTGTCATTTCTATATCAGATTAAGTCATTTTAAAAATCTTTCGGATAAATAGGCTACCATCGTATTAGCTGGATGTACTTTTGAAAGTCATCAAGATCATTGGTGAAAAGAACATCAAGAGGAAAAACCTTTACACCTGTGCATGAGGACAATGAACTCTACAATGTTTCTATATAGTGTACAAGAAAGATATGCAGATGCCTTTGCTAAAAATTTCACAACTGTTCTTCTTGCAGTCATAATTCTGTCCATTAATGGAGTGTTTGTATTGACATTTTTCAGGAGTTCAATTTTCTACAATAATCCAAGATATATATTATACATTCACTTGGTTATCAACGATATGCTCATGGTTTTTGTCAGTGTAATTCTATTTGTGATGGCTTATGTATGGCAAAATGTACCTCTCCCGTTCTGCATTACACTGCTTATAATAGCTTCAACAACTCATAAGAACACTCCTCTGACTTTGGCCGGTATGGCCGTTGAGCGTTACATCGCAATCTGCAAACCTCTGCATCATCATCAGATTTGCACAGTGCGCAGGACATTCATCCTTATCTCTCTGATTTGGGGTGTAGGAGTTTTACCTGGATTGGCTGACTTGATTCTTCTCTCAACTGTTCGTCCTTTATCTGCTTCTTATACAGTTACTTCTTGTAGTGCATCAATTCTGTACAGCACAGCATACCATGAAGTACAGTCCAGATTTATGAATGGCCTTTACTCATCTGTTGTGTGGTTAATTCTTGTATTCACATATTGTCGAGTGCTTATTGCGGCCAGGACATCCACCACTGAAAAATCCTCAGCAAAAAAGGCCCAAAGCACCATCCTGTTACATGGAGTACAGCTTCTGCTCTGTATGTTGTCCTACATCACTGCTGTCATAGACAAGATGTTTATCCCATTTCTTCCAGTTGACCGGGCGAGACTAACCTTTTTAAATTATCTTCTAACAAACATTTTGCCCCGACTACTTACTCCCCTGATTTATGGTGTTAGAGATAAGAATTTCTACAAACACACGAAGGAAGTTTTTTCATACAGATTTTTTATTGTAAAAGTTGAATCAATCAAAAAATGAGCAAAAAAAGGGCAACATCATGAGATGATGCATAAAAATGCATCACGATTGTTAGTAAAGCATGCATAATTCTTCATGAAAGTGAACCAGATGAATGTTTTGCCACTCGGATGTAAATGTTAAACCTATTAAAATGTACTGCCATGCTTTAATGCAATTAATTACACAGTGTTCTTCAATTGTAAACAGTACTTTTCCATGATTTTTAAAGATAATGAAAGTACGTGTTAAAATGGCACTTCAGAAAGTAATGTAAGAAATGTTTACATTAAATGTACATACAGTAAATGATTATGAGCAGGGTCATAATTACCTGTACACTCCTAAAAAACATTGTGTGGTTTATTTCCTATTCAGCTACCGCAAAATAGTGCAGCTGTAAAATAGTGCAAAGATGTTAGACAAAGTAAAACTATAATCATGCTTCTGTAGTAAATGCAAGATTATCATCAAACGTCAAAAGTACAAAATAAAGTGTAGACAATTTTTGCTCTGGTATTTGGTTTTGATAAAATTAATTGTGGAGACTGCTGACTTGCTATGTAATGTGGACACATTTTGCAATGCAATGCAAAGACTCTAAAATACTAGTTAATGAACTATGTAATTAATGGAGCAGTTTCAGACAAACCTTCAATAAACTGCACGGATTTGTCAATATTAATATTAATAATATTCTCTGTGTTGCTTTGCATTGCAAACATTTCACTGTCATTAAAGTAACAGCAAATATTTGATCAATGTTTAATACTGAGCGCGTTCTGTAGGCTAATATGCTAAAGAAGCTTTTCTTCAAGCACGGCATTAACGTATATTGTTTGATTATTGAGTTATTGAAATGGGTAATTGGATATTTGTGAATGTAAATTATATTTTGTGAATCACTTTGTAATTTGTATCTTTTATTCTTCTACGCTCAGTTTAGAAAATCATTGCCAGCACAGAATATTAGCCAAACTTACAGTGACCCAGGGGTAATGACCAACATACTAAATATTTATAATCTGTGACCTTTCCACAAGCCATAAATAACACATGAGTATCACTGTACCAATTAAAACTCGCATGAGCTTCAGACTGCCCTCAATCCAGAACGGTTCTTGTACTCAAAGGTAAGTGTAAGACTTCTTAAAAAGGATTAAGCTAAGCCTAGAATAGGTCACCTCTTAAACATTTTCTCCTCTTTCTGATCCAGATCAAAAGAACCGGAAAATGAACTCGACGATCTGGATTGTGGATGGTTTTGAAGAAGCTCTTGCCAAAAACATTGTGATTGTTAGTCTTGGTTTTATCATTAATTTCATCAACGGAATGTTAGTAGTTACTTTCTTCTCCAATCCAATGTTTTCAAGAGACTCCAGATACATTTTATACATTCACCTGGTAATCAATGACATGCTCATGATATGTGTATCAGTAACTTTATATGTGTTGACCTACGCTTCACTTGTTGATGTTTCGTTGTGTTGCATATTGATTGCTCTTGGTACAACCACATTCATGATCACTCCTTTGAATCTGGCTGGTATGGCCATAGAAAGGTTCATTGCTATCTGTAAACCACTGCATCACTTTCAGATTTGCACTCCACAAAGAACCTACATCTTTATATGCTTGCTATGGGTTTTAGGAGCTATACCTTCTCTGGCAGATATCATTATTCTATTTTCGATCCAGCCCATATCTTTCTTCAGGTCTGTTGTACTTTGCTACCCATTCAATTTGTTCCCTTCCAAAGCCCACAAGGATCGCACCACTGCTTCACAAATCATCTATATGTCTCTGGTGTGGATAATTCTCATTTACACGTATTGCAGAGTCATGTTCACTGCTAGAAAGGCAGCTTCAAAGGGTTCAGCAAAAAAGGCTCGGAGTACGATATTGTTGCATGGCGTACAGTTACTTCTTTGTATGCTTTCCTATTTCACCCCTGTTTTGGATATGATTGTCACTCCTTTTTTTCCTTTTCACAGAACTAAGATCACTTTCTTTAATTATCTAATCACAAATATCATGCCAAGATTACTAAGTCCTTTGATTTATGGGGTGCGAGACCAAAAGTTTATGAAACAAATGAAGGAATACTTTGCATGCAGAGTTATTATTGTAAAAATTGTGCCAAAATAAAATTATTTTTAATTATTTAATTAAATTTAATTATTTATTTTTTTTTGAGATTTGAAAATCTTTAGCGAGACCTAAAAACTTGAAAGTATATGAAAGCAACTAAATAAGATGGCATAAATAAATGATGAACGAACGAGTCATTTTCCTCAAAGTCTTTTAATGAGATGGTGTTTTGGTGATTTTGTGGATGTATAAAATCTGTTCTTTTGAAGTTCACACAGTTAATCACATTAACTATGGGAATTGTTCATTAAGAAAGCATAACTACAAATGTTGTCTTTATATTGGATTGTACTATTGTTTTATCAATTAAAATATTTTCATTACTTAACAATATGTGAAAGCTGCTTCTTAATGTTGATGATAAATAGTACTGTATTTTGATTACTACTTTTAATAAAATATTGGACTGTAAATTCTGATCCTTTGTGTTTTAAGTTTACAATTTTTTTGTACTACTTTTTAAACAGATACTTTCATTTTGTGCTGAGGTTAACAATAATATAACATAGGCCTAGGCCTACACTTGGTTGAGATTTATCTGACAAAATTGTTTGGCAAAAAAGGGGTAAAGCTGCAATTTTATTTTACTATGCAAACAATGCACAGAAAAAAACAAATAGCCCATGAAAAAAAGCATACCTTAAATACAACATAATCTGTTATTAATATTTTGTTGGTAATCAGTGTTTTTGCATGTGTTCATAATTTCTTTGACAGCCTGGGCAAAAATTTTCGTAATTTAGTAAACAAGATAATGCAGCTGAATGCAATCACAAATGAGTCCAGGCAAAGGATTATGGCAAATGCAGTTTTTGATTGACTATGACAATAGTCCAGGGAAGAGTGCCGTCTAGTTAATATCAATGGATTATTCATTGTGTTATTATCACAAAAACAAGCACAACTATGTATGCAATATGCTTACAAAATCTTTAAAATAAATAATAACAATATTTAAATAAAGGGTGAAGATGTCGATTTTCCCATGCAGGGCGGCCACTTTTGTGCTCCAATTTATGCTAAAAATAAACAAAAATCAACCTCCTGTCACTGCTATTCATGACATCAGTCTGCATAAACAAACATGTACATTCCTGCTTTGAAACCACTGAGAACATCCGAAACTCCATAGCAATGTGCTAAAACAGTTTGCATGTCAGATGCATGTTGCTGTTATATTGTAATGCAATGATGTCATGAATGCAAATATTAGAGGATCCTTGTGTGTTACAGGCTTAATATTCATGATCTCTGCCCTTTTCACAAACCATAAATAAAGTAGCACTCTACTAATTAAAACTGATGCAAGCCTCATTCTTCCCAGTCCAGAATCGGGTTTTCAGCAAGGTAAGTCAAAGCAGTTTAGGCGTAATTTAAATGGTTTAAACAGTTAAAACAGGTTCAATTTAGGGGGATATTGTTTATGAGACAAGCCTCTGGAAAATGTTAACCTCAGTTATCATTAGTCATTTCTATCAGCTTGGACTAGATACAACATGTGCACTTTTTAACCACTGTCCTGTTTTCTCTCTCAGAAATGAACTCGACGATCTGGATTGTGGACAGTTATGAAGAAGCTCTTGCCAAAAACATTGTGATTGTCAGTCTTGGTTTATTCATTAATTTCATCAACGGAATGTTAGTAGTTACTTTCTTCTCCAATCCAATGTTTTCAAGAGACTCCAGATACATTTTATACATTCACCTGGTAATCAATGACATGCTCATGATATGTATATCAATAACTTTATATGTGTTGTCCTATGCAATACCATTTCTTAATGTTTCGTGGTGTTGTATATTGATGACTCTTGGTTCAACCACATTCATGATCACTCCTTTGAATCTGGCTGGTATGGCCATAGAACGGTTCATTGCTATCTGTAAACCACTGCATCACTCTCAGATTTGCACTCCACAAAGAACCCACAACTTTATATGCTTGCTATGGGTTTTAGGAGCTATACCTTCTCTGGCAGATATCATTATTTTATTTTCGATCCAGCCCATATCTTTCTTCAGGTCTGTTGTACTTTGCTACCCATTCAACATGTTTACTTCTAAAGCCCACAAGGACAACACCACCGTATCACAAATCATCTATATGTCTCTGGTGTGGATAATTCTCATATCTACTTATTGCAGAGTCATGTTCACTGCTAGAAAGGCAGCTTCAAAGGGTTCAGCAAAAAAGGCTCAGAGTACGATATTGTTGCATGGGATCCAGTTACTTCTTTGTATGCTTTCCTATGTCACCCCTTTTATGTACATATTTATTACTCCTTTTTTCCCTGAACACAGAACTAAGATCACTTTCTGTATTTATCTGCTCACAAATATTATGCCTAGATTACTGAGCCCATTGATTTATGGGGTCCGAGACCAGAAGTTTATGAAACAAATGAAGGAATACTTTACATGCAGAGTTATTATTGTAAAAATTGTGCCATCAAAATTCTGATTATAGGCCCTTTGGATAATATTTTACCACTTTGGATAATATAAATGGCAGAGTGAAACTTTATCTATACGAAAAATTTGAGAATTATTTAGATTCATCTTATCTGACCAGTTTGACATAAATGGATCGTAGCTTAGCCTTGTTTCTTGTTCAATTCTAGCTGCATATTCCAATATTATCTTAGCAGCGTCGTCATGATGTTTTTATGTTGACCTCACCTGAGGAGTCTCATCGTCAAGTGACAGGAGCTTTCGAAGAGACAATAAACAATTAGTAATTCTCTTTAAATTAACACAAGTCCGAATGTGCGCGATAGGCCAAGTTACACAATGTCAGGATGGAACACAACAAAAACAGAAACTGAAACCCACTCCTCTAATTATAATAATTTTAGAACTTGTAAATAATAAATTCCACTATCATTTAACTTCATCACAGTGGTAGCGAAGAATTGGATGTTTAAAATGGGACCACCCTACCATCCATGACCATGAGAAACAATTGAGACCAGATGTACCATTCACACTTGCTGAAATGAACCCATTTATTGATTTGTTTTGTTGCATTATGTGTTCCTATGTACTTCCTTACGGCCAAGTTCAGCATGCTTACAATGTCTTCAACAAATTTTTACTAAAAATTGAATAAAGGATGAAGATTTCAATTTTCCTGAGCCAGACATAACTTTTAAAAAATATAAAAATAATCAATGTCCTGTCACTTATTTTTCATGAGATCAGTCTACATAAACAAACATGTGCATCTTTGAAACCACTGAGAACACCCTAGAAACTCCATAGCAATGTGCTAAAACAGTTTGCATGTCAAACTGCTGTTATTCTGCAATGACGTCATGAATGCAAATATTAGATGATCCTTGTGGGTAACAGGCTTAATATTCATTTGCCCTTTCCACAAAGCATAAATAGCAAAGTTGCACTCTACTAATTAAAACTGATGCGAGCTTCATTCTTCCCACATCCAGAACCAGTTTTTCAGCTCAAGGTAAGTCAAAACAGGTTTCGGTGTAAACTTGAACTAGAAATTAGGGGGGTATTGTTTATGAGATAAGCTCCAGGAAAATGTTAACCTCAGTTATCAGTAGTCATTTCTATCATCTGCTTGGACTACGCACTTTTTAACCACTGTGACTGTCCTGTTTTCTTTCTCAGAAATGAACTCGACGATCTGGATTGTGGACAGTTATGAAGAAGCTCTTGCCAAAAACATTGTGATTGTTAGTCTTGGTTTATTCATTAATTTCATCAACGGAATGTTAGTAGTGACCTTTTTTTCTAAACTGATGTTTACAAGAGACTCCAGATACATTTTATACATTCACCTGGTAATCAATGACATGCTCATGATATGTTTATCAGTAATTTTATATGTTTTGACCTATGCTATACCATTTCTTAATGTTTCATGGTGTTGCACATTGATTGCTCTTGGTTCAACCACATTCATGATCACTCCTTTGAATCTGGCTGGTATGGCCATTGAAAGGTTCATTGCTATCTGTAAACCACTGCATCACTCACAGATTTGCACTCCACAAAGAACCTACATCTTTATATGCTTGCTATGGGTTTTAGGAGCTATACCTTCTCTGGCAGATATCATTATTTTATTTTCAATCCAGCCCATATCTTTCTTCAGGTCTGTTGTACTTTGCTACCCATTCAACATGTTTACTTCTAAAGCCCACAAGGACAACACCACCGTATCACAAATCATCTATATGTCTCTGGTGTGGATAATTCTCATTTACACTTATTGCAGAGTCATGTTCACTGCTAGAAAGGCAGCTTCAAAGGGTTCAGCAAATAAGGCTCAGAGTACGATATTGTTGCATGGCATCCAGTTACTTCTTTGTATGCTTTCCTATGTCACCCCTTTTATGTACATATTTATTACTCCTTTTTTCCCTGAACACAGAACTAAGATCACTTTCTGTATTTATCTGCTCACAAATATTATGCCTAGATTACTGAGCCCATTGATTTATGGGGTCCGAGACCAGAAGTTTATGAAACAAATGAAGGAATACTTTACATGCAGAGTTATTATTGTAAAAATTGTGCCATCAAAATTCTGATTATAGGCCCTTTGGATAATATTTTACCACTTTGGATAATATAAATGGCAGAGTGAAACTTTATCTATACGAAAAATTTGAGAATTATTTAGATTCATCTTATCTGACCAGTTTGACATAAATGGATCGTAGCTTAGCCTTGTTTCTTGTTCAATTCTAGCTGCATATTCCAATATTATCTTAGCAGCGTCGTCATGATGTTTTTATGTTGACCTCACCTGAGGAGTCTCATCGTCAAGTGACAGGAGCTTTCGAAGAGACAATAAACAATTAGTAATTCTCTTTAAATTAACACAAGTCCGAATGTGCGCGATAGGCCAAGTTACACAATGTCAGGATGGAACACAACAAAAACAGAAACTGAAACCCACTCCTCTAATTATAATAATTTTAGAACTTGTAAATAATAAATTCCACTATCATTTAACTTCATCACAGTGGTAGCGAAGAATTGGATGTTTAAAATGGGACCACCCTACCATCCATGACCATGAGAAACAATTGAGACCAGATGTACCATTCACACTTGCTGAAATGAACCCATTTATTGATTTGTTTTGTTGCATTATGTGTTCCTATGTACTTCCTTACGGCCAAGTTCAGCATGCTTACAATGTCTTCAACAAATTTTTACTAAAAATTGAATAAAGGATGAAGATTTCAATTTTCCTGAGCCAGACATAACTTTTAAAAAATATAAAAATAATCAATGTCCTGTCACTTATTTTTCATGAGATCAGTCTACATAAACAAACATGTGCATCTTTGAAACCACTGAGAACACCCTAGAAACTCCATAGCAATGTGCTAAAACAGTTTGCATGTCAAACTGCTGTTATTCTGCAATGACGTCATGAATGCAAATATTAGATGATCCTTGTGGGTAACAGGCTTAATATTCATTTGCCCTTTCCACAAAGCATAAATAGCAAAGTTGCACTCTACTAATTAAAACTGATGCGAGCTTCATTCTTCCCACATCCAGAACCAGTTTTTCAGCTCAAGGTAAGTCAAAACAGGTTTGGGTGTAAACTTGAACTAGAAATTAGGGGGGTATTGTTTATGAGATAAGCTCCAGGAAAATGTTAACCTCAGTTATCAGTAGTCATTTCTATCATCTTGGACTACGCACTTTTTAACCACTGTGACTGTCCTGTTTTCTTTCTCAGAAATGAACTCGACGATCTGGATTGTGGACAGTTATGAAGAAGCTCTTGCCAAAAACATTGTGATTGTCAGTCTTGGTTTATTCATTAATTTCATCAACGGAATGTTAGTAGTGACCTTTTTTTCTAAACTGATGTTTACAAGAGACTCCAGATACATTTTATACATTCACCTGGTAATCAATGACATGCTCATGATATGTTTATCAGTAATTTTATATGTTTTGACCTATGCTATACCATTTCTTAATGTTTCATGGTGTTGCACATTGATTGCTCTTGGTTCAACCACATTCATGATCACTCCTTTGAATCTGGCTGGTATGGCCATTGAAAGGTTCATTGCTATCTGTAAACCACTGCATCACTCACAGATTTGCACTCCACAAAGAACCTACATCTTTATATGCTTGCTATGGGTTTTAGGAGCTATACCTTCTCTGGCAGATATCATTATTTTATTTTCAATCCAGCCCATATCTTTCTTCAGGTCTGTTGTACTTTGCTACCCATTCAACATGTTTACTTCTAAAGCCCACAAGGACAACACCACCGTATCACAAATCATCTATATGTCTCTGGTGTGGATAATTCTCATTTACACTTATTGCAGAGTCATGTTCACTGCTAGAAAGGCAGCTTCAAAGGGTTCAGCAAATAAGGCTCAGAGTACGATATTGTTGCATGGCATCCAGTTACTTCTTTGTATGCTTTCCTATTTCACCCCTTTTATGTACATATTTATTAATGCTTTTTTCCCTGTACACAGAACTAAGATCACTTTCTGTATTTATCTGCTCACAAATATTATGCCTAGATTACTGAGCCCATTGATTTATGGGGTCCGAGACCAGAAGTTTATGAAACAAATGAAGGAATACTTTACATGCAGAGTTATTATTGTAAAAATCGTGCCATCAAAACTCTGATTATATAGGCCCTATGGGGAGGATCAAGTCAACTAAAAGAGACTGTTGCTGCTGCAAGTCGACATTGGAAATAGTCATTAACATTTTTTCATTAACAGTTATATATATATATATATATATATATATATATATATATAATCATAAATCATAAATTAATTAGGGTATTTCAACTAGTCAGCTGCAAAAAAAAACAAAAAACAAAAAAAAAAACAACACATTTCCAAATATTACGGAAATAAGTTGTGGCTTATTGTGTTTGATACATTACATATTGTTGAATGCAATGACTAGTGTGGCTTAAAAGTGCAAATGGGTCCTATATTTTGAGGGCCACTGAAATGTATCCACAAAAGATTTACTCATGTTCCTCACACATATTCCTCTTTAACAATCTGTGTATCCCATTTATAATACGTTAAATATTACCAGACCAATTAATTTAAAGCAGAGATCAAGATAGTGTTGTTCTAGATCTCCATTAATTATACTACACAAAGCATGGCTGTGTAAATCAAATCGATGTGTAGGGTAGGCCTACGTCAGAAAAATATTGGACGTTGTTTTTAGGCAGGTCTAAGTTTCAATAGTTGTAAAAACATAAATTATTAAATATAAATTAATAAATATACCCTACTGCCCGATATACTAATTGAATATATATTTTTTAAATTGTCCATTAAGCGCTGACTAAAACTGAAAAAAAATCAGTTGTCACGTGACATGAAACGTCGGCATCGCCTCAGATGATATTTTATACCTGATAAATGCTAGAGCGAAACTTTTACGAAAATTCGGAATATTATTTAGAATCGTCTTGACCATTTTGAGATAAATGTCAGGTCACCCAGCCCTGTCACTTGTTTCTTTTGCGTTCTCTTAAATTCTAGCCACATATTCACTTATTTCAGCGGATTAGCAGCGCCGCCGTGTGGTTCTGAGGTAACTTAACCGTTATATGTTATGTTAACTGACGTCACCCGAGGGATCAATTAACAATTGATAATTATCTTTTTAATAACTCAATATGGATGAATGTGCGCGACAGGCCAAGTTTCACAATGTCAGGAACACAGAAATGAAAGTGAAAGCCACTAGGCCTACTCTGAATCATATTACTTTCTGTTTTGAATGAGGAAGCAAACGATAAACTCGGCTGAAAGGTAAATTATTTAAAATGTTCCTTATTCCTTATAGAATTATAGGCTACAGTTGTCATATTTAGGGATTCGTCACTGGTCACATTGCTGTTTGCTAACTTATCCTTGAAACTGTCAATGCATTGAACCCAGGTGTTAACATTTTTTAACAATATGTTGGACACGCACAATAATAATAGCTAATAATATAATACTAACAGTACTTTTAGAATGTAGTATGGTACACGAACATGGAACTCAATTAGTAGCTATCATGCTATCTGACACATGACTACTTCATTGTAAATTGCCTACTACCACTGAAAATGATATGTCATTCTTACAGAAAAATGGCTCAGGCTGATATTGACGAGGGATTATATTCTCGACAGCTGTAAGTGTATTGTAAAATATTTTTACATGGCATACACCTTTCCCTATTTTGGTTTCCCCAGATTTAATTTTTTGTGTTTTTGTGTTTCATTTTACTTTAGTAATCATACTGAAATACTAAATGAAGGGTTCTTGAAACTGAATGCTTGTATTATTATATTTCCAGTGGGGGAAAAAAAATGTGCATTGTACTTCTTACAATTTCATTTAGACATTAAAGATTTATATTTTTGCAGATCCCTCAGATTTCAGAAATTTGTTTAATAGACTGGACTAGACAATGGGTTTAAAGAGAGACATGTGAAGATCGTATTTATGTGCATAACTTTTATGTTTCATTAGTTGTTTAGTTTGTTGTATCAGCTATAATGTTCCCTGAATCATGTTTTTGAGGTCAGGTTTCTTAATTTGAGGAATTCCAGTAATGTATTTTCGGTTGCTTTATGAAAAGTTACGCCCATTCCAGGAATGGATTTCACCAAGTTGTTTACTTTTATGTGAAAATCTCATACATTATTTAAATGTTCAAAATATACATTGTGGCAGTATTTGTTATATTTAATCTATGCTTATAAACACATATATTACTCTGTTACACAAAATAAGTTTATTTTAAATGGCAACCTCAAATATTTTAAATAATAAATCAGCATGTACGGAAATTTCAATTTATGCACAGGACAATTTTTCATCTCACAACAGGTATGTGATTGGCCATGATGCAATGCATCGCATGGGAAAGGCTGACGTCCTCATTGCTGGAATGCGAGGTCTTGGCGTGGAAATTGCCAAGAATGTGATTCTGGCTGGAGTTCGATCTGTCACCGTTCAGGATGAGGGTGTGGTGGAGTGGAGAGATCTGTCTTCTCAGGTAATGATCTTTTAATGCAATTAAATTAAAAGTTTATCCAAAAAGTAGTCTGACAATCCTTTGCAAATCATCAAAGATGCTCAGAGCTGCTGTTTTCTATGCAATGAAAATGAACGATGACGTGTGCATTCAGACATTGTCGTTCAGACGTTGTCAAATATTATTAGTTTTTGTGTGACCAATCGTGTGATGCATTTGTGATGCATTCACAATTAAATGCAACTGCAAATGAGATTTGAGAGCTTGGTATAGGGGTTGATTCATTTTTATTTCCTACAAAAAAGCCACTCCCCTTTTGTGTTCCATGGAAAAAAGCTAGTTATATTTGCATATATGCTATTCAATCATCCATCTTCTTCCGCTTATCTGGGGCCGGGTCACGGGGGCAGTAGTCTAAGCAGAAACGTCCATACTTTCTTCTCCCTAGACACTTTGCAACAGTGCTATTTACATTATATGTAAATATAACATAATAATTTGCAAATATGTAAATGGTTGATTTAGTTGATGTGAGACCTTTACAATGGATAAATTATATAATCTCTTTTGTCTTCAGTTTTACCTAAAAGATGCTGATCTGGGTCAGAACCGGGCCTTGTGTTCTGAGAAGCAGCTCTCTAGTCTGAACGTCTACGTTCGAGTGTCTGCCTGGACTAACAAACTCAACGAGGACTTCCTCTGCAAGTTCCAGGTGAGTTATGATCCATGTCCATGCAATAATAATAATAATTGACTCTTTTGTCTTATTTTATGTGTTTATTACAATAGGTAGTGGTGCTCACAAATTCACCTTTAGAAGAGCAGCTACGCATGGGAGCGTTTTGTCACTCAAACAATATAAAGTTTATTGTGGCTGACACCAGAGGGCTTTGTGGGTAGGCTGGATCCTGTGAATAAATAAAATATGTGAAATTGGTTAAAATAGTGCTTAATCTGATTCTGATTTCTGTGTTTGGTTTGCAGGCAGTTGTTCTGTGACTTTGGCGAATTGTTTGAGGTCAGAGACACAAATGGAGAAACTCCTGTCTCAGCCATGATTGCTCATATCAGCAAGGTGACACGTGACTAAAATCACATTTTCACTTTCAGTTTGGTCCTTTTAAAGGGATACTCACACTCACGTTCCAAATCTATAATATTTTCATTCATCATCGAAATACAAATGAAGTAGTCTTTAATGAAATTTGAGAGATTTCTGTCCCTCCATTGAAAGCAAAATTTTGACAGAAGGGACAGAAATTTAATAAAAAAATATCTTTACATGTTTCAAAGATGAACAAAGTCATATGGATTTGTAAGACATGACAGCGAGAAATTTACGGCAGATTTTTATTTTTTCATTTTCAAAACAAGTTGTACCAAAATGTATTATTTTATTTATTTTTAATTCATTAATTTGATACCTTTAATTCATTAATTTGAGCTGAAAATGTAACATTTTGCGCCATAGGAGAATCCAGGCGTAGTGACATGCACAGATGAAGAGACTCATGAGTTGTTGAGACTCACTGATGGCATGTTTGTGACCTTTTCTGAGGTTCAAGGCATGACCGAACTCAACAATTGTGCTCCCATTAAGATCGAAGTGAGGGGTAGGTGCTATATGAAATATGGAAAATGTCTCGATCTGACAATAGAAATGGTGGATTGCATGCAGTTCATTTAATTACAACGATATATGTCAATGTTTTTAGACAACTACTCCTTCATTATTTGTGACACTTCAAACTTTTCCGAGTATGTGAAGGGTGGAGTTGCAACTGAAGTGAAACAGCCTGAAAAACTCAACTTTGTAAGTGTAACCTGCTATTGATTTATTCCATATTTAAGATGCTGTTGTCATGATGTACAGTTGGTAATGCTTTGGTGTCAACGTACAATATTATAGCTAGGCAACTTCCTCAGGTAATGTTTTAATGCTTGCAGAAACCTCTGGATGTGGCTCTGAATGAAGCGCTCATCGATCCTGAGCTTGTGGAGATGACAGACTATGGCAAGAGACAAAGACACCTGTCTCTGCACCTGGCTTTCCAGGGCCTGCATAAATTCACTCAGAAATACAACCGGACACCCCATCCTAGATCTCAGGTAAGTCATACCATGACACCTTTATCCTGGAAATGTATTTTAGAGTACACACATTGTTCAAAAAAAAAAAAAAAAAGTTCCATATTGAGACATAGCATTGTTGGTTTAAGAAAGGTAATATTACTGTTCCACTGTGGACTCTTTGATAATTATTTCAATATGTTTCAATATTTCAATCTTCAACAATTAAATGAAAAAAAAAAAGTATTATAATACGATTCTTTTTTTTTTTGCATGTGCAAATACTTTACAATTTAATTGCAATTATGTAAATGCAATGCCTTAAGAAATCTAAAAATATTTTACTGTGATTTGATTACTTTACTAATCACTATGATTCATAACTATTTTTAAAGAACATTTTTGCATCATTATGAAATATCAACAAAAAAACATTTTTACTACTAAAAATAGGCCAGGAGTTGTATTTTAAAATAATAAGCACCTAAAACTACCGTATATTATAATTTTAATGCAATGCATTGATTGGATCATCATGTTTTTGCACCCTTTAAGCTTGGTGGTTTCACAGACAGGGCTTAGATTAAGCCAGGTTTAGGCCTTAATTCAATTAGGACATTTACTGTAAGTGGCTTTTATAAATGTGCGTTAGAAAAAAAAACAGTACTGGTGTGCATCTAGAGACAAAACAATGTCACTGACATATTTTAAGATGCCAGTGCATGTTGCTTTAGGTTAAAACAGCTCAAGCATGCATTTTAGTCTGGGACTAGATTTAAGCCTTATTTGTGAAACTGGGGGTTAATGTTAATGTAATGTTCAGTAGCCAGACTACAATTCATCTCTGTGTTTTGCTGCCCTCTGTAGGCTGATGCTGAAGTGCTGGTAACTATCACGAAAGAGCTTTGTACAGATGCAAATTTTAAAGAGCTTGATGAAGATGCTGTAAGGGATTTATCTCTGGTGGCCAGCGGTGACCTTGCACCTGTCAATGCCTTCATTGGAGGGCTGGCTGCTCAGGAGGTGGTGAAGGTGAGTTTGATCATTTATCTTTACACGCCATTGATGGAATTTTCCATAATTTATGACACAACATTTTCCCGCCATTGATTTAATTTTTCCATGTTCTCACTGTTATACGGTAGGGGCGCTATTATTCATCTTCTGAAAAAGTACAGAATCTCAAGCTCAAAAACACAGGCTAAGAAGCAGAAACAAGTGATAAACGCATTTTTATTGCACATTTCGTATATCACTTTCCTCAGTTTTTTGTTCAAAATGTAGCTTTTCTTAATTTAATAAGTGTTGATAAAAAAAGAACGCATTAAGGAAGCCATAATAGCATGTTTTTGATTAAAAGCAGAGGCTCTGTTCTTTCTTTTGATATATTGCATGTTCAGATATTCATCCAAAATATTCTGTTGGTGCCATGAAAGTTTTGTGAAAATGATCAAAAACGCTAAGAGTAACAAGCAACTATTTTAAAAAATCACTGGCGGGGAAAGTGTTTATGATAATTTACACCATGATCACCAGTTGTGAACATGCTCTATCTATACATCTTTCAGGCGTGCAGTGGTAAATTCACTCCTCTCAGGCAGTGGCTGTATTTCGATGCCCTGGAATGCCTGCCTCTAGAGGAGGATGGAGTTGTCCTCACTGAAGACGCATGTGCTCCTGTAAGCTGCAAGCAAGCTCATTCGCAGTACTTAGAAAATATAAAAGTCTCATGTCTCAGATGTCTCATGATCTTTATCCTCTGTGCTGCAGAGAGACAGCCGATATGATGGGCAGATTGCTGTGTTTGGATCTGATTTTCAAGACAAGCTGAAGAAACAGAACTATTTTCTGGTGAGTGTGTTTCTCCTGCTTCACCAGCAGAGGAGGTCATTACTCTTTTTGTGTTTCAGTAAACCCTGTTGGATGACTGTCAGTTTGTTTTGATCTGTTATGCAGGGCAGTGAGCAGATCAGATGAGTCAGTGGTGTAAAATGCACAGGAAATATTTGATGTGCCATGTGCTATTTCCTGTTGAGCACCAAGGATATGTTGGTCAGAGTTTCCTCTGTGAATCAACCTAATATTCCAGTTTTTTGTTAGGGGATATTTTTTTGATGTATCACTTTGGTGTTTCCGAATGTTACTAAAACCTGGAATTCTTTATTTTAGCACATGGTTTGTTTATGTAAGTTTTATGCTAATAAAGTAGTATTTTTGCTTTTATCATACGCTAGAGTTTAGGGTCTGTAATTATTATTTTTTTTAAAATAATGGTTTTATTAGCAATTATCAGCTATTAAGGGACAATAAAGACATTTTTATTTCAAATAAATGTATTTTTGAACGTTGTTTTCATCAAAGAATCCTAAAAAATAACCATTTTAACATTGGTTCTTTGATAATAAAAATAATTTCATGAGCAACAAATCAGCATATTAGAATGATTTCCGAATAATAATATGACTGAAGACTGGAGTAATGATGCTGAAAGCCATCACAGGATTAAATTGCATTTTAAATAATATAAAATATTATTATTTAAAATAATAAAAAATATAATAGAAAAAATGATTTTAAAATTTCATAGTGTTACTGTTTTTATAACAAGTTTGAACAAATAAATGCAGCTCTGGTGAGCATAATAACCCTATTTTAAAAACATTCAAAAATCTTTTTTATGCGACCCTAAACTTTTGAACGCTTGTGTACATTTATGCTATAAAGTACATCATGTAAGCATAGTCCTTCCATCTTTAACCTCTCTTAAAAATCCCAAACCCTGCTCCATCTCTCAGTCTTGGAGATTATTAATCCATATATTCATCATTTCTCATCTAATGTCTATGTGATCAGGTTGGAGCTGGTGCAATTGGTTGTGAGCTGCTGAAGAACTTTGCTCTGATTGGTTTGGGTGCGGGAGATGGTGGAAAGATTACAGTGACTGACATGGACTCTATTGAGCGATCAAATCTGAATCGACAGTTTCTGTTCCGCTCTCAGGACATCGGGGTAAGAAGAGTTGGCACAGAATAGCTACATTGTTGAACTTCAGAAAATGGTTTTAGTACAGTATCAATGACCGTAATCTAAAACAGGTCCATCTCTTAAATATGATTGATTGAGTCATGTCCACTTCTCATGCCTTAAATGTTCTAAAATCACTGTAAGGCATTTACATTTATTCTTTTCATCTTTCTCAGAGGCTGAAGTCCGAGGTGGCGGCGGAGTCTGTTAAAGAGATGAACCCTTACATGAACATCATCTCTCACCAGAACCGTGTGTGTGCAGAGACGGAGGAGGTCTACACATATTCGTTCTACAGTCACCTTGATGGCGTAGCAGCTGCGCTGGATAATGTGGATGCACGTGAGTGCTGACCCATGATACACCATCAGTGTTTATCAGCCAGAAGTTTGTGTTGCCTTACACCTCATTCAAAATGAGAAAGTAATATTGTAGCCATGTCTAACACTTTACTTTCCCTGTCCATTAGGAGTCTATCTTGACCAGTGCTGTGTGCGAAACAAAAAGCCCATGCTGGAGGGAGGAACTCTGGGTAGTAAAGGCCACACTTTGGTGGTAGTGCCACATTTGACGGAATCGTATGGACCCTCCTCATCTGGAGGACAGAAAGCCATTCCCATCTGCACACTCAAGAACTTCCCGCACCGTATAGAACACACACTACAGGTAAGAAGGCATTTCTAATGGTGGACAGTTTACCTTATCATACACTTTCTGTTTAACAGATTTACAGGTTGTTGTATTGACAAATATAGCAGGATAATAAGTAGGGCCAACGATGATGGCGGATAACCAGTTATGGCACATTCACTAGTAGGGACGAAACATCAACAATATGCTTTACATTGACTAAGGCCTGCCAATTCTTTGACTACAAACTTGGTCCTCAAATCATTATGTATTTTGCAAGACATGTAATGTAACGTTTCACCCTTTCTATAAGTTATTAGCTACACTCTAAAAATGCTGTGTTGTTTTAACCCAACTTTGGGTCAAATATGGACAAACCCAAACGTTGGGTTGAAAATGTTATTAAAAAATGTAACCCAATGGCTGGGTTTATCCATATTTGACCCAAAGTTGGGTTAAAACAACAGCATTTTTTAGAGTGTAGTAAGGTAATATAACGGTAACTACCGTAACTTATGTAATATAATTCATAATTGGTTGTTTCTGACGGGAGCTGTTAATTTTTGCAAATGACAAGAGGATTTTTTCACAATTTATCTGTCTCAAATTTTACTGTCAGGACGTAATGACAGTTTTAACAAATATGTAAAAAATATATTTGTTTTTATAGCAGCAAATTATAATTTCTCTCATTTTACTTTCACAAACACTTCTGTTTGTTCCATTTTTAAGAGTTAAACTGTCCTGTGTTACTCCAAATATTGACAAAAAATATGGTGAAAATGATTCCAACGATATTGTTCATCTTTGTTATTATCGGTATAGTTGTGGTGTGGACCTGAAGGTTATTAAAAATTTATTTTTTATAGTTATTGTCCTTGGTGAGAATGGCCCATAACTTAAGTGGAAATATCCATGCATAATATATAAAAAACAAACAAAGAGATACATAAAATATTTTTTAATAATGTAGTATATCCAGGCTTTTATGATCAAAATATTTCTGTATATTTGCAAATGCACATAGTGACCATTAATGCAAATATGAGGCTGTGTGTGTGAATCACAAATTATTTTTTATCATTTTCAGTGGGCCAGAGACCAGTTTGAAGGGCTTTTCAAGCAAACGGCAGAGAATGTGAACCACTATCTCAGGTAGAGATAAATACATTAACTAGTCAATAGTTTAGAAGAGAAAAAGCATCAAATGTGTGCAGGAAACATAGGGTGAAGCGGCACAACTGTTATCAGCAGATGCAGATATTGTGTCAGAGATTCTGTTCAACATTGTACTCCTTAAATGTGACCAACTCCTCATGTCCAGACTCAGCTATTCATTCTTAGTGCAACCCTTGGCTGCTCCCTGGTTTCCTGCCACAAGTGTCAAGTGTTGTCAGATCTCTTTTCCATCTGAAATGTAGTGAAGGATGTTTATAAAAAGGCGAGTGTGCAGGAAGTTGAGGTGCTGTGTGCTGCAGACAGATACCGCAAAGGGAAGGCGGCCGCATAACTGCCTCGATCTCAACTACCTCCTGTGTACTCAACAGCTTTTTTGTTATTATAGTATCATTAATACACTATTACAGTTGTTCATTCAAATTTTACATTTTGAATTTGTTTGTACTGTTGTATTTTTCATTTTAGGTAACATTTTGGTAATTCTGCTGTATGTTTTTTTTTTATTTATTTTTTTATTTTTTTTACAATTTTATTAATATTTAAAAAAAATTCTATATGATTTTTATAAAAAATAAAATAAAAAATTGAGTAATGAAATGTTTTGAATGGCTTTGGGCCCATAGAAAGTTCAGCCAAAAAAACTAAAAAAATTAAAACAAAAAAGCTACTCATACAGATAGCTCTACAACTTTTTTCCATCTTTGTCTGCAGTGACCCAACCTTTGTAGATCGCACAGTCGCCCGTGGGGATGTGGAGGCTGTGGAAATGCTGGAGGGCATCTATAGGTGTCTAAGCGAGGAATGGCCTCAGAACTGGGCCGACTGTATCAGCTGGGCCCGCAAACAGTGGGAAACGCTTTACAACAATCACATTAGACAACTACTGCACTGCTTTCCCCCTGACCAGGTAACATAGTGGCTTAGTGGCTAAAGCTAATGGTTCCTAGGCTGTATAAATATATTATTACACATCGGACAATGGGGGAAAATGTGCAAAATTGTTATAAAAATAGTGTCATTCTTAATAGTTCTATAAAAAATATTGTCTTTAAGCAATTTTTTTTTTCAAATTAAATTATAATTTCTTTTTTATTTATTTGGGATGAAATAAAAACTATATGGTTGTGTCATGTTTTGTGAGATTCTCCCCAAAACTGTACAGTAAATCGCTTTGGATGATAACAAAGACCTACTAAAATGACTACTTACTAGTCTTATCAATATATACATTTGACATTTTGATTATGAGTATGTTAAAAAAGTGAGTAGGCATTAGTTTTTGGATCATAAGAGTGATTGAATGTGTTAGTGATGAGCTGTACCAGCAGGTCGCGCTGTTGTCTATAACAACAGCGGGACTATGATTAGATAGATGGCATGATAAAGCCACAATACCTTCAAAATATATATTTATGAAATCGTTCACATCAAAATCAGTCATTCATGTCATTATCTGAGGTCTTACTATAAATCCAAAAGTCTTCATTATGTGAATTGCAGCAAACATTTGTTTCTAAATATATGAGATTCTTATTCAGTGAAAAATATCACTTCTCTACCAATAATTTCTACTAGGAGTTTGTGTGTCTATGGTTGTGTAACAGTATGTGTGGGTATGTCTAATCCATAGCATCAGTGCCTGCACACAGAGATAAACATTCATTCAGAGGAGGGGTGATATGGGCAAGAGTTTTGAAACTCTGAAATGTCCTTTATCTCGCATGTCCAGATATAACTGTTGCAAACCCTGAAGTCGCAGATGTGCAGACCACAGTTTAGTTTCAGGGGTTTGTGCATGAATATACTGAACAAGAATCAATCATGAAGTTCTGGATGATCTTGGCATAAAAGTTTCTCATTGTCAGTTGAAAGTCTTTCCTGAAGTGCAGTAAGACGGCTTGAAAGATCAATACAAACAATTCTCTGTTAAACTAGTGGAATAAGCTTTGTGTTACTGCTCTTTTGGTCTGCCTTTGTTCTTTGCAGCCTTTTTTGTTTTTTGTTAAAACACAAATTGTATTGAACACACACACACTTACACATGATAAACTCATTACTCTGTCTCTCTAAGCAAAAGGCTTGGAGACATGGGCTTTATGGTGACCAATCACGTCCACTTCACATCAGCATGTGACTGGTGTGGCTGCAGGGCTCCCATTTGGTTCACAACACATGTAGACGTTTTCCATTCTTGTTTTCTGAAGCTGACTATCTTGCGCTTTTAACAATATTTTTATATATTTAAATGAACAACATTAAGTAAAACAGTGTAAATGCAAGTATTTTTTTAAATGAAAAATAGACAAGCATTTAATCATAATTATAATAAATATAATTATTTAAAAACTATACATATAGTATTTTAAACTGTAATTAATCCTACATAAACATAATATTTTTTTAGATATAATAATAATAATATAACTATATTGCATATTTAAGAGTATCTTTTATATATTAATATATATATATATATATATATATAGTACAGTATATATACAGTATGTATATTTACTATGCATGTAAAATTGTATTAAATACAATTTTACATGCATAGTAAATATACATGCTGTATGAAATAAATTATATATTTAAAAACATTAAAAGTACATGTAAACACTTTTTAAAAACTCTTTTTCTCCTCTCCTTCCTCACTAGGTAACAAGCTCTGGACTTCCGTTCTGGATGGGCGCAAAGAGATGTCCACATCCTTTGACCTTTGACACAAACAATGTAAGTTTTACTGGCTAAATTCCCATACACAGTCTCTGGAATCTCCCATCATCCCCTGCAGACAGGAATGCCTAACTTTACGACTCACGTTTTTTCTCCTGGTGTGAATTATCTGATATTGATCACCTGAGATTAACAAAGCAAAGTGAAAACATGTTAAACGCCCGAGCCCTCACACAGAGACACACTCACACTCACACAGGTAAACACTGAGGCACATTAGCAAACAGGTCATGCTTTTCACAGAAACCCTTTCAGACAAACTCCTAAATATTTTAATTAGGCTAGATATGCAAATGGTTCCGCTCTACAACCATTATTCAGTTTTATGGCCCATTGTTTCCATTGTCTTGATTCTTTATAAATGTTATCATCATTTGGTAAGATTAGTTTTCCCCTAAACTAAAGAATTCTCTTTTCACAGCCAATTTGAATTCTATAGTTAACCAATTTTGGGAAGTGTTGTTTTTTTGAATGCACTACACATTTTCCTTTCATCATTTCCTGTTAACCACTGCAGTTGTGTGTTTGTGATTGATGGCATGTTTTCCACCCTTCAGCCCAAAATCAAACACGCAGTTTCACTTTAGTTTTGCCAGCTTTAATAAACATATTTTGATTTGAGCTGATTACCTTTTTCTCTTTTTTTATAGCCCACCCATATGGACTTCATTGTGGCAGCAGCCAATTTATATGGCCAGATCTATGGGATTACAGGCTCAAAAAATCGTGCTGACATTCAGAGCGTTCTGCAGGGAGTAAAAGTCCCCGAGTTCACCCCTAAATCTAGTGTAAGGATTGCAGAGAACGACCAGCAGCTGAAAGAGGAAAATGAGGAGAGGAAAGAGGAAGGTGAGATGTTAGGCTTAATATGAAGTTATATATACATTTCTGTTCTGTTTGGAAAGAACTCTCTTTTAATATCCCTCACTGTATCTCTTAGATAAAGTAAAGCTGGAGATGTTAAAGGAGAAGCTGTCCAAACTCAATCTGACGAACCAAAACTTCCGCATGCATCCACAAGAGTTTGAGAAGGTACCCATGTTTGTCAAGTCAATATCTATTCGAATAGCATTTTCACAATACATGTTGTTTTGTGATGCACACGCCTTGATGAAACTAAATACCTTCATTTGTATAAAGCACAGAATGACAAAGATAATAGACAAGTACAATAATAGTAAATAAAACATAAGAAAATAGTTCCTTAGTATACTAAGTGTGTGTGTGTGTGTGTGTGTGTGATTTGACATAATAACTTTACATTCTTTTACATTTTTCAAAACCTTTTATTTATTTCCTGGCTTTCAGAATCAAAAAAAAAATACTTTTGGATTTTTCTGTGTATTTATTTAACCCTAAAACCGTATTCTGGACAAATGTGGGCAAAATAGTTTTGATTTTGAATCCCTTGATCTGAGCGGTACAAGACTTGGCTACTTTTCCTAAGTTTGCCTGAACACACACATTTTTTTTGACTCAATTCTACAATTTTAAGTGGATGAAAAAAAACCCCTCCTTAATCTTGTATTTGGGTCAAAAATGGGCATCCATAGAAATCAATGTGACAGCAAAGTCACTTCATCTTAAGGTTTTAGCTCTAAGAACTTATTGGAATGATATTTTAATGTAGTTAAAAAAAATTAAACATAAAAATAAGCATAATTTACATAGAAAATATGGTACTTTTTGAAGTAAATAAATTCAAAAATATCCCCAAATTAAAAAAAAACACCATAAATGGATAGACAAAACTATATCGAAGACAGTGATATAACATTTATAATAAATAAAAATTAGGATCACACCTGAGTCCTCTGTGCCCACATTTGCCCACAATTACAGGATTAAGGGATATAAAGTGAATACGATTTGAGGGCTTGAAAAACATTATCTTTATGTTGTTGTTTTTTTATTTTGTTCATAGAACAAAAAGTAGCTTAGACATTCTGGAAATCATCTTTGTTTTACTTTACACTTAAAAGAAACCACCATAGGTTTGGAATAACATGAGGAAGAGAAAATTATGACAGTTTTATTTTTGTGTGAATTATTCCTTTAGTCGCTTTAAACATAAAACGAGTCTAAAAGTTTGCATGTTAACTTTGGCATTCCCTGTAAACACACACATTTGGTGTGTGCACTGGGCCTGTCAGACTTGTTGGCGTCCACTCTCAGGTAGGAGGTCTCAATGGACCACAAAATTGGCCCTGAAACATCTAACCCCGACTGCAGTTTCCATCGACCCTTAACCAGCTCCGTCCATAACAGACCAGCGAAAACAGTCATCCTTTCTGTTGAGACAGATCTTCTTCATAGTACCTCAACGCTGTGAGTGACATACTTCTCAAATTGAGGGTGTCCAACGGACAGATAGGTCTTATGAAAAGCGTTGGATGCATGCTGGTTTAGTCAGAGTCCGCTTTGTCGTTTGTCGTGACTGCATGACACATGGGCGTCCTTGGCTTCCACACACACACACATACAGGACATAGACTGAATGGGCAGCAGTGTCCGAACTACATCTCAGTTGTGTGTTCTGTTAGGAAGAGGATTAGTCTCAGTCTACGTGTTTCTCTGTATGTATCTGTCTTTGATTTTCACAATCTCTTCAGTCTTTAAATCACTCTTGGACTATCTATTCTCCATTTCTCTAGTCGCTTCTAGTCTTGCTTTCTTTGAAGATTAAGCGTCCTGGTATCTGTTTCGAAAAATGCTCATATGGCAACAGTTAGACAAAGGTTTCAGTATACTGGAGGTCCAAAAGTCTAAAACCACATAGAAAATCTCATCTGGGATTTAAATAAAGTTTTAGGATTTTAAACCAAACAAAATATATGATGAAGAAGACATATTTAATATCTGCTCTGTTTTCTTGGTCACCAATCAGTAAGTGAATGGGTGACATCATGTGACTCTTTGAACCGATGGTCCAACCCGATCTCACGGCAATTCGTACGAATTTTTACGAGGTGGCTAAATCGTAACAATTCGTACGACCTCACTTGTACGATTTTTGCTAAATCGTACATTTTTTACGAGTTGGCCAATTCGTATGAATTCGTATGAATGACATACCCCTGACCCCGCCCCTAAAGCTACCCATCACGTGAATTTAGATAAATCGTACAATTCGTTTTTTTTTTGGTTACACTAAAGCTCAAGACAATGTTTTGGATATACTGTTATAGTTTTTGTTTATTGAATTATATTTTATTTGTTTTGTTTCCTGTTACAAAAATTTAATACAAATGTCTCTAGTGTTCTTAGACCTTTGGGCCCCACTGTTTGTATCGTATGTCCGTATGCATGTGCAAGTGTTTGCTCGCACTATTAGCAATGACACATTCTTTGCCAGATTTTTCCAGTGGAATGTGTGTTTGGGGGATTCTGGTGGCATCAGGTTGCCAAATTATATACTATGCTCAAACACCCCCGCAGTTACCCTCAACACACCCAATACTTGACAGGCTTTGTAGTGCTGCGGTGCCTGGGGTGTAAGGAGAGTGGCAAAACCTCAACACCAGGGTTTCTTAGCATTCCTGCAATATCTAATATCACACCAAAGTTATTGACTTGTGAATTATGCTTAAAGTAGTAGTTCAGTTTAAAAAAAAACTTTTGCTGATAATTTACTCACCCCCATGTCATCCAAAATGTCCACGTCATTCTTTCTTCAGTCGAAAAGAAATTAAGGTTTTTGATGAAAACATTCCAGCATTTTTCTCCATATAATGGACTTCAATGGGAACCAAACGGTTCAAGGTCCAAAAGACAGTTTCAGCGCAAACCGCAAACTGTTCAAAGGGCTTTAAACGATTCCAGACGATGAATAAGGGTCTTATCAAGCGAAACGATCGCTCATTTAATAAATAAATAACAAAGTTTGATTTTTATAAGTTCAAATGGTCGCCTTGCTCTGTTCTGTGATGCACGTTTGTAACTCTAATGTTCAAACTCGTTCATCAAAATGAACGAATCTTTTTTCGTTTCATTTGGTTCATTCAAGGAACGAAATGAACGAATTGTCTTGGCTTGAATTGGCTTTTTTGGGGGGTTTTAAATGCCTTATCTTTAAAAAAAGATCTCTACGTTTATAAGTATAACATTTGCAGTTCACACCAGTTGAATCTGGAGCAATTATTGTCCTGAACAAAACGAGGGGAAATTACAAACGAATACAATAGGAGACTGGAAACTATCAATGTTTAAATATGACGCGGATCTTTATCTAGTACCTGTTGTACCAAAGTCCATAAAAATACCTGTGGGCCAAACAATTTTGTTCCTGTTTTTAAATTCTTGTTTGTAATAGAAGACTGAAAGATAACATTGAGCATCACATTTAAAATACAACAGGTCTTTTCCCCTTTGTGTTTGCCCTATGGTAACAGATGAACAGATGGAAAGTAGGTGTAGATTTACTGGACAAATCAAACAGTGTTTTCCATCGTTTAAAGGAAATTAAAATCAACAGTAAAGGATGCTCTTCTATAAATGTCTATACTGCACTAAAAATATATTTTTAAGTAATATTTTTGTATTTCTTTGAAATGTCTAACCATCCTTAAAACAGTATATATATATATATATATATATATATATATATAAAAGAAATATGAAGTAAATGTACCTAAAGCAAAATTACAGATGATATTAAGACTTGTTTTAAGAGAATATTTATTGAAGAACATCTTTTAGAGTTTTTTTTTACCTATTTGCAAATCTAGTTTTAAGCATAACCATCTCTAAATTTAAAAATTAGGAAAAACAATTAGGAGTCTCCTAATATGTGTATATGATTCATGTATACATAAAAAAAAAACAAGATCGAATGCAAGAATGTCCCTATATGTGTCAGTTCTTGTAATAATGAAATTGTTTGTGCATTACCATATGCTCTTTTTATTCTTGTGTTCCAGGATGATGATAGTAATTTCCATATGGATTATATAGTTGCAACATCCAACCTGAGGGCAGAGAACTATGATATACCAACAGCCGACCGCCACAAGGTGAATTTTTGTCTTTGTCAAACAACTCTGCGGTGCTTTTGTTTATGAGACACGGTCTACTCTAAAGTGATCAACATTCCCCTCTGGGCGTTTGTGTCCTCAGTTTCAGTACATATAGAGAATACCCTGAGGAAAGACCTTTTCATTCAACCATAGATTTCATCCCATTTACTTGTACTACTTAATATTAATAGTTTGCATGATATTTTTGCACCTGTGTGAACATGTATTTGTAATTCACAAAGCATGTAACATGTGTACAAACGTAAATAATATCCCAAACCTTTTTTCTCATCTGTAGAGCAAGTTAATTGCAGGCCGCATAATTCCAGCAATCGCCACTACAACAGCTGCGATCGCCGGACTGATGTGTTTGGAGCTCTATAAGCTTGTCCAGGGTCACCGGAAGATCACGTCCTACCGCAACGCATATTTACACTTGGGCACCCAATACTTTGTCTTCTCACAGCCTTGTCCGGCACCGGCAATTACAGTAAGTGACCAAGCTACTCACTTATCACCATCTAACTGTTGTCCAAATGAGTGTGTATTGCTTTTTGTTCTAATTAATTACCAAGCACAGAGAGGTACAAGTAGGTCTTCATAATATCATAATTTTTCTACAGTATGTTGACTATAGGTCTGTATTGGCCCTCCATCTCCAACATAATGTATTTAATTTGCATGGTTGTGGATTAGCTAAAACCAATATTAACTCTAGTAAAATCACTGTGATGGTTTCATGTAGCTTATTGCTTTTATAAAACAGCAATATAATAAAATAACAACACTGTAAAAAAATATTTTCAAGATTTGTTATCACAACATATTTTCTTTTGTCAAATCAACTTAAATAATTTATTTAGTTGAGATGACTTATTATTTTGAGTTTCTGATGATTAAATTAATCTCCTTCATTGTATTAACTCACTTTTTCCATTTCAATCAACTTAAAATCTTAAGGCAACCAGGTTACTTACTTTTTTAAGTTAAACCAACAATATTTTTTACAGTCAATATGTGCTTTTTTATTAAATAGCTAATAAAATATGACATAATTTACAGTTAGATATAATATAATTTACAGTTAGAATGATCTGTTTCATTACTACAATGTTTTTGCATGCATCACTGTGTTTATGGTCTTTATTTATTAAAACAATTTGTTCTCTAGACTAATATTTGAACAAAGACTAATATGTTGTTAGTTAGAGTAAGCGTGCCAGTTAAAAGACTTCTGTTCCCAATAATCACTCTTGTGCAGTGAATAAAAGAGATGTTTTCTGTGGTTGAGTTCTGTTATGGGGGCCTGGGGTTATGGCTGGGGTGAAAGGGTACAGCATCAGTCTTCTGTCTGGGTCTAGATCACTGCAGGCTTTATTTTACTTATTTTCAACCTCAGGGACTTAAACCACTTAGTAACTGTACACTCACCCCCGCAGACCCCTCACCTGCCAACCTGGGGAGTTTGCTAGGTTTAGGGGACTTCCACTTCCACACCAATTTGGAACACGTTCCAATTGAGAGCTTTTGGACAGACACGTGCATGTATTAAATCAGAAAGTGTTTCATGCAAAATCTGGTGTTTGTGTTTAAGTTGGTGCGCTTATGGGTTTGTAGGTCTTAGAGACAAAAACATAAGTGAATGGTTCAAGGTTTGCGCAGAAAGACTTCAGATGAGGTAATGCAACCCCAGACATGGCCGTCCACACATGGGGGGAGTGTTGTTTCTACCAACATGTGCAGGGTCAGAGTTGAGGGTAATTTTCACCCAAGGGGACAAGCGGTGAGCTGATCTTTGAAACACACGAGCTCAGGTTACTTGTGTGATGTCACCATTTTCTGGAGTGCTCCTTTCTCAAAACACTCAGCGGAATCATTTTTGGATTACAAGAACATGCATTTGCCCTGAAAAGTATTTGAACACTAAAGCCCACAAATGTATGAATGTCATTGCATTAAATATAACCCGACGAGTCGATTTGGTGAATTTTGGTGGATGATGTATGAGGTCAGTTCACCTCAAGTTCACACAGGTGTCCTATAGCGGAGGAAGCACAGGTGTAGTTCTTCACTTTAACTAACATGTTCCACTAACTTTTACAACCACAAAGTGTGACACAATGATTTTTTGTCTTTATTTTGAAGAGTATGTCCATTGCTTTACCATTTAAAAGTTAACAAATGCATTTTTGTGATGCAATACCATTCAAAAGTTTGGGGTTGGTTGCTATTTTTAAGTCTTTGCATTTGATTTTTTAAAAATGGTAATAAAACAGTAATATTGTGAAAATGTTACAATTTTTCATAATTGTTTGTATTAAATTGAATTAAAAAATATATTTTAAAATGCTAATTATTCCTGATGAAAAGCTGAATTTTCATCATCATTACTCCAGTCTTCATTGTCACATGATCCTTCAGAAATCATTCTAATATGATGATTTGCTGCTCAAAAAACATTAACTATTATGGTGAAAACAATTGTACTGATTAATATTTTTGTGGAAACCGATACATTTTTACTGTCTTTACTATCACTTTTGGTCAATTTAATCCTTGCTGAATAAACAATTTAAAAAACTACAGCAACATATGAATGGTATAGTAGTCTATATTTTGAGTGGTAGTCTTTATTTTGCTTAGTGTGGACTTCCTTAATTTTAAGTGTGACATTTTTGGAACCACTGAGATGGAAAATGTTGGTGTCTAGAAGTTTAAACTTTCAGCTTTTCCTTCATCTTTTTACTTTTTCCATCCTTTTTGTTTTGTTTGCATACCTTTTTCATATGACTGGCACAGTTTTCACTAGTCTTTTCCAAGTCCAGGATGTGCAAAAACGTTTCCACACACGGGACGAGTTAAGAGTGTGCTAGAGCATGCTTTATTTTGTAATACTGATACGTGGTGGAAAACAAATTATTGAGTCGATTGGTTAGCATTTCCATTTTTCTAAACCTTTGTTTAGACTGTGGTAGTGATATGGTAGTTGTCAAATGGGGCTTTGCCAGCTGTCAGTGTATTAAATTGAGCTGTGGAAATATCTATTAGTATCTTTTCCAGCAGTTGGACTTTGTTATGGATTTAGAAATAACAGGAGAGACACTTATTCAGATGGATCAGAAATGCATAATAGTCAGTTGCTTGATAAAAATAACATTTAAGTCACAAAAAAAGCATACAAATTATGGAAATTTGACAGGTCACACACTAAGAGGGTTCTAAATCTTGTCTTAGGCAAGACTGATATACTCGAGGTTTCCTGTTTTCTATCAAGGACATCCTCTTCAACAGCCTCCACTATTTTTACACTCTCAAGACAGTTTCAGAGAACTCGTTTATTAATTTTTTTGTCATGAGAATGACTTGGATTAGTATTGCAGACATTATTTTGGACTGAATAATTTTTGTCTGTTATAAAACTAATTTACAGTACTCACAATGGCAGTTTTTATACTATAATGCATATGCATCATGACTATAGTGCAGTATTTTACCTTGGCATTTTTGTTTTCCAGCAGTCTCTGTGCAGTGCTACCATGTGAATTGTGACTTGATCAGAAATGAAAGTGCTCTGCCTGGGGTTGTTGCTGTGCATGTTTAAGGTCCTTATTAGCAGCCTCTCAAGGCAGTTTATGAGCCTGTGTCTGTTGTAAACCTGCAGAAAAGACCAGCATGTGTTTTCTTTTAGATGCTGGTCGTCAGCATGGGATGCTACTGGTGTGCTTGTGTCTCCACTGTGTCTCCGCTTGTGTGAGTCTAGTTCCTCTGAAGAGTCTTTCCCCTCTACCTGCTAAACACCCTTTTGTCCTTTCTACATTTGCCTTTGGCTTGTTTAATAGGACTTAGCCCCAAAATTCTCTTTAAAGAGCACTAAACAAATACAAGGACTTGCTATAGATTTGATAGGTTTCATTCTAAGGTTGTATATACTGTAGCTTTCATCATTGAATGTCATTGCAGCAAAACCACTTTTTTGTTTGTTTGGACCACTGATCCTTTGGTGACCTGGAAGCATCAGAATGCGCTACTGTTTACAATACAAATGTGATGTGGCCGTTTGTGTCACTGAACACCTCCAAAGGTGGTTTGACTGTTGGATCGCAGTGTAAAGGGCCTTGCACACTGAGTCGCACGTTAAAAAATAAATACGGCCTCACGTTATGTCAATCATGCTTGCACACTGCTTCCGAAACTTTCGTCCGTCATAAAAAAAATCGAATCGGGTTAGAGTTTTTTGCGTTTTTCGCATCCGTAGCAAGCAGTTTGAATGGAGTTTTGACAATTCAGAGCCACTGAATCAGGAATACGAAAAAACGCATACGAAAATTTCGGACTCAGTGTGCAATGGCCTTTAAACAGCATCTAAACGTCTACATTTTCTGCTACACATTCATCAAGTATGGGTTAATCAGTGCTTGTATTTTAAAGTAAATGTACCTTCATGTTTTAACCTGCTTCTGTTAATAAATCTATTTCTGGCAGCTTGGCTTTTCACCTGTAGGCATTAATGTGAGGGTTCTTATAGATGAAGCAAACATCTGGCAGTGCTTGTAACTCTTTTGATGATTATTACTTCCTTTCTCCTTATAGTCACAGAGTGAATACATTTTTGTCATGTTGAGTCATCTTGTGATATTCTTGACCATACAGGGATTCAGTAATATGCATTATTATGGTATATAATGCAGCTCAAAAGTTTACTCTCTGTAAGTTTTTATTTTTATTGTTCACTCTCACCAAGACTGCATTTATATTATGTGATTATAAAAAAACAGTAAAAACAATAACATTTTGAAATATTATTACAATTTGAAAGAACCGTTTTCCATTTTAAAAAAAAATTAAAAATTCATTAAAAAAAACGTATTCCTGTGATCAAATCTGAATTTTCAACATCCTTACTCCAGTCTTCAGTGTCACACGATCCTTCAGAAATCATTCTAATATGAAGTATTTCTTATTATTATCAATGTTGAAAATAGTTGTGCTACTTTTTTTTGTGGAAACAGTGAAACGTTTTTCAAAGAACAGCAATTATTTGAAATAGAAACCTTTTGTAACATTATAAATGCCTTTACTGTAACTTTTGATCAATTTAATTAATCCTCGCTGAATAAAAGTATTAATTTCTTTAAAAAAATCTTCATGTAGTCTTCGAGATTTCATGTAGGTTTCTGTCTTATGATTCCATCCTATGGGTTTTCCCTTTGTCAAGTATTGAAGCATAATGAATAGTTAATTGTGGTCTAGATTTGCTATCCGTCTTTGCTTAATCTAAAAGCGTTTTGGTACTTGACCTAAATACCTCTCTAGGGTGCAGGTGCAAGGTGAGGGATCTGAGATGTACTTTTAAATGTGACAATCATGCAGGTGAAATGCTTAAAAGAAGAGCAAAATAGGATGCAACGACTAAAGATGTCTATATGATGCATGTCTAACAATTTAAAAACAGAACTTTTTCCCTCTCACTTACATTATGTATTAGTTGTGTCTGACCAAATGGAGCAGAGAGCTATGAGGTGAGAGCATTTATTTGGATATGACCTGTGGACCACCTTATTTGACCAATGATGAATTACGGCTGGTTGGAAAGAGAGAGAACGAAAGAAGAAAACAGTGAGGAGGCAGAAAGAGAAGCCTGCAGTAATGACAGCTATTTCCTGCCATCGCAGGAAGCTCCTCTATTAGAACCAGATTTTCTTGAGCTCCAATGAGACTGCCTTTTTATTCCTTTAATCATTCACAGCTTCTTAAAGAGAGAGCTAGTAAGAAAGAAGGGGGCTGTGGGGAGAAATGGAGGTTTCAAAGCCCATCTGCTCAACCCCAAAGCTTCTCTCCATTTCTTTGTTCTCCAGTATTCCCTTTTTGACGGAGTTTCAAAACTTTGCTTGTTCATTCACTCTTTTTCTTGCTGTGTTTACTGTAGAGCGCACTCACTTGTATAATCAGCTCATACAATAGAGCTGTGCTGTGTCATCAATGAGCAACTGGTCTTAGTTAGTGATGCACAAATAAAACGTCTTGAAGTTTTCAGGAGGATCATGCACATGTTTAATGTATTACAAAATTTGAGCTCATGCACAATTTAAAGATATGGATTTAGTATGAAATACACTGATTTATGGTTCCTGTAATGTCTATTGGAGTTCGCTTTCTTAAGGTACATGTTAACTTTTTGCAGCGATGTTGAATAGAATGGAAACTTTTCATTAACCACAAGAATTGATTACAAGAATATATTTACACTAATAGTACATTTTATAAATAAATAGCAGTAATGTTTTCATCATTGATAATAATCTGAAATGTTTCTTGAGCCACAAATCATAATATTATGATTTCTGAGAGAACTTGTGACACTGAAGACTAGAGTAATGATCCTGAAAATTCAGCTTTGTCATCACAGGAATAAATTACATTGCAAATTATATTCAAATAGAAAACATTTCATTTAAAATTGTAATAATCTTTCACAAGATTGGAAGCACGCTTCTTTTCGACAGTCAAAGCAAGGTTACGTTTTTTTACGTTGTGTACAATAACCCTAAAGGCACCAGGACGGCGGTGCCTCCGGCTCCTTATACGTATATATATATATATATATATATATATACAGTATATATATGCGCTATATATATTGCTACTGGGCCCGTAATCGCTGCTCACAGCTATATTTATTTTTTTCTTGCAAATATTCAGCCAATTTTGGGGCCCTTAACCTACTCGAAAACTCTTGAAACTTTCCATCAGGGCCGGGCTTAAGCTGGTACCAGGGCGTGGCAGGGGGGCTCGACAGCGCCCCCTGGAATGGGGTCTGAAAACTTGGTCCATAAATCAAACACGCTTGCATGTAATAATATGAAACTTGGTACACATGTAGATCTCATCGGTTCATATACTTCACACTCTTACTCTTACTTCACACTCTTACGAGCACCGATTGTGTTTTTGATCCAGTAAATGCAGCCTTGGTGAGCCGAAGAGACCTCTTTCAAAAACTTTTCAATTTAAATGATCGTTCTGAAATTGTAGTGTGCAATGATTGATCAGGCCTGACACGTGGCTTGTGCAGCTTTGTGCCTTTCTGTTGACAAACTATACTCTCCTATACTTAGTAAAATAGTATTGTAATTGCATACATAAATACTATTGCCATTAGTACTTGAGCTTTTATCTTTACCCACTTTGGCTTTTAGTCTTTCTTCTTTTCTGATCTTCAAAAATGTTCTTTTTATAACAATAAAACAGTAGTTTTTATAACAATTGTATATGGCTGAGTACAAAAAATTCCTCTGGTTTTCATTCAAATAAATGGTAAATTTTCATAGGCATGCACCAGAATGATTGCCAAAAAAATGTGTGTGGCCTAGTTCTAAAGTAAGTCGTTGCTTTAGAAGTAACAGCATGCTGCATGCTTTCCATATGTCTGCATGGTGAAGTCATTAAGCCATACTTCATACGAAACATATAGTAGAGTTGCGCATCCTGGCCTGACATCACTAGACCACACCAAGAGAGAGAGTTCAGTCATATGAACTATTCCCGGTGGTAAGACATGGATGGATAGTTGGAAAGCTATTATTGTGGGATCAGCTATTTCACCCAGATTAGCCAGTTAAATGTCTTTCAAATGCTCTTTTTCTGTTTAAGTGAGTGGTTCTTGACCAGAAAAGGCTGAAAAGAGGACCAGAAGTTATGACGAAATACACCCATCACTAGTGATTTCAGTCGTTTTTTGGCTCCGAATATCTCAGCAGTGAATTTCAGTTGGTAGTTGGGATCAATCAGACCACAGGCCGTGTTATTTTCATTACCCACAGTGTTGAGTGCAGGAACGACGAGTTTTCCCATAATTCTCCCTCCATGTGCAGCAGTGGTTCTGGGATCAGTCTTTAAATTAGATGGGAAAGTTCTGGTTTGTATTAGCACATCTTAAACTAAAAACCCATGTGTGTACCTGATGGAAAAAGCTGAGAGAATATGTGCACTGTGTAGACCATCTATAGTGTAACATCATTAGATTGATCATGACATTAATGTATAATCCTTGTCCAGTTTTTATGTTTTAGACATCCCAAGCAACATACTCTACAGTATGGTACATTGTATTGACTTAAATATTTTCTTTAGAATAACATGCACTGAAAAATAATGCCCAATAAGTCCAGAATTTTTTGTTGTTCGGTGGCTTGATACAAACACATATCATGATCTTTGAGCTAAGTAGAATTTGGTGAGAATGTTTTATGTGGGTGAAGTAAACAACCTATGTTTAGTTTACGGCAATTTGTGTTTGTTTCTATGATGCTAATCAACATGAATGCAATATGATGCCATTTGATGAACATAGAGTTCAGTAACATAGAGTGCCTGTAAAAAGACACATGAAAACACTTATTCAATTAAGATGTTTTCCATGCAAACATATCCCCCAGGAAGCTCGGCCGTAAACTATGCTTAATTGGCAGGGCTAGTGTGAAAATAACAAAACTTAGGTCAATTTCACACTTTTCACCAGCTTTAGTCCCTTCAAGGTAAAAAATAATAATAATAAAATCATCAATAGGTATGCCAAAATATGTTTTCCATAACTCTTTAACATTATTTAATCAGCTTAATTTTTTCAAGTTATGAGATTCAACTAGCTTTCTTAGTAAGTTTCATGTATTTTACATTTAAATGACTTAATCAGCCAATTTGATTTTACTTAAAACTTTAAGGCACCAGCCGAACTTAAGTTTTAAGTTGAAATAGGTGTCTTCTCTTTTTTTTTCACAATGTTCTAATATCCTCAGACTCCAATGAAATATACGGAATTACAAAAGTGCTTCTCAGTATATGAAATGGGAATCTACCAACACTTGCAACATGTTTTCAAGAATAACTGTGAGCGGTTTGTTGGTTTCTTGGATGACTTGGAGCATGCCAAACCACTTGGCATGCTCAATAATAACAGATTCTGTAGTAATACTCAGGCTTTTACATTCATTCCTGCATGGCAAATACCTCAAGCTAAGTGCTCTATTACTAGGCCATGGCATATACCATGTCAAAAAAGCATCCAAGATGATAAATTTGGATCTCATCAGAGCCTCTGTACTACATTTTGAGGCTTTTTGTGACATTTGTTCAAAGATACCATTTTTTTTTTTTTTTTTACTTGCAAAAGTGAACGACTGCATACTCATTTTACGTCATCATTGATCACTATCATTAATCATTTTGTCACTAATGATCATTGGAAACGTATTGGAGACCTGCAAGCACTGGTAATGGTGTCTTGGACCGGATTTGGCCCGGTCACATACTGTAGATGAATGCCCTGTCCATAAATGAAAAGACATTATCTCAAAAAATAATCAGCTGAGGAAATTAAAAGTGTTTCCTTGCTGTGCAAATTCACTAATTCCTTCAGATAACTGGAGTTCTTTGGAATGCTATGGACTATATATCTTATTGTTCATGAAATGAATGCATCATTTTTGTCCAGTATGTTTTAGAGATCCCAAGCAATATATCATACAATTTATTGACTTTATTGATAGTCAAACATTTTTCATAATGCACAATAAGACCAGGAATAATTGACCGTCAATTATGTTTTTTAGGCTTTTGTTAATGAACAAATTCAATTCGAGTTTTAAAGTTCAGACTGTTTTGTTGCAGGGAGGCATGATCTTTGCGCTATAAGTAGACTTGATGATAATGCTTCATGTGGGCAAAATAAGCAACCTGTTAGTGCTAATATAATTCTTTTGAATACTATGGATGATTTCTGTTATTTGATTTTTCAAGACTATGAAATCAGGTTTCCAGAAAGAATTTTAACATGTTGTTGAGAGCTGCATGTTTTAGTGGCTCTTGAATTGACTGCCAACTCACATGAATATATATTCAAGGCAGCTGCTATCTCACACAAATGGATTAGACCATGTGTTGCTACTTCATCTGCTATTCATTCCTAGTTCTCTACCCATGCTTTATGTCAAGTTAAGTTGGAAAGATCACATCATGTGTTTTTTCGAAACATGGGAAGTGTTTTTAATCACATTTAAGCACAGTCTCCATCAACATCATGGAAAGCAGAACTGTAACTCATGAGAGAGGGGAACAGAATAGTCTCTGTCCAATTACTCATGTTCCTAGTTTTTTATCACTAAATATGTGGGTCAGTTACATACAGTAGGTCATGTTTTGATTTGGATTGTATTTTTATTCTGTTGCACGTATGATACTCTTTGTTAATTTGAGCATCAGCCCCACGGAATGGCAGAAATCTTCCGAAAACAAAAATGCAAGGCAGCTGGAATTTTATTGTTTAATCTTGATATTTTAACGTCATTCTGTTAGCCTTAGGCATGAAAACATCAAGCTGCAGAAAAGTCCCTGCTGAACATTGAGTTGTCTGCATGGATCCAGACACCTCCAGACCTCACGGCTTCATTTCCTGTCTGTTTGTCTGCTCTCCTCTTCATCCTCATCTTTCTCTCAGCCGAGGGCAAACAGTGGCACCATTTTGTGTAATTATGGCCTCTGTGCAATTACATATCATAATGATTTTTTCCTTTTTCTCGCAGTTTTGTTTGAGACATAAAAGTGGAGATTAATATGGTTATACAGTTTAATGGTTGTTGCACATGTGCAAAAAATATTTTACCTCAAAATTTCACAAAATAGTGCACTTGAAAAAAGATGTGGTATTTAGTTTTACTCAGAAATTGCTTGTAAATTTCACAAATCATTACAAAGAAATGGCAAAAAGCACATTTAATTAAACATGGCATATTGAAGTTTTGAATAAACTCTAAGCAATGATATTTGTTATATTTACACATTTTGCACAGTGCATTGTACTTCCAAGAATACCACGATAGTACTTTTTTCTCATTTTTGTGAAATATCAACGCTATCTCACAACCAATTCGTACGAATTTGTACGAGTGATTAAAAAGTGGCTAATTCATACTAATTCATACGACCTCACTCGTACAAATTCGTACGGTTTGTCTAAATCCACGTAATGGGTAGGTTTAGGGGCGGGGTCAGGGGTAGATCATTCGTACGAATTCATACGAATTGGCCAATTCGTAAAATATGTACGATTTAGCAAAAATCTTACTAATTCGTATAAGTGAGGTCGTACAAATTGTTACGAATTAGCCACCTTGTAAAATTCGTACGAATTCCCGTGAGATCGGGTTGGAAATATTAAAACATTCTGATATTACAATTTTATACCATCACTGAACCGTCAGTATTTTTTTGTAAAATGAACACTTTTTAATTAAGCTTCTGTGATTCCAAATGAACAGCTGCCCTTGGTGTGCCCATGTGTGACCAGTCTAATGCAATTGTGTTACATTTCATAACATGATGACACCCATGGCGCCTGGTCTGGCTAATAGAAGCCAATCAATGATATTGATGTACACAGAAACAATTATTGGTCACAATTAGTGGGCTACTCAGATGCATTCATTGCACTGGCGAGTCGAACAAGGAAAAAACTGTAAAAACACACTCAACTCAAGCATGTTGTCATGTACTTATGCGACAATAGTAATTAGGCTTCTGAATTTATGGCCCAAGTGATTACACCAAGGAGAATTATGCCCTTTCAGCATGTGTGTGTGTGTGTGTGTGTGTGTGTCATTCAAAGGGACACTCAAGCAAAATGCACCATTTGTAGGAAACAAACTCTATTGACTGACTCCTTCTGGCACGAGCCGTCAGTCAGGTGGGGAGCGCCTCATTGGCACGACAATGAGCCGGACTTCTGTTTACTCTTTAACACGTCAATGGGTCTTTTGTAAGAAGGCCTATAGTTGGAGTGTAAGTGTCAAACCCTCTTGAGACTGCATGCCATGCTGTCACCTCTCTCCATCCTTTGTTACCCCACTCTTTTCAAGCAGGGGATATGCATGAGTTTAAGGAGATTAAAGGGAGACAGGGCTAAAGTATTCAATCTGGAAGGCAGAAATCTGATTTTATAGTGGACCTGATCTGATTCAAATATTGGAACATTTAAGGTACACTTAAAAAGGTCATTAGATGACTTGCATGTTTTTGCTCTAACTTTCCATCATTTTCGCTCAATGTCTTTCAGATGGTGTTTTAGAGACTTATATTGGATGTATGAAGGTTTTCATGAAATAGGTTGCTTGAAAATTGTGCTTTCTTTAACATGAATGCATTTTTCTTTGATATTTTGTGATCAGATGCAATGACGTTCATGCATTTTTAAGTGTGACTTAACTGTCCAAATACTTTTTGTGGCCATTGTGTGTTCAACACATCACTCTGACATCTTGTCTTGTGGTCAAACATCAAGAAAGGTCCTTCAGAAGAGTTTCGGTGATGGCCATCTGTCCCTCAGTTGTTCTCCCCGGGGGCTTCTGTAAGACTGATCAATAATCATTTCCTAACGACAGACACACTTTCAACTGTCTCACTTTTTTAGAGTAAAGAAATCAGTCTTTTTTTTTGTTGATGAGAGAGCTAAAGGTACCTAAAGTAATGCTTCAACATTATAAATGTGAATGCAATGCAACATAAACACTATTCAAAAGTTTTGAGTACGATTTGTTAATGTATTGTATGTTTATAAAAATGCTCCTGAAATTTTGCATACATTTTCTCCACGTATCTGTGTAGACAAAAACATTTACACCTTAGACCATGCATGATATTTTTTCAAATTTAACTTGACAAAAAAAAAACGGTGAAAGGTTCCCAGGCAAGTCCCAATCTCTAATGCCCATATGTGTTTATCAGCAGTGTTTTGGCTGAGCATTGTGGATCAGCTGGCTTTGGCCCTCAGGCCACATATTGTCTTTAGGAGATAGCAGTTGCGTCAGAGGACCCATTTCATCTCTCAAATTCCCTATCATGACGTTAAAATAGTGGCATGGGCAAATCAGCTGATCCTTTTTATACTGTAGCAACAGAGTTAAGCAGAACCAGAGGAAATGCATTGTTCATCTGTTTGTTTGTGGCCAGAGGGGCCATGTGTTTCCTGAGCTATGCCTTTCAGCTTGCATATACTGGACTTTTGTGGGTGATTCAAAACATTGAAGTTTGGAATTTCATAGACTGTCATAAGACAAATTGTAGTTTCCCTAACATCCTACAGAAAACCATTAGCACACTTGGAAAGATGACTGTATCTTCTCATAAAAATGAACAGACACTAATCTTACACAGCCAGACTATCATGATAGAGTTTAATTTGTCATCTTATTCTGGCCAAGAACTGTCTGACTGATATTCAAGGCGGCCAGTCAGTTAATTTAGTTTTTACATGCCATTTATAGTTGGGTTTATCTGAAGCATTTGATAACACAGTACTAAACTATCATTGAAAAGATTTTAGTTCCCCCAACTAAAAACCCTTGTTTATATTTTACATTTTTCTTATGGCATTGAAAACCTCAGGAGTGTTTAGAGATTAAAACGAACTCTAAAAACAGCTGTATAGGTTATGAGAATGAGTCCATTGTTATAGTCTTGGCAATGATTCTTTCAACCCCAAACTTTAGAGGACGTGAGCAGTTTCAGCGTTCCATTTTTATTCCACAGGAAGGGGCGACTTGTCATGCTGCACCCTTTGCGTCAGGTTTCCTGTCTCTGAAAACCAACCATTGTGTTGCAGGCCCTATCGAGCAGTTGCTCAACAATTGCTTTCAAACCTTCACTCAGCTCCTAGTGGTTGGTCTAGGTTTGCCGACTGTCCCGAATTAGCCGGGACGTCCCGATTATTGAGAGCTACGCTGATCTGACTTATACAACAGCAACAACACGACACTTGAGAATGACCACGACACCGGTCATCATCCAGTCACGCGCATCCGACCATACAAGTAAACTATAAATTGAAAATGAATTATCTAATCTATCTAGATATAAATTATTTATAAAAATCCTGCATACTGATCCCCGTAAATGAGTTCAAATCTTCTGGAGTCTAGTAGCTGGAAAAACCCAGACAACTAGTTAGAAAGTTATTCTGGAAAAGAGATCATTCAAGCCCATTTCCAGTCCGTCGAAATCGCGGCACCAATCAGAAACGTTGGGCGATTGGATTTTTGAAGCTGATTTTGTAGCCTACTTTACAGAGATGGATGCCGCCGTCGAACATCACTCGTTTGAATCAGCTATCGCGTCTGTTTTAAGCGATTTGAACATTTCCTTTTTGTTAAAAACGGAGCAAAGAACAACACTCGGCCGCCGCTCTGCATACGTCATCTTCTTCACCACTCTGATTGGTTTTAGGTCTACCCGTGACGTCCTTTGGTGACGCCCCTCTGGACGTGATTTGTCTATGGCGCTTTGCCAGACCATAACTCAGTTACAACAGAGAATGGTCTGGTTTTAACCAGGCTAGGAATCTAGAGCTGTGCATGCGAGACAGAACACGTGCGCCAGCGCCAAAGCGTGTAGCGCGCCCACGGCAGAGAGGGAGAGAGCGAGAGACCATGCCTGCGAGATAACACCCTCCCCTCCCCCACCGGTCAACAAAAACGATCGCCAAAATATTGTAGTAAAGACCCTAATTGTCCCTCATTTTTCTTTTCGGAAGCTGTCCATCACTAAATACGAGATAATTTGTATGTCCTCCCTTCAACATTTTGTTTTTGCAGGAGTTGCGTTTTTTTAAAGTTGTGATTTAAAGTCTCTGTTTTGGATTATATAGTAAGCGCATTCATCATACAATCCTCAAGACATGTTGCTTAACAGTTGTGTGTTCCCTCAAATGTTTCTCTCTGGCATGGGCAGTGCAGAGACACGTGTTGAAGGGAGAAAAACCCCAGTTTACAATGTAGCCTGTGATACAGTTTATGAAGAACAGATGAGAATGTTGGCAGTTCTACATTCTGAGAGTGATGACCTCACATGTTTGGCCCAGGTCTTCATAGTTTCATCCTCCACGGACTGTAGCAACAGAACCGTGCTCTGTGAAATATGTATACTGTATACTGCGTTTCAAAAATAAAAATGATTTCATTGAAGCGGCTAGAATATAACTGCTAAAAAAGCTATTCAGTCAGGATCACTATCGTCAGTACGATTGACAGGTAGCATACAGTTTGGATTGGCGTTATGGTTCTGTTCTGCAGATATCATTCATTCAAAATAAGTACAACATAATTCGAAAATTTATTCTGATTTAAGGGGAATCAGAATACCAAATCCTGACTGACAGGGGGAGCTGGGGATGGAAGAGGGTATTGGCTCCTGAGAAAGACCGTGATGGGTGTCGTATTCCTAAAGGTAGACATGGATCAGCTGAGATTGATTTTCAATTAAAATTCTATAAATTGCTTAGCCTCATGTCATTCTAAAGCCGTAAGAGTTTAACTCAACTTCAAAACACTAAGATACACTCTTAAAATGTTTGGTTGTTTTAACCCAACTTTGGGTCAAATATGGACAAAACCAAACGTTTGGTTAAAAATGTATTTAAAAAATTTAACCCAATGGCTGGGTTTGTCCATATTTGACCCAGCAATTTTTAGAGTGTATTTTGAATGAAATCTGAGAGAATTTCTGTCCCTCCAATGAAAGTCTCTTCACCCAAAACTCTGATGCTTCAAACCATTCATAAAGAGATGTATGTTATTTGAATATTTTATATGTAATTTTTCCCTGTGTTGCAAAACTTAATTTTCATCATCATTAAATCTTAACACTCTTCAGTGTCACATGATCCTTCAGAAATCATTCTAATATGTAGATTTGTAGATTTCAAGAAACATTTCTGATTATTATCAATGTTGAGAACAGTTGTGGAGCTTCATTTTTTTTTAGTGGAAACCGTGATACATTTTTTTCAGGATTCTTTGATTAATAGACTGTTGAAAAGAACAGCATTTATTTGAAATAGAAATGTTTTGTGACATTATATCTTTACGGTCACTTTATAGCACAATTGAATGTATCCTTGCTGAATAAAAATATTCATGTAAAAAAAAAACCTTTAAATGGACAAGTCAAACGTTTTAGACGTGTGACTCCGCCACACAGATACAATCAAGTGATGGGATTATGAGGGTTCATGGCAAAAACGCTTGGATCACAGGAGGCTTTCTAGAAGCTTAGAAGTCTTCAAATAGGATTTGCCTTTTTCCCAGACACTAAAGGGTTTCCACATTACTTGCTTTTTTTAACCCTCCCACTGACTGGTAAGCACTGTCATCATTCCCTCTGCATGTGTGGTTAGATTGACCCATACGTATTAGTTAAGAAGCCTTAGCATGCACTGATCTTTTCCTGAGATGGTTGTATATGTATGTGTGTTGTATATGGTGTCTTTATACAACAATACGACAGTAACCATGCAAAGACATCACAGTCTACAGCACATGTACAGCGTGAGGGAAATTCTAACTTCTAAAAGTGAAGTTATGGCCACAGATTGGGTGGAGTAAATGTATCTAGTGTATGACTTGCAATGTGGTCGGTGTCGCCACAGCATGACAAATTGATTGGTTTTGAAATGACTGTGGTTGAAAACATATGCTAGCCTTACTATTTACAGGACTGTATTGGGAACTTGACCCCTACCGCTTGTGGACAGCGAGATCTGTCCTGACAACATTTCTGAAGACTTAGCACATAAGTTATACATTTATATTAACTGCTGCTACATTTTTATTTTGTTTATACTGGGTGGAGAGACTCCATTTTTTATTGGACATTTTTTTGAAATTTTTATTTTGTTATTATTTTTATTACTTCTTATTTTTATTGTGCGAAAAAATAAGAAGATCAGAGAATAAAACCCGACCCGAAAAAAACAAACACAACGACAGTGGTACCCCTTTCGTTTTTTTTTTTTTCCGGGTCGAAATTTTGAGTTTCGATATCTCAGCTCTGGAAGGGTCTAGAGCCTCCATTTTTGCACTCAGGTCTAAGTCTCATGGCCCTCTGTCAGAATCCAGAGTTTCAAGAAGATCAGAGAAACTCAAGAATTCGACCAGAAAAAAAACGACAGTGGTACCCCTTTCGTTTTTTTTTTTTCGGGTCGAAATTTTGAGTTATGATATCTCAGCTCTGGAAGGTTCTAGAGCCTCCATTTTTGCGCGCTGGTCGAAGTCTCGTGGCCCTCTGTCAGAATCCAGAGTTTCAAGAAGATCGGAGGGGGTAAAAATTTCGGCCAAAAAAAAAAATGACAGTGTTACCCCTTATGTTTTTTTTTCAGGTCCAAATTTTGACCTTCGATATCTCGGCTCTGGAAGGGTCTAGAGCCTCCATTTTTGCGCGCTGGTCGAAGTCTCGTGGCCCTCTGTCAGAATCCAGAGTTTCAAGAAGATCGGAGGGGGTCAAAATTTCAGCCAAAAAAAAAATGACAGTGTTACCCCTTATGTTTTTTTTTCAGGTCCAAATTTTGACCTTCGATATCTCGGCTCTGGAAGGGTCTAGAGCCTCCATTTTTGCGCGCTGGTCGAAGTCTCGTGGCCCTCTGTCAGAATCCAGAGTTTCAAGAAGATCGGAGGGGTTCAAAATTTCGGCCAAAAAAAAAAAAAGACAGTGTTACCCCTTATGTTTTTTTTCGGGTCCAAATTTTGACCTTCGATATCTCGGCTCTGGAAGGGTCTAGAGCCTCCATTTTTGCGCGCTGGTCGAAGTCTCGTGGCCCTCTGTCAGAATCCAGAGTTTCAAGAAGATCGGAGGGGGTCAAAATTTCGGCCAAAAAAAAATGACAGTGTTACCCCTTATGTTTTTTTTTCAGGTCCAAATTTTGACCTTCGATATCTCGGCTCTGGAAGGGTCTAGAGCCTCCATTTTTGCGCGCTGGTCGAAGTCTCGTGGCCCTCTGTCAGAATCCAGAGTTTCAAGAAGATCGGAGGGGGTCAAAATTTCAGCCAAAAAAAAAATGACAGTGTTACCCCTTATGTTTTTTTTTTCAGGTCCAAATTTTGACCTTCGATATCTCGGCTCTGGAAGGGTCTAGAGCCTCCATTTTTGCGCGCTGGTCGAAGTCTCGTGGCCCTCTGTCAGAATCCAGAGTTTCAAGAAGATCGGAGGGGGTCGAAATTTCAGCCAAAAAAAAAATGACAGTGTTACCCCTTATGTTTTTTTTTCGGGTCCAAATTTTGACCTTCGATATCTCGGCTCTGGAAGGGTCTAGAGCCTCCATTTTTGCACTCAGGTCTAAGTCTCATGGCCCTCTGTCAGAATCCAGAGTTTCAAGAAGATCAGAGAAACTCAAGAATTCGACCAGAAAAAAAACGACAGTGGTACCCCTTTCGTTTTTTTTTTTTTCGGGTCGAAATTTTGAGTTATGATATCTCAGCTCTGGAAGGTTCTAGAGCCTCCATTTTTGCGCGCTGGTCGAAGTCTCGTGGCCCTCTGTCAGAATCCAGAGTTTCAAGAAGATCGGAGGGGGTAAAAATTTCGGCCAAAAAAAAAAATGACAGTGTTACCCCTTATGTTTTTTTTTTCAGGTCCAAATTTTGACCTTCGATATCTCGGCTCTGGAAGGGTCTAGAGCCTCCATTTTTGCGCGCTGGTCGAAGTCTCGTGGCCCTCTGTCAGAATCCAGAGTTTCAAGAAGATCGGAGGGGATCAAAATTTCGGGCAAAAAAAAATGACAGTGTTACCCCTTATGTTTTTTTTTTCAGGTTCAAATTTTGACCTTCGATATCTCGGCTCTGGAAGGGTCTAGAGCCTCCATTTTTGCGCGCTGGTCGAAGTCTCGTGGCCCTCTGTCAGAATCCAGAGTTTCAAGAAGATCGGAGGGGTTCAAAATTTCGGCCAAAAAAAAAAAAGACAGTGTTACCCCTTATGTTTTTTTTCGGGTCCAAATTTTGACCTTCGATATCTCGGCTCTGGAAGGGTCTAGAGCCTCCATTTTTGCGCGCTGGTCGAAGTCTCGTGGCCCTCTGTCAGAATCCAGAGTTTCAAGAAGATCGGAGGGGGTCAAAATTTCGGCCAAAAAAAAATGACAGTGTTACCCCTTATGTTTTTTTTTCAGGTCCAAATTTTGACCTTCGATATCTCGGCTCTGGAAGGGTCTAGAGCCTCCATTTTTGCGCGCTGGTCGAAGTCTCGTGGCCCTCTGTCAGAATCCAGAGTTTCAAGAAGATCGGAGGGGGTCAAAATTTCAGCCAAAAAAAAAATGACAGTGTTACCCCTTATGTTTTTTTTTTCAGGTCCAAATTTTGACCTTCGATATCTCGGCTCTGGAAGGGTCTAGAGCCTCCATTTTTGCGCGCTGGTCGAAGTCTCGTGGCCCTCTGTCAGAATCCAGAGTTTCAAGAAGATCGGAGGGGGTCAAAATTTCAGCCAAAAAAAAAAATGACAGTGTTACCCCTTATGTTTTTTTTTCGGGTCCAAATTTTGACCTTCGATATCTCGGCTCTGGAAGGGTCTAGAGCCTCCATTTTTGCGCTCTGGTCAAAGTCTCGTGGCCCTCTGTCAGAATCCAGAGTTTCAAGAAGATCGGAGGGGGTCAAAATTTCGGCCAAAAAAAAAAAAACGACAGTGTTACCCCTTATGTTTTTTTTTCGGGTCCAAATTTTGACCTTTGATATCTCGGCTCTGGAAGGGTCTAGAGCCTCCATTTTTGCACGCTGGTCGAAGTCTCGTGGCCCTCTGTCAGAATCCAGAGTTTCAAGAAGATCGGAGGGGGTCAAAATTTCGGCCAAAAAAAAAATGACAGTGTTACCCCTTATGTTTTTTTTTTCAGGTTAAAATTTTGACCTTCGATATCTCGGCTCTGGAAGGGTCTAGAGCCTCCATTTTTGCGCGCTGGTCGAAGTCTCGTGGCCCTCTGTCAGAATCCAGAGTTTCAAGAAGATCGGAGGGGGTCAAAGTTTCGGCCAAAAAAAAAAAATGACAGTATTACCCCTTATGTTTTTTTTCGGGTCCAAATTTTGACCTTCGATATCACGGCTCTGGAAGGGTCTAGAGCCTCCATTTTGGCGCGCTGGTCGAAGTCTCGTGGCCCTCTGTCAGAATCCAGAGTTTCAAGAAGATCGGAGGAGGTCAAAATTTCGGGCAAAAAAAAATGACAGTGTTACCCCTTATGTTTTTTTTTCAGGTTCAAATTTTGACCTTCGATATCTCGGCTCTGGAAGGGTCTAGAGCCTCCATTTTTGCGCTCTGGTCGAAGTCTCGTGGCCCTCTGTCAGAATCCAGAGTTTCAAGAAGATCGGAGGGGGTCAAAATTTCGGCCAAAAAAAAATGACAGTGTTACCCCTTATGTTTTTTTTTCAGGTCCAATTTTTGACCTTCGATATCTCGGCTCTGGAAGGGTCTAGAGCCTCCATTTTTGCGCTCTGGTCGAAGTCTCGTGGCCCTCTGTCAGAATCCAGAGTTTCAAGAAGATCGGAGGGGGTCAAAATTTCGGGCAAAAAAAAAATGACAGTGTTACCCCTTATGTTTTTTTTTTTCAGGTTCAAATTTTGACCTTCGATATCTCGGCTCTGGAAGGGTCTAGAGCCTCCATTTTTGCGCGCTGGTCGAAGTCTCGTGGCCCTCTGTCAGAATCCAGAGTTTCAAGAAGATCGGAGGGGGTCAAAATTTCGGCCAAAAAAAAATGACAGTGTTACCCCTTATGTTTTTTTTTCAGGTCCAAATTTTGACCTTCGATATCTCGGCTCTGGAAGGGTCTAGAGCCTCCATTTTTGCCCGCTGGTCGAAGTCTCGTGGCCCTCTGTCAGACTCCAGAGTTTCAAGAAGATCGGAGGGGGATCAAAATTTCGGCCAAAAAAAAAAAATGACAGTGTTACCCCTTATGTTTTTTCGGGTCCAAATTTTGACCTTCGATATCTCGGCTCTGGAAGTGTCTAGAGCCTCCATTTTTGCGCGCTGGTCGAAGTCTCGTGGCCCTCTGTCAGAATCCAGAGTTTCAAGAAGATCGGAGGGGGTCAAAATTTCGGCCAAAAAAAAAAAAATTACAGTGTTACCCCTTATGTTTTTTTTTCGGGTCCAAATTTTGACCTTCGATATCTCGGCTCTGGAAGGGTCTAGAGCCTCCATTTTTGCGCTCTGGTCAAAGTCTCGTGGCCCTCTGTCAGAATCCAGAGTTTCAAGAAGATCGGAGGGGGTCAAAATTTCGGCCAAAAAAAAAAACGACAGTGTTACCCCTTATGTTTTTTTTTCGGGTCCAAATTTTGACCTTTGATATCTCGGCTCTGGAAGGGTCTAGAGCCTCCATTTTTGCGCGCTGGTCGAAGTCTCGTGGCCCTCTGTCAGAATCCAGAGTTTCAAGAAGATCGGAGGGGGTCAAAATTTCGGCCAAAAAAAAAAATGACTGTGTTACCCCTTATGTTTTTTTTTTCAGGTCCAAATTTTGACCTTCGATATCTCGGCTCTGGAAGGGTCTAGAGCCTCCATTTTTGCACGCTGGTCGAAGTCTCGTGGCCCTCTGTCAGAATCCAGAGTTTCAAGAAGATCGGAGGGGGTCAAAATTTCGGCCAAAAAAAAATGACAGTGTTACCCCTTATGTTTTTTTTTTCAGGTTCAAATTTTGACCTTCGATATCTCGGCTCTGGAAGGGTCTAGAGCCTCCATTTTTGCGCGCTGGTCGAAGTCTCGTGGCCCTCTGTCAGAATCCAGAGTTTCAAGAAGATCGGAGGGGGTCAAAATTTCGGCCAAAAAAAAAAATGACAGTGTTACCCCTTATGTTTTTTTTCGGGTCCAAATTTTGACCTTCGATATCTCGGCTCTGGAAGGGTCTAGAGCCTCCATTTTTGCGCGCTGGTCGAAGTCTCGTGGCCCTCTGTCAGAATCCAGAGTTTCAAGAAGATCGGAGGGGGTCAAAATTTCAGCCAAAAAAAAAAATGACAGTGTTACCCCTTATGTTTTTTTTTTCAGGTCCAAATTTTGACCTTCGATATCTCGGCTCTGGAAGGGTCTAGAGCCTCCATTTTTGCGCGCTGGTCGAAGTCTCGTGGCCCTCTGTCAGAATCCAGAGTTTCAAGAAGATCGGAGGGGGTCAAAATTTCGGCCAAAATAAAAAAAATTACAGTGTTACCCCTTATGTTTTTTTTTTCGGGTCCAAATTTTGACCTTCGATATCTCGGCTCTGGAAGGGTCTAGAGCCTCCATTTTTGCGCGCTGGCCGAAGTCTCGTGGCCCTCTGTCAGAATCCAGAGTTTCAAGAAGATCGGAGGGGGTCAAAATTTCAGCCAAAAAAAAAATGACAGTGTTACCCCTTATGTTTTTTTTTCGGGTCCAAATTTTGACCTTCGATATCTCGGCTCTGGAAGGGTCTAGAGCCTCCATTTTTGCGCTCTGGTCAAAGTCTCGTGGCCCTCTGTCAGAATCCAGAGTTTCAAGAAGATCGGAGGGGGTCAAAATTTCGGCCAAAAAAAAAACCGACAGTGTTACCCCTTATGTTTTTTTTTCGGGTCCAAATTTTGACCTTTGTTATCTCGGCTCTGGAAGGGTCTAGAGCCTCCATTTTTCCGCGCTGGTCGAAGTCTCGTGGCCCTCTGTCAGAATCCAGAGTTTCAAGAAGATCGGAGGGGGTCAAAATTTCAGCAAAAAAAATGACAGTGTTACCCCTTATGTTTTTTTTTTCGGGTCCAAATTTTGACCTTCGATATCTCGGCTCTGGAAGGGTCTAGAGCCTCCATTTTTGCGCGCTGGTCGAAGTCTCGTGGCCCTCTGTCAGAATCCAGAGTTTCAAGAAGATCGGAGGGGGTCAAAATTTCAGCCAAAAAAAAAAAAAAATTACAGTGTTACCCCTTATGTTTTTTTTTTCGGGTCCAAATTTTGACCTTCGATATCTCGGCTCTGGAAGGGTCTAGAGCCTCCATTTTTGCGCGCTGGTCGAAGTCTCGTGGCCCTCTGTCAGAATCCAGAGTTTCAAGAAGATCGGAGGGGATCAAAATTTCGGCCAAAAAAAAAAATGACAGTGTTACCCCTTATGTTTTTTTTCAGGTCCAAATTTTGACCTTCGATATCTCGGCTCTGGAAGGGTCTAGAGCATCCATTTTTGCGCGCTGGTCGAAGTCTCGTGGCCCTCTGTCAGAATCCAGAGTTTCAAGAAGATCGGAGGGGGTCAAAATTTCGGCCAAAAAAAAAAATGACAGTGTTACTCCTTATGTTTTTTTTTTTCAGGTCCAAATTTTGACCTTCGATATCTCGGCTCTGGAAGGGTCTAGAGCCTCCATTTTTGCGCGCTGGTCGAAGTCTCGTGGCCCTCTGTCAGAATCCAGAGTTTCAAGAAGATCGGAGGGGGTCAAAATTTCGGCCAAAAAAAATAATGACAGTGTTACTCCTTATGTTTTTTTTTCAGGTCCAAATTTTGACCTTCGATATCTCGGCTCTGGAAGGGTCTAGAGCCTCCATTTTTGCGCGCTGGTCGAAGTCTCGTGGCCCTCTGTCAGAATCCAGAGTTTCAAGAAGATCGGAGGGGGTCAAAATTTCGGCCAAAAAAAAAAAATGACAGTGTTACCCCTTATGTTTTTTTTTTCAGGTCCAAATTTTGACCTTCGATATCTCGGCTCTGGAAGGGTCTAGAGCCTCCATTTTTGCGCGCTGGTCGAAGTCTCGTGGCCCTCTGTCAGAATCCAGAGTTTCAAGAAGATCGGAGGGGGTCAAAATTTCGGCCAAAAAAAAAAAATGACAGTGTTACCCCTTATGTTTTTTTTTCGGGTCCAAATTTTGACCTTCGATATCTCGGCTCTGGAAGGGTCTAGAGCCTCCATTTTTGCGCGCTGGTCGAAGTCTCGTGGCCCTCTGTCAGAATCCAGAGTTTCAAGAAGATCGGAGGGGGTCAAAATTTCGGCCAAAAAAAAAAAATGACAGTGTTACCCCTTATGTTTTTTTTTCAGGTCCAAATTTTGACCTTCGATATCTCGGCTCTGGATGGGTCTAGAGCCTCCATTTTTGCGCGCTGGTCGAAGTCTCGTGGCCCTCTGTCAGAATCCAGAGTTTCAAGAAGATCGGAGGGGGTCAAAATTTCGGCCAAAAAAAAAAAAAATGACAGTGTTACCCCTTATGTTTTTTTTTCAGGTCCAAATTTTGACCTTCAATATCTCGGCTCTGGAAGGGTCTAGAGCCTCCATTTTTGCGCGCTGGTCGAAGTCTCGTGGCCCTCTGTCAGAATCCAGAGTTTCAAGAAGATCGGAGGGGGTCAAAATTTCGGCCAAAAAAAAAAAATGACAGTGTTACCCCTTATGTTTTTTTTTTCAGGTCCAAATTTTGACCTTCGATATCTCGGCTCTGGAAGGGTCTAGAGCCTCCATTTTTGCGCGCTGGTCGAAGTCTCGTGGCCCTCTGTCAGAATCCAGAGTTTCAAGAAGATCGGAGGGGGTCAAAATTTCGGCCAAAAAAAAAAATGACAGTGTTACCCCTTATGTTTTTTTTTCAGGTCCAAATTTTGACCTTCGATATCTCAGCTCTGGAAGGGTCTAGAGCCTCCATTTTTGCGCGCTGGTCGAAGTCTCGTGGCCCTCTGTCAGAATCCAGAGTTTCAAGAAGATCGGAGGGGGTCAAAATTTCGGCCAAAAAAAATGACAGTGTTACCCCTTATGTTTTTTTTTCAGGTCCAAATTTTGACCTTCGATATCTCGGCTCTGGAAGGGTCTAGAGCCTCCATTTTTGCGCGCTGGTCAAAGTCTCGTGGCCCTCTGTCAGAATCCAGAGTTTCAAGAAGATCGGAGGGGGTCAAAATTTCGGCCAAAAAAAAAAAATGACAGTGTTACCCCTTATGTTTTTTTTCAGGTCCAAATTTTGACCTTCGATATCTCGGCTCTGGAAGGGTCTAGAGCCTCCATTTTTGCGCGCTGGTCGAAGTCTCGTGGCCCTCTGTCAGAATCCAGAGTTTCAAGAAGATCGGAGGGGGTCAAAATTTCGGCCAAAAAAAAAAAATGACAGTGTTACCCCTTATGTTTTTTTTTCAGGTCCAAATTTTGACCTTCGATATCTCGGCTCTGGAAGGGTCTAGAGCCTCCATTTTTGCGCGCTGGTCGAAGTCTCGTGGCCCTCTGTCAGAATCCAGAGTTTCAAGAAGATCGGAGGGGGTCAAAATTTCGGCCAAAAAAAAAAAATGACAGTGTTACCCCTTATGTTTTTTTTTTCAGGTCCAAATTTTGACCTTCGATATCTCAGCTCTGGAAGGGTCTAGAGCCTCAATTTTTGCACGATGGTCGAAGTCTCATGGCCCTCTGTCAGAATCCAGAGTTTCAAGAAGATCGGAGGGGGTAAAAATTTTGGCCAAAAAAAAAAAATGACAGTGTTACCCCTTATGTTTTTTTTTTCAGGTCCAAATTTTGACCTTCGATATCTCGGCTCTGGAAGGGTCTAGAGCCTCCATTTTTGCGTGCTGGTCGAAGTCTCGTGGCCCTCTGTCAGAATCCAGAGTTTCAAGAAGATCGGAGGGGGTCAAAATTTCGGCCAAAAAAAAAAATGACAGTGTTACCCCTTATGTTTTTTTTTCAGGTCCAAATTTTGACCTTCGATATCTCGGCTCTGGAAGGGTCTAGAGCCTCCATTTTTGCGCGCTGGTCGAAGTCTCGTGGCCCTCTGTCAGAATCCAGAGTTTCAAGAAGATCGGAGGGGGTCAAAATTTCGGCCAAAAAAAAAAAATGACAGTGTTACCCCTTATGTTTTTTTTTCAGGTCCAAATTTTGACCTTCGATATCTCGGCTCTGGAAGGGTCTAGAGCCTCCATTTTTGCGCGCTGGTCGAAGTCTCGTGGCCCTCTGTCAGAATCCAGAGTTTCAAGAAGATCGGAGGGGATCAAAATTTCGGCCAAAAAAAAAAATGACAGTGTTACCCCTTATGTTTTTTTTTCAGGTCCAAATTTTGACCTTCGATATCTCGGCTCTGGAAGGGTCTAGAGCCTCCATTTTTGCGCGCTGGTCGAAGTCTCGTGGCCCTCTGTCAGAATCCAGAGTTTCAAGAAGATCGGAGGGGGTCAAAATTTCGGCCAAAAAAAAAAAATGACAGTGTTACCCCTTATGTTTTTTTTTCAGGTCCAAATTTTGACCTTCGATATCTCGGCTCTGGAAGGGTCTAGAGCCTCCATTTTTGCGCGCTGGTCGAAGTCTCGTGGCCCTCTGTCAGAATCCAGAGTTTCAAGAAGATCGGAGGGGGTCAAAATTTCGGCCAAAAAAAAAAATGACAGTGTTACCCCTTATGTTTTTTTTTCAGGTCCAAATTTTGACCTTCGATATCTCGGCTCTGGAAGGGTCTAGAGCCTCCATTTTTGCGCGCTGGTCGAAGTCTCGTGGCCCTCTGTCAGAATCCAGAGTTTCAAGAAGATCGGAGGGGGTCAAAATTTCGGCCAAAAAAAAAAATGACAGTGTTACCCCTTATGTTTTTTTTTCAGGTCCAAATTTTGACCTTCGATATCTCGGCTCTGGAAGGGTCTAGAGCCTCCATTTTTGCGCGCTGGTCGAAGTCTCGTGGCCCTCTGTCAGAATCCAGAGTTTCAAGAAGATCGGAGGGGGTCAAAATTTCGGCCAAAAAAAAAATGACAGTGTTACCCCTTATGTTTTTTTTTCAGGTCCAAATTTTGACCTTCAATATCTCGGCTCTGGAAGGGTCTAGAGCCTCCATTTTTGCGCGCTGGTCGAAGTCTCGTGGCCCTCTGTCAGAATCCAGAGTTTCAAGAAGATCGGAGGGGGTCAAAATTTCGGCCAAAAAAAAAAAATGACAGTGTTACCCCTTATGTTTTTTTTTCAGGTCCAAATTTTGACCTTCGATATCTCGGCTCTGGAAGGGTCTAGAGCCTCCATTTTTGCGCGCTGGTCGAAGTCTCGTGGCCCTCTGTCAGAATCCAGAGTTTCAAGAAGATCGGAGGGGGTCAAAATTTCGGCCAAAAAAAAAAATGACAGTGTTACCCCTTATGTTTTTTTTTCAGGTCCAAATTTTGACCTTCGATATCTCAGCTCTGGAAGGGTCTAGAGCCTCCATTTTTGCACGATGGTCGAAGTCTCATGGCCCTCTGTCAGAATCCAGAGTTTCAAGAAGATCGGAGGGGGTAAAAATTTTGGCCAAAAAAAAAAATGACAGTGTTACCCCTTATGTTTTTTTTTTCAGGTCCAAATTTTGACCTTCGATATCTCGGCTCTGGAAGGGTCTAGAGCCTCCATTTTTGCGCGCTGGTCGAAGTCTCGTGGCCCTCTGTCAGAATCCAGAGTTTCAAGAAGATCGGAGGGGGTCAAAATTTCGGCCAAAAAAAAAAATGACAGTGTTACCCCTTATGTTTTTTTTTCAGGTCCAAATTTTGACCTTCGATATCTCGGCTCTGGAAGGGTCTAGAGCCTCCATTTTTGCGCGCTGGTCGAAGTCTCGTGGCCCTCTGTCAGAATCCAGAGTTTCAAGAAGATCGGAGGGGGTCAAAATTTCGGCCAAAAAAAAAAAAAATGACAGTGTTACCCCTTATGTTTTTTTTTCAGGTCCAAATTTTGACCTTCGATATCTCGGCTCTGGAAGGGTCTAGAGCCTCCATTTTTGCGCGCTGGTCGAAGTCTCGTGGCCCTCTGTCAGAATCCAGAGTTTCAAGAAGATCGGAGGGGATCAAAATTTCGGCCAAAAAAAAAAATGACAGTGTTACCCCTTATGTTTTTTTCAGGTCCAAATTTTGACCTTCGATATCTCGGCTCTGGAAGGGTCTAGAGCCTCCATTTTTGCGCGCTGGTCGAAGTCTCGTGGCCCTCTGTCAGAATCCAGAGTTTCAAGAAGATCGGAGGGGGTCAAAATTTCGGCCAAAAAAAAAAAAATGACAGTGTTACCCCTTATGTTTTTTTTTCAGGTCCAAATTTTGACCTTCGATATCTCGGCTCTGGAAGGGTCTAGAGCCTCCATTTTTGCGCGCTGGTCGAAGTCTCGTGGCCCTCTGTCAGAATCCAGAGTTTCAAGAAGATCGGAGGGGGTCAAAATTTCGGCCAAAAAAAAAAAATGACAGTGTTACCCCTTATGTTTTTTTTTCAGGTCCAAATTTTGACCTTCGATATCTCGGCTCTGGAAGGGTCTAGAGCCTCCATTTTTGCGCGCTGGTCGAAGTCTCGTGGCCCTCTGTCAGAATCCAGAGTTTCAAGAAGATCGGAGGGGGTCAAAATTTCGGCCAAAAAAAAAATGACAGTGTTACCCCTTATGTTTTTTTTTCAGGTCCAAATTTGACCTTCGATATCTCGGCTCTGGAAGGGTCTAGAGCCTCCATTTTTGCGCGCTGGTCGAAGTCTCGTGGCCCTCTGTCAGAATCCATAGTTTTAAGAAGATCGGAGGGGGTCAAAATTTCGGCCAAAAAAAAAAATGACAGTGTTACCCTTATGTTTTTTTTTCAGGTCCAAATTTTGACCTTCGATATCTCGGCTCTGGAAGGGTCTAGAGCCTCCATTTTTGCGCGCTGGTCGAAGTCTCGTGGCCCTCTGTCAGAATCCAGAGTTTCAAGAAGATCGGAGGGGGTCAAAATTTCGGCCAAAAAAAAAAATGACAGTGTTACCCCTTATGTTTTTTTTTCAGGTCCAAATTTTGACCTTCGATATCTCGGCTCTGGAAGGGTCTAGAGCCTCCATTTTGCGCGCTGGTCGAAGTCTCGTGGCCCTCTGTCAGAATCCAGAGTTTCAAGAAGATCGGAGGGGGTCAAAATTTCGGCCAAAAAAAAAATGACAGTGTTACCCCTTATGTTTTTTTTTCAGGGTCCAAATTTTGACCTTCGATATCTCGGCTCTGGAAGGGTCTAGAGCCTCCATTTTTGCGCGCTGGTCGAAGTCTCGTGGCCCTCTGTCAGAATCCAGAGTTTCAAGAAGATCGGAGGGGGTCAAAATTTCGGCCAAAAACGACAGTGTTACCCCTTATGTTTTTTTTTTCAGGTCAAAACTTTGACATCCGATATCTCGGCTCTGGAAGGGTCTAGAGCCTCCATTTTTGCGCGCTGGTCGAAGTCTCGTGGCCCTCTGTCAGAAATCCAGAGTTTCAAGAAGATCGGAGGGGGTCAAAATTTCGGCCAAAAACGACAGTGTTACCCCTTATGTTTTTTTTTTCAGGTCAAAACTTTGACATCCGATATCTCGGCTCTGGAAGGGTCTAGAGCCTCCATTTTTGCGCGCTGGTCGAAGTCTCGTGGCCCTCTGTCAGAATCCAGAGTTTCAAGAAGATCGGAGGGGGTCAAAATTTCGGCCAAAAACGACAGTGTTACCCCTTATGTTTTTTTTTCAGGTCAAAACTTTGACATCCGATATCTCGGCTCTGGAAGGTCTAGAGCCTCCATTTTTGCGCGCTGGTCGAAGTCTCGTGGCCCTCTGTCAGAATCCAGAGTTTCAAGAAGATCGGAGGGGGTCAAAATTTCGGCCAAAAAACGACAGTGTTACCCCTTATGTTTTTTTTTCAGGTCAAAACTTTGACATCCGATATCTCGGCTCTGGAAGGGTCTAGAGCCTCCATTTTTGCGCGCTGGTCGAAGTCTCGTGGCCCTCTGTCAGAATCCAGAGTTTCAAGAAGATCGGAGGGGGTCAAAATTTCGGCAAAAAAAACTGACAGTGTTACCCCTTATGTTTTTTTTTCAGGTCAAAACTTTGACATCGATATCTCGGCTCTGGAAGGGTCTAGAGCCTCCATTTTTGCGCGCTGGTCGAAGTCTCGTGGCCCTCTGTCAGAATCCAGAGTTTCAAGAAGATCGGAGGGGGTCAAATTTCGGCCAAAAAAAAAAAATGACAGTGTTACCCCTTATGTTTTTTTTTCAGGTCCAAATTTTGACCTTCGATATCTCGGCTCTGGAAGGGTCTAGAGCCTCCATTTTTGCGCGCTGGTCGAAGTCTCGTGGCCCTCTGTCAGAATCCAGAGTTTCAAGAAGATCGGAGGGGGTCAAAATTTCGGCCAAAAAAAAAAAATGACTGTGTTACCCCTTATGTTTTTTTTTCAGGTCCAAATTTTGACCTTCGATATCTCGGCTCTGGAAGGGTCTAGAGCCTCCATTTTTGCGCGCTGGTCGAAGTCTCGTGGCCCTCTGTCAGAATCCAGAGTTTCAAGAAGATCGGAGGGGGTCAAAATTTCGGCCAAAAAAAAAAATGACAGTGTTACCCCTTATGTTTTTTTTTCAGGTCCAAATTTTGACCTTCGATATCTCGGCTCTGGAAGGGTCTAGAGCCTCCATTTTTGCGCGCTGGTCGAAGTCTCGTGGCCCTCTGTCAGAATCCAGAGTTTCAAGAAGATCGGAGGGGGTCAAAATTTCGGCCAAAAAAAAAAATGACAGTGTTACCCCTTATGTTTTTTTTTCAGGTCCAAATTTTGACCTTCGATATCTCGGCTCTGGAAGGGTCTAGAGCCTCCATTTTTGCGCGCTGGTCGAAGTCTCGTGGCCCTCTGTCAGAATCCAGAGTTTCAAGAAGATCGGAGGGGGTCAAAATTTCGGCCAAAAAAAAAAATGACAGTGTTACCCCTTATGTTTTTTTTTTCAGGTCCAAATTTTGACCTTCGATATCTCGGCTCTGGAAGGGTCTAGAGCCTCCATTTTTGCGCGCTGGTCGAAGTCTCGTGGCCCTCTGTCAGAATCCAGAGTTTCAAGAAGATCGGAGGGGGTCAAAATTTCGGCCAAAAAAAAAAATGACAGTGTTACCCCTTATGTTTTTTTTTCAGGTCCAAATTTTGACCTTCGATATCTCGGCTCTGGAAGGGTCTAGAGCCTCCATTTTTGCGCGCTGGTCGAAGTCTCGTGGCCCTCTGTCAGAATCCAGAGTTTCAAGAAGATCGGAGGGGGTCAAAATTTCGGCCAAAAAAAAAAAATGACAGTGTTACCCCTTATGTTTTTTTTTCAGGTCCAAATTTTGACCTTCGATATCTCGGCTCTGGAAGGGTCTAGAGCCTCCATTTTTGCGCTGCTGGTCGAAGTCTCGTGGCCCTCTGTCAGAATCCAGAGTTTCAAGAAGATCGGAGGGGGTCAAAATTTCGGCCAAAAAAAAAAATGACAGTGTTACCCCTTATGTTTTTTTTTCAGGTCCAAATTTTGACCTTCGATATCTCGGCTCTGGAAGGGTCTAGAGCCTCCATTTTTGCGCGCTGGTCGAAGTCTCGTGGCCCTCTGTCAGAATCCAGAGTTTCAAGAAGATCGGAGGGGGTCAAAATTTCGGCCAAAAAAAAAAATGACAGTGTTACCCCTTATGTTTTTTTTTCAGGTCCAAATTTTGACCTTCGATATCTCGGCTCTGGAAGGGTCTAGAGCCTCCATTTTTGCGCGCTGGTCGAAGTCTCGTGGCCCTCTGTCAGAATCCAGAGTTTCAAGAAGATCGGAGGGGGTCAAAATTTCGGCCAAAAAAAAAAATGACAGTGTTACCCCTTATGTTTTTTTTTCAGGTCCAAATTTTGACCTTCGATATCTCGGCTCTGGAAGGGTCTAGAGCCTCCATTTTTGCGCGCTGGTCGAAGTCTCGTGGCCCTCTGTCAGAATCCAGAGTTTCAAGAAGATCGGAGGGGGTCAAAATTTCGGCCAAAAAAAAAAAATGACAGTGTTACCCCTTATGTTTTTTTTTCAGGTCCAAATTTTGACCTTCGATATCTCGGCTCTGGAAGGGTCTAGAGCCTCCATTTTTGCGCGCTGGTCGAAGTCTCGTGGCCCTCTGTCAGAATCCAGAGTTTCAAGAAGATCGGAGGGGGTCAAAATTTCGGCCAAAAAAAAAAAATGACAGTGTTACCCCTTATGTTTTTTTTTCAGGTCCAAATTTTGACCTTCGATATCTCGGCTCTGGAAGGGTCTAGAGCCTCCATTTTTGCGCGCTGGTCGAAGTCTCGTGGCCCTCTGTCAGAATCCAGAGTTTCAAGAAGATCGGAGGGGGTCAAAATTTCGGCCAAAAAAAAAAATGACAGTGTTACCCCTTATGTTTTTTTTTCAGGTCCAAATTTTGACCTTCGATATCTCGGCTCTGGAAGGGTCTAGAGCCTCCATTTTTGCGCGCTGGTCGAAGTCTCGTGGCCCTCTGTCAGAATCCAGAGTTTCAAGAAGATCGGAGGGGGTCAAAATTTCGGCCAAAAAAAAAAATGACAGTGTTACCCCTTATGTTTTTTTTTCAGGTCCAAATTTTGACCTTCGATATCTCGGCTCTGGAAGGGTCTAGAGCCTCCATTTTTGCGCGCTGGTCGAAGTCTCGTGGCCCTCTGTCAGAATCCAGAGTTTCAAGAAGATCGGAGGGGGTCAAAATTTCGGCCAAAAAAAAAAATGACAGTGTTACCCCTTATGTTTTTTTTTCAGGTCCAAATTTTGACCTTCGATATCTCGGCTCTGGAAGGGTCTAGAGCCTCCATTTTTGCGCGCTGGTCGAAGTCTCGTGGCCCTCTGTCAGAATCCAGAGTTTCAAGAAGATCGGAGGGGGTCAAAATTTCGGCCAAAAAAAAAAATGACAGTGTTACCCCTTATGTTTTTTTTTCAGGTCCAAATTTTGACCTTCGATATCTCGGCTCTGGAAGGGTCTAGAGCCTCCATTTTTGCGCGCTGGTCGAAGTCTCGTGGCCCTCTGTCAGAATCCAGAGTTTCAAGAAGATCGGAGGGGGTCAAAATTTCGGCCAAAAAAAAAAATGACAGTGTTACCCCTTATGTTTTTTTTTCAGGTCCAAATTTTGACCTTCGATATCTCGGCTCTGGAAGGGTCTAGAGCCTCCATTTTTGCGCGCTGGTCGAAGTCTCGTGGCCCTCTGTCAGAATCCAGAGTTTCAAGAAGATCGGAGGGGG